>CM065296.1:122334145-122874145 GCA_032871835.1 Dipteronia dyeriana
TTATGCAGCGAATATGAACGAAACGCCAGCTCTCGCGGCCGCCACCATGTGTTTCCAAATTCCTGACCTCCATTACTAGGGCTGTCCTCATCCATTGACCCACCACCAAAACAAATCCAAAATCAAACTCCTGCCCACAAATTAAACACACCCACTCGAGAAACACCAAAAACAACAAAAAGAATGATCAATCACGGCGATTGAATTTCTCGAATTGGGTCTTCCTAAACGAACGATGATTCAACAGACCCACCAACGGATTCTAATCCATTATCTCGTTCACTCACATCAAAACCCTTTATCATAAGATTCCAAAACCCAACAATCACATCTACGGACGAAAAGATTGGTTTTTGACTATGCAAACGAAAAGAACGCGAGAGAGAGACAAATGATCAAGGTTTCGTGTAGATTGTAATAAAATATTATATAAAAAAATATATATAAATTAATCTATGTAATAAAAGCAAAAATCAATAGATGAAGACGAAGAACAGAGAGAGAAAGTGAAATTGTTTTTGGTCTGAGAGATAAGTTACTTTCTTTGTTACTCAAAAAGATTGTGGCATATATCCTTAACCACCAATATTAATATTGTTATTTTATATGGAAACTATAAGTCTATAACCTTAGGGCTTAGATCAATGATTCATCTCCACCAGCAGTAGGAGATGTATATACTTACCTTTGGGAGAGTAAATATGAATTTCAGGAATCCCTCAATTTAGTAGATTAGAAATTGTAAAACTCTATTACAACAATTCTGCTATTCTTAATATTTTGTAAAATTAGTAAATAAGGGACCTCACCACATAGATAGTGCATAAGTGCTCTTTATTTTCATATACAGTATGATAATTGACACTGCTTTATTTTGAATATTATAATTTTTTTTTAAGGTGTTGAAAAGTTTGATGTATTTTCAAAAATTCAGGGATCATCAACTCTAAAATGGTTAAAACATTCATTTTATTAAAATATAGGGACTAAACTGATAATCGTCCGGCAGCAAAAAATAAAAAAGGTTTGTTAAAGTTGAAAACGCATGCGCTTTCTTAATGCCGACTTTGGAATACATGTGGAAAATTTTAGAAGTAAATCCTAATTAGTGTCGGAACCGCCATTTACCACTATAAAGTCCTCCAAAGGCTAGAAGCAAATCCTAATTAGTGTTGGAACCACCATTTATAGCTATTGTTACCTTATCAAATATGATATCACTTGATATGACGTAATATATTTCCTATTTGATGTATTTTCTCTATGGTTTATTTCATATATTGTGTATTTCTTTTATTATAAAATTAGTTCCTGTTTTGATATGGTATATTTATTATTTGGTGCATTTTCCTATACGGTCTATTGACTCTATTTCTTATATTTTGTGTATTTCTTTTATTATAAAATTAGTTCCTGTTTTGATATGGTATATTTATTATTTGGTGTATTTTCCTATATGGTCTATTGACTCTGTTTCTTATATTAGTTCCTGTTTTGGTATGGTATATTTCTTATTAGGTTCATTTTCTTATATGGTATATTTCCTATATTTTATGTATTTCCTTTATTATAGAATTAGCTCCTGTTTTGATATGGTATATTTCTTATTTTGTGCATTTTCTTATATGGTTTATTCGGTGTCGATCCTGAGATTTTAGAGCCCGGATGCGGACTATAAAAAAGAGGTCATCAATCCTCTATGTATATTTACTTAACTATTTTTTTTCTCTAGTAAACAGTAAGTACTTATAAAGATCAATATAATAACTAAAAATCAAGACTGCAACACAACAAAAAAGAAAATAAAAGGTCACCGAAATAAAAAATTTATAATTACATCAAAAAATGTATCACTTAAACATTACACACCTTACATTTTTAGAAATAAAAGTACTAATTAGTATTATAATTGTATTTCTTTCAAAAATCCTATAATTGATTTCAATTTTTAGATTGATACACTATTTGATTTGTTATGGATATAGTTAAGTATTATGATTTTATTTATTTGATGGGCCTTTTAAAAAAAAACATATATATAAAAGGTAGGCCTTCAGGCTTTAGATTTTTATATGATTAGTTATAAATTGGCTATTTTTTTTATATATAAAAAAACAGTACATGGGCCTTCAAATTTACATTTGGTTAAGTGATATTGAGCTATTTGTTTTGGGTTAATAGCACCAATACCCCCTAAACTTATAGTGTCGTTGTATAGTGCCTCCTGAATTATTTTTTCTTGACAGTTAATCCCTTGAACTACCATAAATTTGCAAAAGCTGACGGACTACTAACTTCCGTCCAATTTTTTGTCACATGCTCTTCACGTTTAACAAATTTAAGGGTAAAGTTAGAATTAAATAATAAATATATATATAAATTTAAAAAAAAAATAAGTTGCTCTTCACCTGCACATCTCTTTTTTCCTCTGATTTCTTCTTTCTCTGCCACTCCTCTGTCATCATTATCGTCATCTAGACCAGATCGTGATCGACGATCGGTGGCGGGTGATCGATCTACACAGATCGAACAAACGATGGTGGAACAATGGTCAGGTCGCTCGATCTAGACCATATCATGGTCGACGACCGACGATTTGCCTCATCGGGGAATAACGCACCGGTTTCGAGCAAAAACGCACCGGAACGAAGTCGTTGACCTGAGAACGATGATGGGTCTCGGTTGGCTGAGCATAGGATCTGGTCCCCCTATTAACATTCTCTTCGATCTCTCTCACTTCTTTGCTAATTTTTGGATTAATATTTTGGTTGTGGTTATGGGTTCCATTTGGTTGTTTTCATAGGTTCTGGTGGTTCGATTTGATTGTTTCCTTGTGTTTTGATGGTTTGATTTGGTGATGATCTGAGCTTAGGTGGATCTGGGTTCAATTTGGTTATGGTTTTCGATATGGATTAGAGATGGATGGTAGTGTGGTTTAGGTCGTTGTTTGATGGGTTTGGAATTGGTTGCAGATGATAATGGCGGTTTGGGTGGCAATAGGCTAGGGTTTGTCGTTGTTTGTTGGGTTTGGTATTGGTTGAAGATGATGATGGTTTGTCGTTGCTTCTTGAACACGAAGAATTTTGTTCTTAAAAAATTACATATTTTTTTTATTAGGTGGAGACCGTCCATCTCATGTGATGGACAGTGGAGATCCAATATAGGTCTCCTTCTAATCAAATATATATATATGTAATTTTTTTAAAATCCATATTAAAAGGATGAAAATACATATTTGCCCTTCGTAAGACCTCACGTGAAGAGCACGTGACAAAAATTGGACGAAAGTTAGTAATCCGTTAGTTTTTACAAATTTATGGTAGTTCAAGGGGTTAATGTTGGAAAATTCCATCATATGGGGCCACACATGTGAATATTAAATTTGTTGTGCTATCTTTTGGTTAAACATAAATTAAAGTGATCTAATTAAGAGTTAAAGTATAAAGGCTTAAGGGTATAATTGTCATGGAATTAATGTATAGATACCAGAGTGTTATTTCTAATTTGTTTAGGGGTCGAATTAGAAATAGCCAATATATAATAATTTGATTATTATATATATAGGGTTATGGTCCCCAAATTACACGATACTTTTGTTTTCTCCGTATCCCCATCAACAGAGCAAAATAGAACACGGTAGGGTTCATAAAGGTCGTGGTAATTTGAAAGATCACAACCCGTTCATAAATCTTCAGCAATGGATTCAGGTACGCTTCCGCTATCGATTCTTTTCTAGATTTACTTCTTTTCTCTTGAATTGACATGGGATATATTATGTATATTATGGTTTGATTAATCATGATATAGAAACATGTTTAGGTTATTGGAATTAATTATGTACCTTTACATGTTAGATTTGTATTAATCGAAATACTTACAAGTGGTATCAGAGCCACCCATAATCGATTATCGAGAATTGAGATTTGGATATTTAGTTTTAAGAAATTTTAAGGTTTAGATTAATGACGTTCTTTTAGAATATTATTTGGGTTTTGATCTTCAGTGTTTAAAGTTAATTTTAATTTTGTTGTAAAGAATGATTGAATCTTATATGGTCATCTGGATTCAGTGCACGAACAAAGTTTTTTTTTTCTATGTAATTTCGAACTTTTATTAAAAAAAAAAAGCGTTCTGCACGTTTTTGAAGCAAAAAAAAAAACTGGTATCAATCAACACCAGGTGAAGGGATTTTTCATCCAAACCGATTCATGTTTGGATCTCACCCAAAACCCTTTTTCCTCTTCTCGGATCAATGCGTTTTTCTGATGAGGTTTCGCACGGAATTTGTGCAATTTACGACGAAGATCCAGATCGCCGTTGCTGGTTTGATCCATGTAGATCAATCACCGGTCGTAGATATGGGTCGAAGGATTGCTCCGCCTTGCGTCGTTGGTTCCAGGCAACGACGTGGTGGCTTCGGCAGCGGTGAGGGACGATCTAGGGTTTACAGAGCTTGTTTTTTGTTCAGACCCTTCTTTTAAAAATTTGAAATTCTTGAGGGACTGTTTTACAATTTATTTGGGCCATTACATGATTTTGATAAACTTTTAGGGTTAATTTATAATTTCAAAAACTTATGGGGCTGTTGGCAATTACAAAAAAAAAATGGGGTAGATTTATAATTATTGAAAAGTTATGGGGTCATTTTGTAAATTTCAAAAATTCGGGGCCAAATTTTAATTATAAAAACTTGATGGGGCTTTCTATAATTTTACAAAATAAGGGACACTTTTGCAATTTTGATAGAATAAAATAAAATAAAATATTTTATTTTATTTTAAGGATCAACTCAAATTCAAATATTTTGTGGTATACCTTTTATGGTTAAATAAAGTAGTTCATCATTCTAAATTGGTTAATTGAAACAAGATGTCACCAAAGTGACATCTCTTGTATAGATTGTTCATGAGGGATGTTGGATGTTCGTTTGTGTGTAAATTCATGTGGGTATTTACCGGCCCAAAGGAAGGTTAATACTTGGCCGAATTGTACACACATCTGTGGTGGTAAACATGTGACGATTATAAGGTTTTACATGTGAATAATAAGTCGATCCAAAGATAGATTTATTATTTAACATAAATTATTGTCAATGTTTGATCATTACTAAAGGAGTACCACGTGTGTGTATATAAATTCATGAGGGTATTAGCCGGCCTAAAGGAAGGTTAATACTTGACCGAATTGTACACACATCTGTGGTGGTAAACATGTGATGATTATAAGGTTTTACATGTGAATAATAAGTCGATTCAAAGATAGATTTATTATTTAACATAAATTATTGTCAATGTTTGATCACTACAACAAGAGTACCACTTACAATTAATAGTATTGTCCAAAAACTTGATATTAATGTTGTACTAGGTATATTAAGATGGGACCGACCATTATTTGGTATATCTTTTATGGTTAAATAAATTGATCTATCATTCTAAATGGGCTAATTGAAGCAAGATGTCGCCAAAGTGACCTCTCTTGTGTAGATTATTCATGAGGGATGTTGGATGTTTGTGTGTGTGTAAATTCATGCGAGTATTAGTCGGTCCAAAGGAAGGTTAATACTTGGCCGAATTACACACACACCTGTGGTGATAAATATGTGACGATTATAAGGTTTGACATGTGAATAATAAATCCATCCAAAGATAGATTTATTATTTGACAGTAATTATTGTCAATGTTTGATCACTACAATAAGAGTACCACTTACAATTAATATTACTGTCCAAAGACTTTATATTAATGATGTGCTAGGTATCTTCAGATGGGACTTTCCATTATTTGAATTCGTTGATTATTGTATTTGGTTATTAATGTGAGCATGTTTGTGTGTTTGTTTTGTTCTCTTTCAAGCTAATGTCTTACTATATCTGCTAATACCAACTCTATATCCATGCTTAATGGGATCAACTTTAAGGATTTGGAAGGAGAACATACTCATTGTTCTCAGCTGCATAGATCTAGACCTTGCACTTCGGGTTGAGCAACCCGCTTCTCTTACGGATGCAAGTTCTCCTGATGATAGGAAGAACTTTGAGAAGTGAGATCGCTCAAATTGCATGAGTCTAATGATCATGAAGCGCAGCATTCCGGAGGCATTTAGGGGCACGGTATCTGAAAAGATAACCAAAGCCAAAGAGTTCCTAGTCGAAATTGAAAAGCGTTTTATGAAAAACCATAAGGAAGAAACAAGCACGCTTTTACAAAGCTTGATTCTATGAAGTACAAGAGCAAATGGAACATCAAGGAGTACGTTATGGAAATGTCTCATATGCTTATAAGCTTAAGGCAATGAAGCTCGAGCTATCTAACAACTTGCTCGTGCATTTGGTATTAATATCACTTCATGCACAATACATTCAGTTTAAAGCCAGTTACAACTGTCAAAAGGAGAAATGAACTCTTAATGAGCTCATTTCTTACTGTGTGTAAGAGGAAAAGAGATTGAAGCGAGATAGAACTAAAAGTGCTCATTTGGCTAGCACCTCTAAGGATAAGGGCAAATAAAGGAAGAATAATGAAGCTGCAAAATACCTTATGAGCTTTGGACATGCAGAAAGCCGAGTCTAAAGCATTTTCACATTTGGGGATGTCCAGCTGAGGCAAGGCCTTACATGCCACATGAAAAGAAATTGGACTCCAAAACTGTGAGCAGCTACTTCATTGGCTACTCTGAGCGATCAAGGGGCTATAAGTTTTATGATCCCACACTTAGGTCAATTTTTTGAAACGGGAACTGCAACATTTTTTGAGGATGTTGAGTTTGAGGGAGAAATAAGGTTAGAGATATTGTCTTTGAGAAAGAATCGGTTACGATTCCTACTATCGCTTTTGACAATGTATAGGTTTTTATACTTGTCATTAATCAAGAAGCGAATCTGGATCCTCAACCAGACAATGTTGAACAACCCCCCATTCAAGATGAGGTAATTGTTCCTGAGGAACAAACTCAACAACCTCAAGAACCAGTGCCATTAAGGCGATCCACTAGAGAAAAGAGAAATGAGAAATGAGAAATGCTATTCCGAACGATTTTTTACATATTTCTCCAGGAACATGAGGAAAACATTGGAATGATGGAAAATGATCCAATCAACTTCCATCAAGCCATGCAGGGTTCCTACTCTCAAAAGTGGATTGATGCCATGAATGAGGAGTATAAGTCTATGCAAGACAATAAGGTTTGGGAACTTGTCCCATTACCATAAGGTACGAAGCCCATTGGTTGTAAATGAATATTTAAAACCAAAAGGGATTCGAAAGGTGATGGGGACACGTCGTTGCAGTGTCATCAAATATGAACATTTAAGTTCGGCCTCGCAAGGGCGCAAGTCACAAAGACTAGCACAACGGCAAGCAACGGATCGATCCACATGGAGGTGGGATTCACCGACCGTCTCTAATTCTAGCTATTATTACAACACTCCAAGCGGACTCGTGTGTTGCGTGTGTGAAAAAATGAATAATAATATAACTAAATAACTTATATAAATGATATATACAATGATAGATGGAATGGAGATATGCATGAAATGTGGTTACACTAGGAAAATGACTCAACCGTGACAATCCTCCTAATTGTGTTCTAGACTCACCTAATCCTCAAATGTGCAAATATACATAGGCTCGTATCCCTTTAATCAATCTCTAATCTCTCTCGATGTCTTAGAGATAGTATCCATATATACCCAAAATCTCTCTCGAGCAATCCGAACAATATATATGAACCCATTAAGCACGTGAAATACACATCGAATCCTATACGCTAGCCTAGTGGTTCTAGCACTTTCTAGTCAAGCATAGTGAATGTTTATCTAAGCATTGTCAAACGCGTCTCCTCTCGGTACATAGTATCTAACCATGGATCAATTACAAAGTGATCAATTAAGCAAAGGCTTTAAGCACTCAAAACATCCATATAACTACTCAAGCACAAAAGAAATGTCGGTGGCCTTTACTTCTACGTCAAAGATTCGGTTTAGTCAACTCCCTAGGATGGCTAAACATGGGAAACAATTTTATCTAACAACTACATGCAACAATGTGATTGTTATATCATTAAGAACATTCAATTTAGGTTAAAAGTTCATCCTCTTGATTAAGGAATTTTCCCACAATCAATTCATCACCCAATCCTGTCACGTGGATGGATAATCGTGTCTTAATACAAAGACCCATTAAGAACAAAGATATGAACCAAGGTCAATTTGGCAACTAAAAGCTTGAACTGAAACCATTTCTACTCTTTGGGGCTAAAATCCCTATTACTCAAATTACTCAAATTACTCAATACATGGAATTTCAAGTCATCCATCAATCAATCAACAATCATGGGTATCTAATTTCTACTCTAAATTACAACTACTCCTAAACCCAATCATGGACACATATTGATTTCTAACAATTCATACACATACATATCATATTAAGAGAATAAAAACACATATATCAAAGAGCAAAACAAAACTCAAATGAATTTAAGTACAATCAATACATTTATTACACAAGTGTAGATTTACAATATCCCCAAATTGGTGAAATACATCAAAGAAAACAAGAAATACAAAGAAATGAGTAAATAAGAGCAAACCCTTGAAGACAAGTCCTCCAAAGATGCTCCTAGCCTTCCTAGCTCGGTTTTGGCTCCTAATTCCTTTGTAATCTACTCTAAGATGGATAGAGGAAGTGTATAGTGGTGAGGTGGAGGTGTATGGTGAGCTCCCATGGAGGAAAAACCTCCATGGGAGCAAAAGATGAAAGAAAATTGAAGAAGAAGAGAAGAGGTGTGAGAAGGGGAAAATAGGGGAAGAGAGGTCAAGAGACGTTTCAAGAATGAGGAGAAAAGGGGGTATTTATAGTGTGGGAGGTTAGGGCAAGACTTTTGGGTGAAAAGACAAGAATACCCCTTTGAAAATGGCTAAAAAACACATTTTTGTCAAGATGTACGGTACGATGTGCTGTACGCATCAACACCGTAAACCGGACATCACTTTTTGGAGGTTGCTGCCCTTCTACGCGGTACAAAACGCGGTTTGCAAATTGGTCACGCGCAGTTGCGTACAGCACCTCTGCGCACCATTACAAAAATGGTCATAACTTTCTCTACAAAACTCTGAATCATGATCTGTAAAGTGAGTTATAGGAGATGTAGTTAGATCGGAGGAGTGAGATATGACTTTCTAAAGTTGGAGTGTCTGTATAAGCTATTTCAAATTCTGCCCTTTAACCTCCAAAACTCTTCAATTAAGCTCAAATACTTTTCGTAGGGAACATGTACCTACACAAGGCTCACAAACACATCAAATACCAAAATATACTCAAAAACAAGAACAAAAGCAAGGTAATGGGGACCTCAAATAGGTATATAAATCGTTCCTATCAAAAAGTAATGTGGATATGTATAAGGCTCAACTTATAGCTAAAGGCTTTACCCAAAAGGAAGGGATTGACTATAAAGTGACTTTCTCTCTAGTTTCAATGAAAGACTCTTTTAGGACAATCATGGCACTTGTTGCACATTTTGACATTGAGCTTCATCATATGGATGTCAAGACGGCGTTTCTCAATGTTGACATTAACGAAACAATTTATATGGTGCAACCAGAAAACTTTGAGTTTGGAAACCCAAAGAATATGGTTTACAAATTGACAAAATCCATTTATGGACTCAAGCAAGCTTCCCGCCAGTGGTACTATAAGTTTAATCAAGTGATTATCTCATTTGGTTTTGAGATAAACGTTGTTGATAATTGTGTGTATCACAAATTCAATGGGAGTAAGCACATATTCCTGGTTTTATATGTCGAAAACATACTACTTGCCACAAATGATATATGCATGTTGCATGAAACCAAGAGATTTCTATCAAAGAATTTTGAGATGAAAGATCTTGGCGGCGCCTCTTTTGTATTAAGGATTCAGATACAACGAGATCGCTCTCGGGGTATTCTTGGATTATCACAAAGGAACTATATTGATACAGTACTCAAAAGGTTTGGCATGCAGAACAGCAAACCATGTGACACCCCTATCGCTAAGAGAGACAAGTTCAGTCTCAATCAGTGCTCAAAAAGTAACCTTGAAGCTAAGAAAATGTAGAAGATTCCCAATGCATCAGCTGTAGGGAGTCTAATGTATGCTCATGTATGTACGCGTCCGGATATTGCGTACATTGTTGGTATGTTAAATAGATATTTAAGTAACTCTATGATGGATCATTGGAAAGCGGCCAATCGGGTTATAAGGTATTTGAAGAGAACAAAATATTACATGCTCATATATAGGAGATCGGATCAGTTTGAGATCATAGAGTATTCCGACTCCGATTATGCTGGACGTTAAGACAGTAAGAGATCCACATCAGGCTATATATACATTTTGGCTGGTGGAGCTATTTCTTGGAGGAGTGCCAAACAGACACTCGTAGCTTCTTCCACCATGGCAGCAGAGTTTGTAGCATGCTATGAGGCATCCAATCATGGAATATGGCTGTAGAATTTTGTCACTAGGCTGCGCATTCTGAAGGGTGTTGAAAGACCACTCAAACTATATTGTGACAATAAGTCAACAGTGATATATTCTAATAACAACATGAATTCATCTAGGTCAAAGCATATTGACATTAAGTTCATAATTGTGAAGGAAATAATGCAGAGTGGACATATATCAATAGAGCACATTTGGACAAACTCCATGATAGAGGATCCGCTTACAAAGGGATTACCACCCAAGGTCTTTCATGAGCACACTGCTCATATGGGTGTTATTTTGTGTGACGATATCACATTATAGTGGGAGTTTGTATAATTTTGTATTTTATTGCTCTATATTTTTATTTTGGATATATTTATGCATTTATGTATTTGGATATTTTTCTGATCAGAAATAAAGAATTCGGTTAATTACACTCGTTTACATTGTGTTAAGTATTGATCTCACTAAGTAATAAAGTAGGACCAGTTGGAATAGACATGTATAGATCACATTGCATGTAATTTCCATGCTACGCATCCATGATTGATCTATATCATTTGGTTATGTTGGTATACGTGACCATTGATGGGTTTAGTCACTCTAAATGTGACGAAAACCGCTTTCATCCTATGTCAGCATAATCAATGGACGAGATTGTTCGGATATACCCTAAAATTATGATAGCAAAATTTTAGAGCTCATAAAGTCATACACATTTGTAAAGTTACATATGTGGCCCAGTGGGAGATTGTTGGAAAATTCCATCATATGGGGTCACACATGTGAATATTAAATGTGTTGTGCTATCTTTTGATTAAACCTAAATTAAAGTGATCTAATTAAGATTTAAAGTATAAAAGCTTAAGGATATAATTGTCATGGAATTAATGTATAGATACCAGAGTGTTATTTCTAATTTGTTGAGGAGTCGAATTAAAAATAGCCAACATATAATAATTTGATTATTATATATATTTAGGGTTATGGTCCCCAAATTATACGATACTTTTGTTTTCTATGTATCCCCATCAACAGAGCAAAATAAAACATGGTAGGGTTCATAAAGGTCGTGATAATTTGAAAGATCACAACCCGTTCATAAATCTTCAGCAATGGATTCAGGTACGCTTCCGCTATCGATTCTTTTCTAGATTTACTTCTTTTCTTTTGAATTGACATGGGATATATTATGTATTTTAGGGTTTGATTAATCATGTTATAGAAACATATTTAGGTTATTGGAATTAATTATGTGCCTTTACATGTTAGATTTGTATTAATCGAAATCCTTATAGTTAACTGTTAATAAAAAAAAATCAGAGGGAACTATACAACGACGCTATAAATTTAGGGGGTATTGATACTATTAACCTTTTTTTATATATAAATAAAAATATCAGCATCCAAACTTATTTAAAAAATGAATACATAAAGTTTTTTTTCAACTTAAAATTTGGAACCCTTAGAAAACGTGGGTCCCAAGCGGTTACCTCATGGGCCTATGTAAGGGCTAGCCCTAGGTCTATTTCCTATATTTGAATTAGTTTCTATTTTGATATGGTATATTTCTTAATTGGTGCATTTTCCTATATGGTCTATTAACTCTATTTCTAATATTTTGGGTATTTCCTTTATTATAGAATTAGTTCATGTATTGATATGGTATATTTCTTGTTTGGTGCATTTTCCTATATGGTTTATTGACTCTCTTTCCTAGATTTTGCATATTTTATTTATTATAGAATTAGTTCATGTTTTGATATGGTATATTTCTTATGTGGTGCATTTTCCTATATGTTCTATTTCCTATATTTTCTTTATTATAGAATTAGTTCATGTTTTGATATGGTATATTTCTTATTTGGTTCATTTTCCTATATGGTCTATTAACTCTATTTCCTACATTTTGTGTATTTCCTTTATTATAGAATTAGTTCTTGTTTTGATATGGACATATGGAATATTTCTTATTTGGTGCATTTTCCTCTTTGGTATATTTCCTATATTTTGTGTATTTCCTTTATTATAGAATTAGTTCCTTTTTTGATATGATATAGTTCTTATTTGGTGTGTTTTCCTATATGGTCTATTTCCTATATTTTGTGTATTTCCTTTATTATAGAATTAGTTCATGTTTTGATATGGTATATTTCCTATTTGGTGTGTTTTCCTATATCATCTATTTCTTTATTATAGAATTAATTCCTGTTTTGATTCCCTTTCATAAACTATATATACATCTCCTATTGTATGTTATTGTCACTTTCTATTATTCTGAGTAATACAATGTTTCTCGGTTCTATCATGCATGAAAACCAGGTAGTATCTCATAGCAATTATTAATTGAATTTCTTATTTTTGTTTTTCAGTTTCTTATGGGGATTACTGTTAAATTACTGTAAACAGTTGTAAAAATTTTATTGCCATGATTTTGATTCATTATCACAGGGGTTATATTGTGAAGGAAGACCACAAGACGTTCAAGCAATTTGCAAAAACTGCTTGCTCAGAGTCAGCGGTATGACAACTTATAAAATTAGTTTTTGAATCCTAATCTTTTAATTTTTCTGCTTCCCTATCCTTATTATATCATAATGTAGTTTTGAGAACTTAAACTTGCTTTGTATTATGGAAGAAGAGGCCTGTAATATTGAGAATACACTTTCAGTTGCTTTGGTGGACTTTACAAGCACCGCTGCTGTTAAGAGCATTACAAAATTTCGACCCTTTTTGCCTCAAGCACTTGGCTCCTCACTGCCTTATATTCTTCCGGATGCAGTTCATCAAGTTGAGGACTTGTCGGAATCCTCTTCAAAGCAAAGAAGCAATACATCAGTAAAAATTGTACGTACAAGGTATTCCAAAGCCTAAAAATCCCAAAGGGATTAGCAGGGATTTTCAGGCTTAGGAATATCTTGGTCCCTTTTTACATCCGATAAGCTACTAAATGACTTTGACTCCCCGTTGTAAAATCACCAACATCTTGGCGAGGACGGTGTTCCTAATTTCACAGTAATTGTGGCTTAGAAAAATCACTGTATTAAACTATTCGCAGCTAATGGCTTCCAAAATGTTCCTCCTGGTATGCTTCTATTACCCAAAGCTACATATTCTTTTATTCTTGGTTTACTTCAGTGCTAATTGTGTTAATTTAACTCATTCTCTGTGCCTACAAGGACCAGTCGTGGACAGAAAAATAGTCTACCTCAGATATTATGATTTCTATACATATGTGTTCCCTAGCTAGGATGGATTGTATGCTCTTATTTTACTAATTATTCACTTTTATCTTATTATCCAAAAATATTTAAACTTGCATTATTCTTTACCGTGTAATAGGGAACTTCGAGGCCTCCGGATGACTTGCAGAATCTTTTCCACTCCCCGTCATGTGTAAGCTTTCAATATGCTTTTGCTTTTCATCTATGGTTGGAATTTAGTAACATTCAAAATCATGATCAGCTCAATTTGGTAAGTTACCACTACAGTTCACAGTTTTAACACTTTCTCTTACAAAATTTTATTTTGTATTATTTCTCCATCTGAATGTCTTATATTCTTCCACTGGCTCGTCACTGCCTTATGGTCATCCAGATGCAGTTCATCATGTTGAGGACTTGTCTAAAACCTCTTTCAGAACAGATTTATTTTGAATTTTTCTGTCATCTTGTAACCTTTTTTTTTGGTTTTATTGATATCTAGTTCTACATATTATATATATATAATGTATGTATGTAAAAATTACAGTATATAAATATCATTGGATAGTTTTGGTATTACATAAGGTGTAGAGAATAAATAATCAACCATTAAATTTTTGAGGTGGCTGTGAAGAGTAAATGGGTATTGTGAGAATAATTTTGGGTGTCAAATTGCCGGTAAAGCCACCCTACTTTTTAATTTTTATTGTTTAAGGAGAATATTTTATTATTAAGAATTTTTTTCCCTTTTTCTAAAGGTAAGGGTTGATTTATGTATCTGTTTTATTTTGGTAGGTTTTATTGTTTTAGGAAATAAGTTTTTCAATTAGTATGATTTATTTTTGGGGTCAAAAAATTATTGGCACTATTTGAGGGGTATGTTGTGCAAATATCACCACTTTACTAATGTATGTTTAAAAGCCACCAAAAGAGCGTTTGAGACAAAAATACCCCGAAATATTTTAACAGTGAGGAAGTTTTCGTTTTCAAAGTCAAAGAGAAGCAACAGTCAAACCGACGGGAAACTAATCGACGGTGAAGTGACTGGAAGAGCTGCGATTGACAAAAGTAAGATTGGTTATTTTTCCTCGTTTTTGTTTTTGTTGTTGTTAACTTGCCTTACATGTTAGAATTGAGTTTTGTTGATAGGACTTGTAGAAACCGGTTAAAATAGAGAATTGTGAATGGTTGTGGTTGTGGTTAGGGTTTGTAATTTGGTTGAATATCAGTTGAGGAAGATGAAATCTAGGGTTTTGAGACCTTTTTCAAGAAAATCGAGCTTATTTAATTAGTCGAGCTATTTTTATCGTGAAAAACAGGTTTTGGTAGATCTAGGTTTTTGGAAAAGGAATCGAGCTTTTTTAAAAAAGAATTGAGCTTTTTTAAAAAAGAATCGAGCTTTTTTAAAAAAGAATTAAACCATTTTGAAAAGGATCGAGCTTTTTTGAAAAGGGATCGAGACTTTTTTAAGAGGGATCGAGCTTTTTTAAAAAAGGGTGGAGGTTATTGTGAAAGGGATCGAGCTTTTTTTAAAGGGATCGAGCCTTTTTGAAAGGGATCAAGCCTTTTTGATAAGGAATCGAGCTTTTTTGAAAAGGGATCGAGCCTTTTTGAAAAGGATCGAGCTTTTTTGAAAATGAATCGAGCTTTTTTGAATATGTTTCGAGCTTTTTTGAATATGTTTCGAGCTTTTTTGAATAGGTTCGAGCTGTTTTTGAATTGGATAGAGCCTATTTGAAAGAGATCGAGCTTTTTTGAAAATGGATCGAGACTTTTTTAAGAGGGATCGAGCTTTTTTAAAAAGGGGTGGAGGTTATTTTGAAAGGGATCGAGCTTTTTTTAAAGGGATCGAGCCTTTTTGAAAGGGATCGAGCTTTTTTGAAAGTGATCGAGCCTTTTTGATAAGGAATCGAGCTTTTTTGAAAAGGGATCGAGCCTTTTTGAAAAGGAATCGAGCTTTTTTGAATATGTTTCGAGTTTTTTTGAATAGGTTCGAGCTGTTTTTGAATTGGATCGAGCCTATTTGAAAGGGATCGAGCTTTTTTGAAAAGGGATCGAGACTTTTTTAAGAGAGATCGAGCTTTTTTAAAAAGGGGTGGAGGTTATTTTGAAAGGGATCGAGCCTTTTTGATAAGGGATCGAGCCTTTTTGAAAAGGGATCGAGCTTTTTTAAAAAGGAATCGAGACTTTTTTAAGAGCGATCGAGCTTTTTTAAAAAGGGGTGGAGGTTATTTTGAAAAGGATCTAGCTTTTTTTAAAGGGATCGAGCCTTTTTGAAAGGGATAGAGCCTTTTTGAAAGGGATCGAGCCTTTTTGAAAGGGATCGAGCCTTTTTGATAAGGGATCGAGCCTTTTTGAAAAGGGATCGAGCCTTTTTGAAAAGGGATCGAGCCTTTTTGAAAAAGGATCGAGCTTTTTTGAATATGTTTCGAGCTGTTTTTGAATTGGATCGAGCTTATTTGAAAGGGATCGAGACTTTTTGAAAGGGATCGAGCCTTTTTGAAAACGGATCGAGCCTTTTTGAAAAGCAATCGAGCTGTTTTGAAAGGGATCGAGCTTTTTAATAAAATTCTGTCTAATGATGTTGTATTTCCGTTACATTGCAGATGAGAATTAGGTTGAGGGATTCACTTAAAACTCCAGAAGAATACTGGTACGAGGGCAAACTGACACGACACAACCATTTTGATGCCCTCGCCCATATAGACGACGCGTTGAACCGTGTCCCTGTAGATTTTGCAGATGAAGACCGTCGGCGGTTCATGGCGTCTTGTTTTGGGCATTTCCTGACGATGCATAGGGAGATGAAGTTTTCCAGTGGTATTATCCATCGGTTGCTTTTGAGGGAGCTCCATCATAACTGCCCCACAGATGAGATGCACTTCATGTTAGGAATCCAGACGGTGAGGTTTTCGAAGGTGAAATTTTGCCTGATCACCGGACTGCGGTTTGGTGTTGTACCAGAGACCACAATGTATGCAGCAGTGGAGAATGGCATACATGAGCAGTACTTTCCTGGAGCCGAGGAGGTGTCGCTGGAGCAGATTAGGGGTGTTGTCACCGGCACAGATTTCGGACAGGCGTACGATGCTGTCAAGCTTTGCCTCTTATATATGCTGAACTGGATACTGATGGGGGTGGATGAGAGATTCAAGATTCCAGTTTAGCAGTTTCGGGTGGTTAAGGACCTAGATGCGTTAGATGCGTTAGATGCGTTCCCGTGGGGTGCCTACGTGTACAGGCATTCTATTCACTCATTCAAGCATGCGCTTGAAGGACGAAGAGACGGGTTCGAGCGACACCGGCAGGAAAAGGGCACTAATGTACACAGGGTGGAGACCTACAACATATACGGTCTTTCTCATGCCCTGTTGGTAAGAAGTTCGAACTACAAATTGTACTTTATTGTTGGTGCCCAAAATTGTATGGATACTTATCATACTTATCCATGATGCAGATATTTGCTTTGGAGGTGATCCTTGAGTTGGCCAAAGAGGTCGGTGTCCGGAGGGTTACTGATCTGACTCCCCGTATTTTGAAGTGGGAGTTGACCAAACAACCGAAAGGGAAGAAGCTAGCAAAGATTTTCAAAGCCAGGGTATGTATTTATTTTGTTAATGTTTTTATTAGTTAGTAATTGTACAATGACATTGTTCTAACTAATATTTTAGATGTTTGCGCTCAAGGAACTGGTGCCGACACCAGCTGAGAGACAAGCACCGTACTATGCCTGCCTAGACGAGGGGGAGACCATGTATGTAGAAGATGACATGGATTATATGCCGCCTGAGGTCCCTGATCAGACCACCTTAGGCTGGATCAGTGGTACAGACAGAACCATTGACAGTGAGGGATCTGAGCCCGCTGCTGGGGGTTTGAGGCCCAGTGACAGTGAGGGATATCAGACAGACCCTCAACTAGAAAGGCATAGGCATAGGCGGGTTCGGTTTTCCACCCCCGGACATTGTACATCTGCAGGGGATTCCCGTGGGGGCGTTGGACGTGATGGAAAGGTAAGCTGAAAATAAAGTTAGGTGTTTTTTAGTAACACGTGTTCATAGTTTTGTACTAACATTGTAGACATGATTTCAGGCTCCGTGGACTGAAATGTTGAACGATGTGCGTGAAGCCCTCCGAAAGAGTGACGAGGATCGACAACGTCAACACTTGGAGTTGTTTGATATGATCCGAAAGAGTGATGAGGATCGTCAGCAGCAACACCGATTGTTACTTGATATGATCCGGGGGCTTCAAGGTTCGACCTTAAGTACACACCGGGATGGCCCCAACCTCCTGATCAATTATTTAGTCCCGGAAAGTCGACTGATAGGTTTACAGGGGGGACAAACACCCAGGCTCAGGGGTCCCCCCCACCTCCTAGCATATCGATTCAACCACCTTGGTCCCCTCCCACCCAGCACGTCCGTGGCGTCGGAGAGGTTCCCTCTCCCACCCAGCACGTCAGTCCAGTCGGAGTTGTCCACTCCCCAACCCAGCACGTCTGTGGCGTCGGAGCGGTTCCCTCCCCCACCCAGCACGTCCGTCCCGTCGGAACGGTACCCTCCCCCACCTAGCACGACCGTGCAGTCGGAGCGGTCCTCTCCCCCACCCAGCACATCCGTGGCATCGGAGCTGTCCCCTCCCCCGGTGAAGCGTTTAGGTAAGCGCGGATGGCAGTTGGTGAGCCCTTACACAGATCCATGCCGTCCAAAGAGGTTAAAAACACGGCCCGAGTCCATGGAACACATTTTTGACCCCCACGGACTAGTGGACGGTGGCCACCTAGCAGCATACAAGGCCTTCAAGAGGAACATTAACGGGGAACAGTGAGTATAAATTTTTATAATACAAATGGATGTACATTTCTTGTTTATTCTAATTTATGTATAGCTAAGGTAATTCAATCATTATACAGCCGTGATGTGGACGTGTTGTCACCGGTTACCGCGGGATGTTTCGTACGTATGCAGTCCAACTTCATGGACTTGGAGGATACGGTACGTACTTATTATATTTCATATTAACTTTTGTGTAAGTATTGTTGAATTGTTAACAAGTACGGTGGTTTTATTGTTTGTCAGCATATGGATGCATACCTAAATATTCTACGCAAACGTCAACGAGGATTCCACAATGTGTACAACCAGAGGATCAACGTGTTGGATACACAATTTTATGTAAGTAGTTATAACATTTGGGAATCACATCGGATTTTATGCTTCTGTATTAATAATATGATCTTGTCAATGCTTGTACAGCCACTTATGTTGTACATGTGGGAGCGAATGATGCCTCGTGATTCCCACGGTGCTGTGAGCACGGTAAGGTGGAATGTGTTACAGTCCCGATGGTTAGAAGAGGACCTTCTCACGGTCCATGGAGCAACCACGAGTGGAAACCGCCCATGGCACGAGGTTGACCGGGTAAGTGTTACATGATTGAGATGATTTAAAAAAAATTGTAAGTATATCCTCAGGTAACACGGCATGCAAACAATTACAGGTGCTGATTCCGTGCAACGTTGGGGCCCAACATTGGCTAGTGGTGAGCATCGACCTTAGTCGCGAGAAGATTGATATTTATGACCCCTGGAGACAGGAAGTCCCGTATCAGATCAGGCACCAGCAGGTCCGGCCAGTATGGTGGTTTTTACCCTCCATGTTGAGTGACGCAGGGTTCCACACAGAACGGCGTCCTGGGCGTCGGGCGTTCACTCGGGAAAATAAGCCCTTCTCGGTCAGTCTGGTGCATCCTTCTACAGTCCCCCAACAAAAGAAATCGTAAGATATTCTATTTCATTCACGTGTTTACATATTCTTTATGAACGATTTCTAATGATGAACCGAAGGCCTTTTGATTGGTCGGAGGACGACATGGGGATGATTCGGGAAAAATTGGCTGTGGAGATTTTTGCTAACTCCAAGCCCGCCAAGTGATTTTTTGTATATTACCATTGTAGTTGTATACAGACATGTCATTGTTTCATGAACATTAATTCGTTCATTATTCATTCATTAATATTATTTCATTTATTAATATTAATTTATTCAATAATAAGTAATTATTGCAATTCAAAATTATTACAATATGATACACTTCCAAAAGTTTTTAATGTGATCAAAAAATTGTCATTCATTCCCTATTAGAGTCAATGTTAGGGCACGTTTGTTTGTTGTGTCCAATTAAATGGCAGATGTTACACTTGCGGCGGTATTCATCGGGAACAGCTCTTCTTGTACCTTCATTAATCATCGGTGGATTAGAACATCTCCTGGAATTATGCCCTGGTTGTCCACATCTCCTACAGGATTGTGTAGTTGTCCTCTCCGAAGATGAGACATGGCGACCCGCCCTCGAGCGTCCTGCTTGTCTCCTGGAGTTTGGATTCAAAATCACCATCTGAGCAATGTCAGATGGCACAACCCAAGTGGAAGGATGGCTCACCGGCATAATAGAAACCGAGTACGCGTTAATAAGTGTATGTGTCTTGTAGTAGTCCGCACACAAAGTTGTGAAGTCCAAGTTTCGCTCCCTTAGTTATGGGTGGCATAAGGGAACATTTTAGAAATCCCTGCTTCAATGCTTGCATGCCTATCGGAAATGAAAACTAGCTTATCAATATGACCTAGGGCACCCTTCAAGCAATCCAAAAACCATTCCCATGAAAGGTTGTTTTCTGAGTCGTCGTACCCAAAAGCAATTGGATACACCTGTTCGTTCCTATTTTGTGCTGTTGCAACAAACATTGTACCCCGGAATCGTCCCTTCGAATGGGTACCATCAACGGCAATGACTGGATGCATACACTTTCGGAATCCTCTAAGTGAGGCACCAATCGACATGAAGAAGTATAGAAATGTATCATCTTCGTTGCACTGTAAGTCAGTGATTGTGACTGCACTAGCTTGTCGGTGCCGGCGGTGAATTTCCTCTAACGGACAAGTGTGTTCGTTGACAAAACTTCTTACTTGAAAGTATGTGCCTTCATATCTCCTCACTGCTCTTAACTTCCACGTACAATTTCCCATCAAACAAACTAGATGTAATGTTGTCTTATTCGACCTTTTTACCTTCCACTCGAAGTTCTGCCGCATTGCAAAATGGCTTACTAGTCTCTACAAATCCTTTTTCGTTGCAAAAAACTGGCCTTTATATATCATGATTGTAGGTTCATCTTCAAACAAGTTCCTGCTTCCACCAATACCAAACGAGTATGATTCTGCTCCTGGAATAACCCATGTTCTTGCATTATTTGAATCATCTGCAGTTCCATTAGCCCTCCCCTCGGAGGTCCCAACTATATCTGGTGCACTGGAACTAAATCTGTGTACACGTCTTACACGTCTTACACGTCTTACATGTCTTTCTGTTTCGACAGGTTCTGCATCTTCCTGATTGTCCTCTATATTTTCTACAGAATTTAAATTGCCCTCATTATCCACCTCATGATTCACCCCAACATTCAGTGTTGTATTCTCCTCATTATTGATGTCATTGTAGATCTCATTGTATTGGTGGTTGTACTCTCTACCATTCATCTCAATATGACAACCAAATACATTATCGAATTGAGGTTCCGGTCTATTATCATGGGTGACTACTTCCGGTGGGACAATACATATGTTTTCCCGACCATCAATCCCACTTCTTTCTGTGAACAACTGGTTGCTTCCGCCTGACGATCGAAATTGTTGGGTGTTATCAGGATGAGGGATATCTTCACCAATGACACCTCCCACTGGCCTCTCGATTAGACTAACACATACTTGAGGGATCACCCTATCTTCCCCTAGCATAAACTGAACATCGTCATTGTTTCTTATAAATGTACGACATGTAGTCCCAGGAACAATCGATAGAGACTGTAGCTCAACACTGTATTTGTTCTCATCAAACTTCACAATGGTTTGCACGATCGACACCAGTTCGTCGTAACTCAAATTTTTTGACACATACAAACCTTGGTTATCGGAACCTAAATACCTCTGATTTCCGTCTGGTAATTGCTCCCATCGACCGTTGTAAGATATGACTATTCTCACCCTATCCATTGTCCTGTCAAAACCAACATAAAAAAACATTAATAAGGAAAAAATAATTCATATTAAATTTACAATTATAAAGGATTAAACAAAAATCAAAAGTGTAAGATATGAAGCTTTTTTAAAAAACGGATCGAGATTTTTTTGTACATGATCGAGCCGTTTTTGTACATGACCGAGCTATTTCTAACGGGATCGAGCTTTTGTTGTTCAAGACCGAGCTCTTTTTCTACATAATCGAGCTTTTTAATATATGGCTCGAGCATTTTTTTCATATGCCTCGAGCCTATTTGAAAGGGATCGAGCTCTTTTTTGAGGAATCGGGCTTTTTTGTGAGGGATCGTACTTTTTTTGTGCGGTATCGAGCCTTTTTCAAAAGGGATCGAGCTATTTGTGTGAAGGATCGAGCTTTTTTTGGCAGGGATCGAGCTTTTTTTCAGAAGGTTCGAGTCTTTTTTGCCAAGGATCGAGCCTTTTTTGCAGGGATCGAGCCTTTTCTTTTTACTTATCCAGCAACTATTTTTGGAATCGAGCTTTTTTAGAATTTGTTCGAGACTTAGTTTCACATTTTCGAGCTTTTTTACAAATGTTTCGACCTATTTTTAAAACATTTTCACCTTGTATGCCCAAGATTATAAACTTGTTTGCACCACTACAACTCAACTCGCCCAAATATATATACAAAAAAATATGCATACATGTTCATTCATTCTTTGTAAAAAGTTTACAACTCCAGGACATCAACATAAAAAAATTCAGACAACATGTTCATAAATGTTCACACATTGTTATACCACACAAAAATACAATAAAAAATGGAAATGAAGATCAGAAATATTATTTTACCTTCTTGTACAAAATATGGAATATGTGCAATATCTGGAATACAATAAATCTGGAATGGAGCTCGTTTTGTGAAGAAAAAATGGAGTAGGTGATTGATTTTCAGACAACTTTATTAGACGACAACCTTTAAAGAATAAAATATCGATTATTTAAGGGCAATTTCGGTAGCTCACCATAATAAGTGCCTTTTAAACTTAACTTAGTATAAATGTGACATCACTGCAATCGACCAACAAGAATGTGACATTCCTCACCATTTCCACTTTATTTTTTAGAATATCAATTTAAAGTGTTGTTTGCATTGTAAGTAATGTTTTCTTGAATTTACTTGGCATCATGGATGAAGATATTGAACCATTATCCAATTGTAGCTAAGTGGTAGGAGTGCTCATTCAACTTGGTAATATCAAGTTTCTCGAGTCGTCACCGTTATAATTGGTATATAAAAAAAAATTGAAGATTTTAAAGTGTAAACGTAGTATTTTGATTCTTACAAAAAAAAAAAAAAAGTCTTTTATCCTCATCATTGCCACCAAATAAGCAATTTGACCCTTTTGATGGCATGAACTCTCTCACGTCCCAACTTCCTCGTCTTGTTAAGGAAGTTGTGACGTAAGAGAGTGCATGTCATCCAATGGATCAAATTGTTTCTTTGGTGGCAATTGAATAACTTCTTTTTTTTTTAAGAATCATAATGTTATTATGAAACTTTAA
The DNA here is from genome assembly GCA_032871835.1 of Dipteronia dyeriana. Lineage (NCBI taxonomy): Eukaryota > Viridiplantae > Streptophyta > Magnoliopsida > Sapindales > Sapindaceae > Dipteronia > Dipteronia dyeriana. The sequence goes on from CM065296.1 coordinate 122,357,424, forward strand.
TATATTCAGTTTTTATAAATATATATACAACTTATAATGACGGCGACACAAATCTTGATATTGTCAATACCACTTAGTTACATTGCAGTGATTCAATGTTTTCATTCATGATACCTAGTAAATTTAAGAAGTCAATTACTTAAAAAAACAACACTTTAAATTATAAATACTTGCTGTTAAATCATTTAGTACGTTATGTTTGATACAGAAAAAAATATTTCCTACATCTTAATATGATAAATCTTTCCAATAGAAAAACTTCTTTCCAAAAACAATAAAACCTACCAAAATAAAACAAATACAAAAATCAACCCTTAACTTTAGAAAAAGGAGGAAAATCTTAATAAATAAAATATTCTTCTTAAATAATACATACATATTCCGTGCAAAATAAAAAGTTAATTCTATAAAGTTTTTGGTTATACAACAATTGGCATTTTACCTTAATCATGGAAGACTTAAGTTTATAAGTATCAGTTGATTTGTGCTGTGCAAGATCTATCTATCTTGGGCCTTGCCCGAGCTTGCTATGGTGATATGGGCCAGTTTCTATCTTGTTTGGCTCAAAGAAAATGCATTTCCTTCTCGGACCTCATCAATGGAAGATCTACACATATTCTTAATACAAATTTGATAATGTAGTATTTGACACGTACATTATCATCTAATACTAAGATACGTTTGTTTCTCTCGAAGGAAGAACATTGAAAAAGAAGTCTGCGATCAAATCTTTAAAATAAAAAATTGAAAAAGTGGCAAGATATGACCGAAATCCAAAGATGTGTCAGTGTCTCGAGATATGTATACCGTGTGGAAATTCGAGAGAGATGAAGATTCCAATGCAAATTTCTTTCAATATTCTTCACGTTGATCCCAAGCATTCTGGATTTTGAATCTTCTTCTCTGGGCTCCACTCCATCCACCATCATTTCCATCTCTCTCTTTCTATAACTTCTCTCCCATCACCGACTTCCAAAAATGGCTGCAACGCCAACGTTAGTTATACAGGATAAGTGGTTGAATTCTACATGGTTTTGTGGTACCATCCTAAATCCAAGAATAAATGATTTTAATTGAAAGGGAATCGACGAGATCTTTAGAAGTCAACACCAAAGGTGTTGTGGCGACCTTTTTCGGCCAAATTTCATCATTTAGGCCCCGAAATCACAGTTCTTTCCTTTTTGGGAAATTTTATTTTTTAGTCGTAAGTTGACTTTGACAAGCCAGAATCGAGTACCGTTAATTCTGACTTGTTTATGGTCATTATTATCTTTTATTTCTGTAACTTTTGTGATTTCGTTATTTTAGACGGCTTTTAATATGTAATCCCGTTTCTTGTCCAATAAGGATTCGGGTTAGAGTTTTCGTTTTAAATAGCCTTGTAAGCCGAAAGGCTCATTCAGTTGATCATTCAATAAAATTTCAGACTTGTTTCTTATTTTCTTTTTGATGAATTCCAGTTTCAATAGAACTTAGACGTCGGTCTAAATCTTGTACGTTTTCACTGCGTCAGCTACCTAGCTACTTGTTCTATTTCAAAATCTACAAATGACTATAATTTCATCAATATTTTTGCTGCTCAATAAAGATCAAACTCAGCACCACATGATCGAAGAAGGATTCAAATCATCGATCAAAAGAATGGACGAACGTTACATCATATTATTTATATTTTATTATATCATTTATAAATTAAAAAAATTAAACAAAACGTATCTTTTTTGGTAGATTAAATAAATAAAATCTTATTATATATACACCGTATTATAATATTACCGTGTATTACATTGATAGAAATATATAAAGTGGAAATGGTGAGATATGTCACCTTTTTATGTGTGTGTTGTAATGATGTCACCGTTTTAATAACTTAAGTTTAAAAGGCACCTATTATGGTGAACTACCCAAATTACCCTTAAATAATTTATTTTTATTCTCATTGTGCTTCTATCTACACTTTGAAAATGATAACTCCTCTCTCTCCAAAATAGTTGTCTAAAAATCGATCTACAACTCATCTCTCTCCAAAAAACTTGTCTCTCTCCAGATTTTGTTAAAAAAATAACATATGTTTGTGATCTTCTTTTATACATTATCATATATTTCTGTGTGGTTTAACAATGTATCCATTCGTTATAATTTGTTCCAATCTTTGTATGAACATGTATGAACATTTAGTCTCCAGATTCTGTTCGGGATTTTTTTAAAATACTTCGAGTCTTTTTTATTAGTGTCCGAGCTATTTTGATATGATTCTGGGTTTTTTTATACTCTTCCAAGTTTTTTTTATTTGTCTTCGAGTTTTTTTGTCAGAAAAGCTCGAATCAATTAAACAAAAGCTTGGACACTTGGCAAAAAAGCTTGGGCACTTGGTAAAAAAGCTCGAATCGATCTTTTTTACCAAGTGCTCGAGCTTTTTTTTAACTTGGCAAAAAGTCTCGAATCAAGTGCAAAAAAGCTCGGACACTTGGTAAAAAAGCTCGATTCGAGACTTTTTGCCAAGTGCCTGAGCTTTTTTTTAACTTGGCAAAAAGTCTCGAATCAAGTGCAAAAAAGCTCGGGCACTTGATAAAAAAGCTCGATTCTAGACTTTTTGCCAAGTGCCCGAGTTTTTTTTTAACTTGGCAAAAAGTCTCGAATCAAGTGTAAAAAAGCTCGGGCACTTGGCAAAAAAGCTCGGGCACTTGGCAAAAAAGCTCGATTCAAGAATTTTTACCAAGTTAAAAAAAAGCTCGGGCACTTGGGAAAAAGCTCGATTCGAGCTTTTTTGTCAAGTGCCTGAGCTTTTTTGTACTTGATTCGAGACTTTTTGTCAAGTGTCCGAACTTTTTTTTAACTTGGTAAAAAGTTTCGAATCAAGTAAAAAAAAACTCGGACACATGGCAAAAAAACTCGATTCGAGACTTTTTGCCAAGTGCCCGAGCTTTTTTTTAACTTGGCAAAAAGTCTCGAATCAAGTGCAAAAAAGCTCGGGCACTTGTTAAAAAAGCTCGAATCGAGCTTTTTTGCCAAGTGCCCGAGCTTTTTTGCATTTGATTCTAAACTTTTTGCCAAGTGCCCAAGCTTTTTTTTAACTTGACAAAAAGTCTCGAATCAAGTAAAAAAATGCTCGGACACTTGTCAAAAAAGCTCGAACCCTTACCAAAAAAGCTCGAGATTTTTACTGGGTTTGAGACTTTTACTAAAGGCTCTGAGCCTTTTGTAATTATATTTCGAACATATTAAGTACTGACTAGAAAAAAAAAGCTCGACCACCGCGAGCTCGGCGGGGAGCTCGACCCTAGAATGCGTCTGCATAGTGCTTGAGTTTCAATGAAACTTTCTCTTTCTATTTTATAACTCTCACTGTAAAAAAATGAATCAAATATTCTGATGAAACAACTATTGAGGGCATTTTTGTCCGTTCACCATAATATGTGCCTTTTAAACATAAGTCATAAAAACAGTGATAGTGTTAAAACGTTACCTCTAAAAAGTGCTATTTATTTTTTGAACCCAATATATAAAATGGTATCTAATACAAGTTAAGAAAAGAAAAGAAAAATACCACCCAAAATGCCAAACTTGCTCTCTAGTTTATTTCTTCTTGATTTATTCTCTTTTTCTTTTCCGTTTTTTTTTTTTTAAAAAAAGGAAAAAAATCGTAATTACATCGTATGCCAGATGTCACTATGCATGCTTTTTCATTACAAAATAGATGGCTGTGATCATGATCAAGATGGAACAAGATCAGATCACATCATAAGCAATAATATTGTAGATGATAGAATGAAAAAGGCACAAATAAGTTGGACCAGTCAGTCAAAGACCAATCATTTTGAAACTCACATTGCTTTGCGTACTACTGCGCAGACAGACACAGGGACAGAGACAAAGACTGGTTTGAAGCAGCTTTGAATCTTGAGCTCTTGATATATCTCACCAAATACGTACAGTCAGATATATTAAATAATCAAATCTCCTATATCGATGTAAACCGTTTTCTTGTTATCTGGTTTTTCTTCAATCTTCACGGTCTTTGTTAAAACTTAAAAAGAAGAAAAAAGCAAAGAACAACAAAAAAGCAGAGGATGATTTGGCTTAGTTTTCGAAGCACACAACTAAGACCAGACCAGACCAGACCAAACTTTAATTTTGTTAAGAGTACTACTAGTGTTTATTCCATGTCTTTTTCCATGTCTTCTTTGCTATATATATCAACCCCGACATTCCTTATCTGTCACCATACACATTCATTAATTCTATTTGTTGCTTCTCTTCTCATTTGCCTTTCTTTCTCTTTATTGCTGCTCTCTTCATACAATATTACACAGTTCATCAATTTCATCATCATCATCATTTTGTAACCCACACAATTAATTAATTATCTTCATGGAGGTACATTACTTATTATTTTCCAAATTTCATTATTATGCTGTGTTATTAAACGGTAATCGAACATAGTATCAGAACCAGATCGTTTGATAAGTCTTGTATTCAGTATTTAAAAAACCTTTTTCTTCATTTCTATCTTTTTTTTTCGTGAACACATGTTAAGTAGCGTATCAGAATACTGATATATGTATGGTACTCTGTATGATTTTGCAGACAGTTGAATTGAAGGTGGAGATGGTTGGCATACATGAGAAGAGACTTAGAAAATGCCTCTCAAAACTCAAAGGTACATAAATATAAAAATAATCAATTTAACTTTCAAAACGATTTGATGATCGATGACCATCCATGATCTGATGATCCATCCAATTTGGTTTGGTTTATATTAATTAACATGTGGTAGTGATGATCTTGAATTATATTGACAGGAATAGAGAAAGTGGAAGTGGATGGAAACAGCCAGAAAGTGGTGGTGACAGGGTATGCACATCGCAACAAAATATTGAAAGCAATAAGAAGATGTGGCTTGAAAGCAGATTTCTGGTCTGCACAAAATGAGCTCCTCAATGCTTATGCTAGTGCAAGCTATGTCAACTTCAGATTCAACAACTTCAATTTCTCATAGCACACCCACCGGCCACCTATATACAACTAGCTAGCTAGAAACTTCTTCTTCTTTTTTTGGGTCCCCTTGTGTGGGATTAAATATACCAAAGTTGGGTTTGTAGTGTTTTCTTCATATTTCATATTTTTTTTATTCTCTCTTTCCTTTTTTTTTTTCCTTTTACAAAAGTACTGTTCTCACTTGTTCATTTATGATACATCGAGTGAAATTCAAGATTTCTATATTTTGTAGCTCTTCCAAGTTTTCTAAGGATCCAAATTTGTGTAAGAGTAACATTTCTTGCTATATATTCATCTTTTATAATTAAGATTTAAGACGAATCACTTTTAACATTATTCTATAAAACTTTCAAACCAAATTTTCACTTGTAACATTATTATTCGATAAAGCTTTCGAACCAAGTTTTAGTGTAACATATTACTTTGATATAAGTGTGATAATTTTTGAAACTGAAATTTGAGCATAATTTGGCTGTACTGCCTGTTCAGTACCTATAGATCGTGTGATTAATATCTTTTCATATAATTTATATTCAAATTGCAATTTGCACAATGCTTCATGTTTCGATGCTACATGTTTCTCTCCATAAAAAAAAAAAGAATAATACTAAATATTATACCCATAATCATATATATATATATATATAAAAACATACATGTTTCTCTCCATAAAAAAAAAAGAATAATACTAAATATTATACCCATAATCATATATATAGTGGTTTTCCAGTCAGTGACACACTGATATAAGTTATATCAGTGTGTTGTATATGGATCACTGATTATGGAGAAGTTTTGATAAGTGCATACACTTTGAGTCAAAGTATGTAAATTTAATGGTCACATCCAACGCACTGACGAATTTATATCAGTACTGACTTGAAAATTTATATATATATCATTTTAATAATAATTTATTTTCTCCAATAAAGTTATATAAAAAGATTGTGAATTTAGTTTATGAAAATTTATATCTTAATTAATCAATTCGATGCTAATTTAAATAAATTAAGAACAATACTTAGATACTTGATCGGGAGCTCCAATGTGGTGTTGTCACTTGATCTTTTTCTCGCACCTTTTATATTTATCTCCTTGCATTCTAATATATATATATATATATATATAATCATGTTCCCTGTAGTTTGTCATATTAGATATTTTGCCCCTCTTAGATTCAGTATTAACTATTCTCCTTCCTGAAAACCAAAATATTAGACACTTTACCCCCTCTAGTTTCACTAATAGTTATTCTCCCCCTTAAAAACTAAAATATTAGACATTTTACCTCTAGCTTTTAGGAATTCTGTTAGTTAAGTACTTTGACCATAAAAAATCAATTAAATGACCTTATTACCCTTGAACATATGAGTTATGCTTCCTAGTGATACCACTAATTGTTTATAAAGAATCAAATTAGAAATAAAAAGAATAAAAAATGATAAAATTGTTTAAAAAAAACATAATTGAAAATAAAAAATTACAACAAAAAAATTTATCATTTCAATAAAAAAACAATTCAATATTTCAAAAATAATTATATTATTTTATTATTTTATTATTCTTTATAATAATATTTTTAAATGAATTTTTTATTTTTATATTTCGTTCTTCATATTAATGTTTTTAAAATTAATTTTTTATTTTTACATTTAACTCTTTATATTAATTTTTTTTGTTTAAATAATTTTTTATTTTCAGTTCTGTTTTTAAATAAAAAAAATATTTTTTTTATGATTTCTTCTTTCAAAACAATTAGTGGTATCATTAGAGACGTAACTTATGTGTTCAAGAGTAATAAGGTCATTCAATTGATTTTTTGATAGTCAAAGTACTTGATTAACAGAATTCCTAATAAGTTAGGGGATAAAATGTCTAATAGTTTTGTTTTTAACAGGAGAACGATCATTAATAAAATAAAATGGGGTAAAATGTTTAATATTTTGATTTTTATGGGATTATTGGTACTAAAGGGATCAAGTGTCTAATATGACAAAATGATTATATCCCAAAAAAGACCACGTGGCAACATGCCATTGGTGGGTTGAGTACCAAGTGTTGTTCATAAATAAATAGATAAATCAGTTATAATTAATAGTGGCATCAACCAAGATAGATACCAAAGTACCAAACTGTTGTCGTCTCCATTAATATAACAAAACTGGAGCAGCAAAAATGCACTTGAGCGAAAACGAAGGGATCGACGGAAAGACTTTCGTGGTGACTGGTGGTCTTGGGCATGTGGGTTCGGCTCTCTGCTTCGAGCTCGTTCGAAGAGGTGCAAATCAAGTTCGAGCCTTTGACTTGCGATCCACCTCTCCTTGGTCTCACGATCTCCACAACCGCGGCGTCCAATGCATCCAAGGTTTCAACCTTTTCGGTCATGTTTGTTTGTTTGTTTGCTCTTCACTCTTTTACTGTTAACATATCTAGATAGCATTTTTGTGATGAATTGGATCTGGAAAATGTTTTGAAATCTATAATTCAACTTACAAATGTGTGTGCTTTCACTGTTTTATGTCAATATATCTCAAATTTGAGAGTCAAGTTTTGGTGGGTGTGGTTGATTTTAATACAATTATTATAAAAAATAGATCTTTAAATGGAAATGTATTGAAATTGACAATTCAACTGATAAAATGAGTGTGCTTCACTGTTTAATGTCAATATATCTAAAATCTGAGAGCCAAATATTGGTGGGTGTGGTTGATTTTAATACAATTATTATAAAATTGGATCTTTAACTGGAAGATTGAGAGTAGGCATTGAGTTCTTTATAGTGAAAATTTGTCGAATGACAGGGGATATTGTCCAGAAAAAAGATGTTGAAAGAGCTCTACGCGGTGCGGATTGTGTCTTCCATCTTGCTTCATTTGGCATGTCAGGGAAGGAGATGCTCCAGTTTGGCCGTGTTGATGAGGTGAATATTACTGGGACATGTCACATTATCGATGCCTGTCTCAAGTTTGGGATCGAAAGGATTGTCTATGTCAGCACATACAATGTTATCTTTGGAGGGAAGAAGATAGTGAATGGCAATGAGACCTTACCGTATTTCCCAATTGATGATCAAATCGATGCTTATGGCCGCAGTAAATCAGTTGCCGAACAGTTGGTTCTAAAGAACAACGGTCGTGCCCTCAAGTGAGTACTTGTTCTTCATTGAAATAATTCTGATGCATGTGTAGCACTGATTTATATCTATATATGCTTGAATGCTTGAATGCTTTTATCAGTGATAGCATACAAAAGTTTAGACTGTTAATGTGTGTTGTTTAGGGAAAAAAATGGGAAATGTCTTTACACCTGTGCGGTACGTCCAGCTGCTATCTATGGGCCAGGTGAAGAGAGGCATCTTCCGAGGTTAGTGTCATTGGCGAAGTTAGGTTTGTTTCCGTTTTTAATTGGTGAAGCAAGCGTGAAAGCAGATTGGATTTATGTGGATAATCTTGTACTTGCACTGATATTGGCAAGTATGGGACTTTTGGATGACATCCCTGGGAAATCAGGGCGTCCAATAGCTGCTGGTCAGCCATATTTCGTATCTGATGGTAATGATCCATTCATTGTTGAAATATTCATTTTCTGATTTCTGTGCTAGAAATATTAGTGACAAAGTGCTTTATTTTGACATTGTTTTTTCTATTACAGGGTGTCCAATCAATTCCTTTGAATTCATTGGAAATTTTCTCAAAGGTCTGGATTATGAATTGCCGAAGTCTCGCTTAGCTCTTCCTCATGCTCTCTTTATTGGGAGGATATTCTCAGTTTTCTATTCAATTTTATATCCATGGTTGAATCGATGGTGGCTTCCTCAACCACTGATGCTGCCAACTGAAGTGTACAAGGTTGGTATCAATGTGCCATTTTTAATTTTTTGCTGAAAATATTTGCAGAGTTATCTGTGGTCTTTTGTTGTGTGCCTAGAAATCATGTCAAAGGTACCCCGTGCTAATCTGTTTTATTTTGACACTACAGGTCGGTGTTACACATTACTTCTCTTTCTTAAAAGCTAAGGAGGAGCTTGGCTATGATCCGATGGTGACTCCGAAAGAGGGCATGGCTGCAATCATCTCATACTGGCAAGACAGGAAAAGGAAAAGTTTAGAAGGGCCAACCATATTCGTGTGGTTATTTGTTATCATCGGAATGTCTTCATTGTTCGCTGCTGCTTACTTACCAGACTTCGGGCCTGTGTCACTCATCCGAGCTCTCAGCCTTTTCTTCTTTCGGTCCATGTGGACAATAAGGCTGGTATTCGTGATGTCCACAGCAGCACATCTCGGCGAGGGAGCATATGCATGGTATCTTGCAAAGAGGGTGGATCCTGCCAACGCAAGAGGATGGTTTTGGCAGACTTTTGCTCTTGGGTTTTTCTCGTTGCGTTTTCTATTAAAGAGAGCCAGGAAGTAAAAGTCCAGGCACTTGTTTGTGTTGTATTCTATGATACTACTTGATTACATTGTGGTATTTCATGAAAAATCTTTCCATTATTCATTTAACATTTTTTTCGTTAATCTAAGTTTTTACTGAGTTTTCAAAGTTTTTGATATGAACATGTTAATATTATTTAGATATTTATTGTAATCTTATTTGTATGTTTTATATGTTATTTTATCTAGTTTTAATTAGTAAGAAATTAAGTTTATAGGCTTACTAATCATTTAATTATGGGTGGTGGGTTGGTTAGTTGCTAAAGTTTATGAGAGAGAGTGAGCACCGGTGTTTGTATATAAAAACATTAATGAAAAGACCGAAGAATTATTGTATGTAACTTTTATGTTGTATTTAGAGGTTGTCGGTTCCTCAAAACACTGATATTTAGAAGGTTTAAGGGTTCTTCAAATTAACCTATTTATTTTCTCAATTTTTCTTTACTTTTCATTACAAACTTTTGAGAGGTTTAAGGTTTATTCGAATTAACCTATTTACTTTCTCGATTTTTCTTTTTACATTTTGTCACTTTTCATTACAGACTTTCAGGTTCGGATGCATCAAAGATTGTAGTTCTTTAAACAATTGGACATCAAACCAAATGCTGTGTTCGAATAAGGAGAAACAACTCGATGAACAAGAACAAGTGAGCAACAACGGACAACTACAAGTAGACAACACAAGTCAAACTAAACGACCATCTCATCTCATCTCATCTTTCTATAAAAAACCAACCTCAAAAGTAGGAAGGACCTCATCTCTAAAACTACCTAACGCAAGTCTGCAACTAGTATCAAGTTTCAAGCAACCACCAAGGTCCTTATATACTTCTTTACGACTTAAACAACTAAACAAGACTTCTAAACTACAACAAGATTTCAAACAATGTCAGGCCCATTATCAAATAGCTTCGGGAAGACCAAATCCATGCTCAGAAACTGCAGGCCCCAACAAGAGGAATTGCAAAAAGGTCAAAAATATGATAATCTTCTGAAACCCTAACTTTTTAAAAAAAAAGTAGAATTAGGGTTTGATTAGATCCGATTTGTGCTTGAACACAATGTAACATCTGGGCGGTAGTGCGGAGGCATCAGTCTACCGGTGGGTGAGCTTGAGTCTCTTCATCGCAAAAGCTTCAGTTGTGGTGCTTTAGTGAGCACGTCACTACATATAGCCGACGTGTCAATACACGTCAACGCCCGTGCGATGGGTATAACAGCCGCGTAAGCAATGCAGATAACTTGTCTGGGCACGTTATCAAAATATCTGAGATGTTGATGTACACACACGTGTCAGAAAATAAAACCATTTTTAAAATGAAGCCTAAAGAAAACAAAATGGGCCGGACTGAGGCGAGCCGAAGACCACGATTACCGGGAAAATTTGTTTAGAAACAGAAAAAAAAAAATTAACAAGATCGCAGAGATGGAGAGAGCGTAGAAATAGAGAATATTGATCCAAAGACGGTGTGTTCGAGTGTCAACTGTTTGCAACTGGGTGTTATGTATAATTTGTAAAAATTGGATCTTTAACACTTTTTAAATTTAAAAAAAAAAAAAACTGGATCCTTAGATTGAGTTATTTACGGTGAGAATTTTGTCAAATGACAGGGGATATTGTCCGGAAAAAAGATGTAAGTGGAAGGAGCTCAACGCGGTGCGGATTGTGTCTTCCATATTGCCTTATTTCCCAATTGATGACCGCAATAAATCAGTTGCAGAGCAGTTGGTTCTAAAGAACAATGGCTGCGCCTTCAAGTGAGTACTTCTAGTTCTTGATTGACAAAATTCTGATGTGGATGGGTGGATACTACCAAATTTACGTCAAACATGGGAGTATATGCAAAGAGGGTGGACGGGTGGATCCTGCCACCGCATGAGGATGGTTTTGACAAACTTTTGCTCTCGGGTTTTTCTAGTTGCGTTTTCTATTAATGCGAGCAAGAAAGTAAAATTCCAGGCACTTGTTTGTGTTCTTGCAGTCTATAATATATGGATGTAAAATACTTGATTACATAGTGGTATTTCATGAAAAATTCTACCAATATTAGCAACTTTTTAAACTTGCTGCCTAGCTTACTAGTTATTAGCACAAATCCGTCATATTTAACATTTTTCGTTAATCTTCAATCTCGGATGCATTCAAGATTGTAGTTCTTTAAACAATTGGACAACAAGCCAAATGCTGTGTTCGAGTAAGGATAAACCAAGGCAACTGCACACCAAAAACTTGATGGCGAAAATTCAAATAAGAACATGGATAAATTTTCCGGTAGTAACAATTGATGAACAAGAGCAAGTGAGCAACAACAAACAACTACAAGGCGACAACACAAGTCAAACTAAACGACCATACCATCTCATCTCATCTCATCTCATCTCATCTCATCATCCTGAAAACTTCTCACAAGCATGAGCCTCTCTTTCTAAAAACATCTATCAAACACCAACCTTAAAAGCCATCTCTAGAACTACCTAACTGCAACTTTCAAGTTTCAAGCAAGCACCAAGGTGCCAGAGAGTATTCTGTAGACTTTTAAACTTAAAACAAGACTTCTAAATTACAAAGTCGGTGGTCCTCTTTCCAAGGCCTATGGATACTAACACAGCAACAGAGCTCATTCCCTACTACACAAATTAGATAAGAGACTTCTTGAGTTAAAGAGCCTTTTACTTCCATGGCATGTTTGACATGCCTGGTTGGTAGTTGTTATTGCAGGCACCTGTACTCTGATTAAGCGGACTACCAGGACCGCCTGAAGACTCACTGAGAGTCCCACGAGAAGGTGGGCTGCTAGGTCCGCCAGACACACCACTGGCAGTAAGCATCGGAAGAGCAGGTGCAGACTCCAGTTGGTTACTATATGATTTTGATTCTTTCCCTCCGTCTGCAAAGAAACTCCCCACAACTATCTGCAATGGTACAGAGAGATTAATACCTCATTAGTTCCTACCAATAGCAACACTGTTATATTGCTCAACATCTCAGACAAGAAACCTTAAATGGATAGATAGACACAGGAAATCTAAGAAATATTGCCATAATAATAAATGTTCAATATCGGTACTGATAATATTTCATTTTTTCCTTCCCATGGACTTTTTCAAAGTATCACAAAATATGCCAACATGAGTTAAGAAATGGGTAATTTTCAACAATGTTTGCAAAGTTTTCTTGTAACTGCGTATAGAAAAGAAGATGACAAGAGTAAACAAGCAAATGGACCTGAACAGGTGAGGCAGCAGTTAGAAGACCAGCCACACAACCACCTAAAACACGACCATCTGGTCCAGATAATGACACACTAAGTCCCCCAGTTCGACTCCTCTGACCACTATTTTCAGATAGCAAAAATGAACCAGAAAGTGATAGAATTTCAAACCGCCCCTGCATTTAATAGAAGTATTGAAATTATAGAAGGGTGAAAAAAGTAAAAGAAAACTGATTGGTAACATAAATCATGTATAGCCAAGATTATAGAATGAAGAAACATCATCTTAATAATCATCATTTGTTATAAAATGTCAATCACATTTCAGCTAGAGATGCTTCCGCTGTGAGTATGGATCTGATGGGACATTGAGTGGTGATAACAATTGCTCCAGAAACTCAACTTAGATATGCAGGGATGATATTCAAAATTTAAACTCATTATTGGCACCATAAATAATGCTGTAAGAAATTTGTTGGATAGTGGTATTTTTTTTGTCAACAAGGTTGTACAATTCTACTCTTGACCGTTAAGAAAGTTCAATATCCTTGATTCCACTCGAAACTTTCAAGAAGTAAGTAAATAACTTCCTGTTATTAAATTTTGAACCTGTGCTTCCAGAAATTCAATTTTATCAAGATACTATATATTACTCTGCATTAAGAATGATGAAGATAATGCTCAATTTTCTAGCTACTGCCTACTGGGTTTGATGTATGTCTCTTTTTTTCACAAACTCCGTGACTTGAGGAATAAACAGTGTATAAAAATGAAATATCAATACCTCTTTTCTGTAGATATCCATTTTCAAAAAGCCACTTTGAATTTAGTTGAAATTAACTATAATGTCTGCGAAGTTACATCTTATATAGCAAGATTTTAACAAAAAGATAAAGAGGGGCTAAAATAGAAGGGGAAAGAACACCATCATAGAGCATTGAATCCACTTGCCAATATTGATTCAGACTCGATCACCTTTCCCAACAAAACTAAAGAATCAACTACTAAACCATTTTAAACTGATATTAATGCTAATAATATAGAAATAAGCACGACAGCAACCCCCAATAGTGTGCTAACTATAATTATGGCAACCGAAAGAAAAACTATTAGTGATTCACAAACCTCATAAGTTACGGTTCCACCTGATGTGGCTGCTTGGCGAAGAGTAACATTAGATATGGTTCCAATTGCTGAAAGAACACAGACAGCCCTGGGACCATTCTGAGAAAAAGACATTATTTTTGACGATATATCCTGAAAAACCAGAGTATGACGTTAATTTCCAAATCTTTTAATAACTAAAACATGATCAATAAGCATGAGAATGTATGCACATGACAGCATGACTCCAAGTGTGGCATCCCACATTGATAGGGAAGGAAGAAATGAAGGTCACTTAAAGTCTCAACAAGCCTTGAACTAATAAGACGCGTTTTCGGTGGGGTTAGCCCATGCCAAGAACAAAACCATAATATCATAACATTTAGCATTCTTGATACGTAATAGGAATGTAACAAATAACAAACACAACAACGTAGAACTTCCAAAATCATCTTTTCTAATATAACAAATTAACAATACAGAAATCACAGATCATGTATCCTTCACTATTTGCTATCCCTAACATAACAGACATTTGTCCCGGTTAACGATTGCAAATTGCAAGGCATGCAGATATGATGCAACCAGGCTACTGATAGTCTAATAAGATTCGATCTGAAGCAAGTACTAAACGCTGGTCCTCTGGATTTCATGATATAGAAGTCATCTCTAAATCAATTTAATATGATGAGGAGCTGGCCGAACAAAATAGGTATTAACTACCACAAAAGAGCATTAAAATTTTGGTCATCCTGCCACTAGTTTTTCATTTTCCATCTAGTTGTATAAACTGAATTCATCAGTCTCAACCGAAATAATGATTACTTTTTTTAGGTAAGAAATTTAATAAACGGAACCACGCAATTAATGATTTCATAAACCTTTTAGTAAAAGCAAAGATAAAATAAGCACACTTGCTTGTTAGAACTGCATTGTCTCAATACAATTACAATTTAAGACTTGACATTGAACGAATACATGATAAACCACGTTACTAACCATATATTAGTGGTTGATCACAATAAATAAAGAACAAAAAACATCCGCACTAGAACATTATAATGGAGTGAATCTTTAAAGATTCACAGAATAAATACAAACTCTAAAGAAAATAAACCCTAACATGTATTCTAATCCAAAAGAGCAATTATTCAGCGTGAGAGATATGTTTAAGGCAATAAGAAAAGATATGTTCTACAAAATTTAGGAAGAGAAGAAAATAAATATGAATCGGAAACAGAAACCTCTCCAGCTTTCACATTGATAACATGTGGTGTAAATCCAAACCCTGCCGACCCTGCTGACCCTGAAACAGAAACATTTTGTAAGCAAATTATAGAAAATTAAATCAAAATGTTGTCATAACAGGACAATTGAAAGTTAAATAAATAAATATATATATATATATATATATATATATATAATTCTAGTTATTATGAGAAGAAGACCCGATTAAGAAAATATTCCCCTTTTAATTTACCAATTTTGTTCTTAGGTTCACATAGCTAAAAGAAAATTTTCCCAATCAAATAATTTTTTGGAAAACGAGGAACATATATAATCAATTAATCATATCAAACTGCTTTGTATGTTTTTTAGTATATATATATAGGATGTTTAATTTCACAATAAATAATCTAAAGTTAAAATTAACAGTGAAGATACAGTTTAAAAGCATTAGTTTTGATCATCAATGTGATAAATATATTCTCAGAACAGGAATGAAGACCAAGGAGAAATCTAAAAAAACCAACACTGCACAAAAGGGACAAAAATGTAATTTTACAAACATGAGAATCTAGTGGTCAGATAGAACAGATCCCCAAGTAGCAGCAGAACAAATGGCTTCCTTTTCTTTTCTCTTTCTTTTTTAAAAAATAAAATAAAATATACATAACAGTTTTTATTATATCAGCAACAAGAATACCAATTCTTTCTCTGTCAGAAACTCAAATACTAATAATCAAATTAAAAACAAAAACAATATACAAGTGAAAACTCAAGAGACAAAATCAGGACCAGAGAACAAGTCAAAGCAAGTGTTTTGATTCCTTAAAAACCAAACACAACAGCAACAGCAACAAACACAACACAAACTAAATACATATCTTAAAGAACATTCCAATCCCACCACCACCACGTGACATAAAGAAACACAAATATAATGACTGATTTCGAAAAATGTAGAAAAAAAAAATCAAATGAAACATCAATTAACAACAGAAACGTACCCAGAGCTTCTAGTTGATGTTTTTTGCCGGAACCAGGTGGTCGGCCTCTGGCTTTCTTCATCGAATTCGGGGAAGAAGGTGTTCCGGCAGCAGTCGGGGAAACAATCGTGACTCCTCCACCTCCTCCGGATTGGTTGGCATTCGCAGAAGGACGCGGCTGCGGCTGCGGCTGCGGCTGAGGCGACGGCGAAAGCACAATACCCATATTCATGGTACCGTCTGGCCCGTACTTTCTCGGTCTGCCTCTCTTCCTTGGCCTCATTTGTTCACTTCCCGTGTTCATGTTCAGGGACGGCTGAGTAGGCGCGACGGTGCCGTCGCTGGCGGCGGCGGCGGCGGGTTGGTAGTTGGGTGACGTAGAGGTGTTGATCGGCTTGTACATGGCGGTGCCGTCAACGGTGAAAGCTAAACGCATGTTGTTCGTCGACGGCTGCGACGGCACCGGTCCGGCGTTGAAGAGCTGTTCTCGAGTTGTCGTCATCACATTGACACCTGTCTCGGATCCTGACATTTTTCTTTTTTCTTCTTCGATTTTGAACTACAATTCCGCACAATCTCTGCAACCAACCAAACCAACAACAAAAAACTCATCAAAATCAAAACTTTTGAGCTCATTTGAATTAAAAATTTACGATAATGTGCTAAAATTTAAAACCCTAAAAACAGTAGTAACCAAGAGAGAGAAAATCAAATTTAAAATTTAGATCTTTAAAATTAAGATGAGAATTTGAGCTAAAAGTGAGCTGGAAACTAACCCAAACACTAAAAAATCTAGCTTGACCAGAAACTTCGGTGAAATCCAGAGAGAATCTAGTGAAAAACACACATTAAAAAACCCTAATTTACTGCAAAATACTGAAAAGTGGAAAAGGAAAAAAAAAAAAAACCAACAAAATTCAAGTTAAAAAAATGTTTAATTATCTTTAACAAGCTGAGGAAGAAAAGTATTTTTCAAAAGAATTTCGAATTTTCGAAATTTTACTGTTTTTAAAATAAAATGAAAAGGAAAATACATGAAAATAAGGGGAAAATTATAGAAAAATAAGAATTAACTTACCAATAAATATGGAAAAATTAGGAGATGGTAAAGGAGGGTTTGACAGAAGAAATTTAGGGTTTGGAAATGAAAAAAAAAAAAAAAATTAGAAAAAGCAAGAGAAGCTGCAAATGAAAATTGAAATGGTGAATATTTAGTTTATATTTATTTCAGATATTTATTTAATTTTAATTCTTTTTTTTATTTATATAATTTAATTCTTTCTCTTTTTCATGACTTCTCTCTTATATTATTAAAAAAAGGCACGTAAAAAGCAGGCCAATTTTGCTTTCGTACAAAAAAGATATTAATTATTTAAAATTTTGCATTTACTTCAACGCCTTTCTTTTTCGAATTTCATTCTTTTCTCTCGAGTACATATTAACCATACTCGCTATCTCCAAGCGAAACGCGTTGCATTGATTTTGAAAAACTTTGGATGTGCGTCGGTCTAGGTCAAATAAAACGAATATACGTTGGAGCTGCGAGTATGGTTATTAGTTATGTGAAGTTTGTATTTCGCGCTTGTTGTTATCTCTCTCTTTTATTTCCTTTTTAAGTTATATTGATCATGTCACTAATTACAATTATTTTTCAAATTTACGTTATAATGTTTGTAGAAATTGGTGCTTTAGTTTAGATTTGTTTACATATATAATTTTCACTTTATTTAATTTTTTGGTTAATTAATAATAATTTTTGGGATTATGGGTTGGTAGAGAGTTGTTGGCACTTAAAAATAGTAAGAAAAAAAATCAATTGAAATTTAAATCTTGGAATAATAACCAAAATTAGCATCATGCCACCACAATATTGCCTTGTACCTACCCAAGATTGTTTATTCGTGGGTTACCAAATTTTACATCAATAATACTAGATTGTCAAAAATAGTAACCCAAATGCTACGTTAAAATGTGGAAAAATAAAATCATTTATTTGTAGGTTACCAATTTTTAATTCAGTAATGCTGGATTGTTAAAAATATTAACCTAAATGATGTGTTAGAATGTGGAAAAATAAAATTATATATTTATTGGTTACCAAATTTTCAAGTTTTGGATTGTCTGAATTATATGTTTAAACACTGTGTTTTATGAGTTGTTTGTGAATCATGAACCGATGTGATGAGTTAATTGTTAATTACAAATCACATATCATATTATCTTAATAAATATTTTGGACAATCCAATATTACTTTTATGAAATTTGGAAATGTATTTATGATATTGAATTACCCTGTCTATTTTTAATACCCAACTAGATTTTGTCTGTCTTACCTTTAAAATCTTAATTGTTGTAGTTTCCAAATTTTGGGTACATTATCAAAACAAGCATAAGTAGAGATTAGTTTACCAAGTAATGTATGTATTTAATCTAATAAAAATTTATAATATATTTTATTTTGTATTTTTATATAAATTCATGATAGTAACAGTATATATTAATAAAAAAACATGCATTAAAATATTTAGGAAAGCGTAATCTTACTCTTAATATTATTTACTTAAAGAAAATAGTATTGTAAATAATGTGAATATTCCATTTAAATTGAAATGATTGCTTTGTTATTATTATTATTATTTTGGACAATAAGCAACAAAATTGAAAATAGTATTGGAAATTAAGCTGGACCATAATATTTGGTCGGCCGGACAGTCCCAGATATTGTCTGCATAGCATTCATTAAAATAGAAAGAAGAAAAAATAAAACAGAAGTAAAACAGTATTATACTATTATTACATTAATTAATATTTTGAATTTGAAATTTAATAAACAATTTACAATTACATGATCTATAACAATGCACACGCACACAAATACATAATCACTATATCAGCAAATCTTGTCTTTTTTGACAAAACTGCAGAGGCAGCAAGAAAACAAACCTAACACAAAAAACAATCAGGTACAGAAAGACTCACGCAAAACATCAGACACACAACTTTGGTTTGTCCTCCTCCACAAAATCCCCAACACATGGTGGGTAATCTTTCATCTAGAAAGTGTTCTTCCCATCTGCCATAGCATAATTGGCGAGATTCCTTACAACCCGATTGGCAGATATGGAAATTGCACATATGTTCATACCATAAATCAGCAATCTCGGAGACAATGAACCCATAGCTGGCATGTCGGAAGTTGTCAAGTAGGACACGATTTACGGCCTCTAATTTGTCAGCTTCAACAACACACGGGTATAACCCACAATCTTTATTGAACAAAATTCCTCTCAGAATTGCCAAAATACCAGCCACTTGGGTATCCAAAGAAGCCATCACAAATTGGGAACACGAAGCCATCACAAAACCTGAGCCATAACGAATCACCACCCCAAAACCTACCCGGTTTTTTTCTCTCTCAGTAACAGCACTGCAATTTATTTTATAAAAACCATTTGTGTGAGGGGTCCAACTAGCATTTCTCCTGTTATTACTCGAGTTATGAGATGGCTTAGAAGACTTTGGCAATAGACATTTTGCAATAAAATCCCTACTCAACCACACCACATAAGAGTAATTGGCCATCCCTCCCTTATGAATGGCAGAGTTCCTCATAAACCACTCTCCAGCAGGTAATACCAAAAATCATCAACTCCTCCCCATTAATTCTTAAAGCAACATCCGAAATGACCTCGAGAAAATTTGAATAATTTATGTTGACAACTGCTCTTTTAGGCAACCATTCCATTTGAGCATACTTAAATTTGTGGCATCCCCATAGAGCATGCAAGTTTGACTCTATCTCTATTCTGCATAGGGGGCATAAATTGTTCACCGTCACCCCTCTTCTATCCAAGCTGGTAAAGGTCAGGATCTAATTGTTACAGGCCCTTTATATAAAGATTTTAACTTTTGACGACATCTCCAACTTCCATAAGGTGTTCCACCACTTCTTACCATTAGAATTGTCAGAGGTGCTTGATTTCAGATCCAGCTAGCTGCCCCAACCAGTACCCGCTTTTAACCATATATCTCCCACTTCCATCAAAGTGCTAGATAGCAGTGTCAACCTCCATTCCACTACCAATAACAATTTTTAGAATATCCTTGACTTCTTGCTGAAGGAAATTCTGGTTTAGGGCATGTAGGTCCCAACCCCTAGACCGGGATAATAACTTGTCGACTGCTATATCCACATCTAAGGCTGGGGGAGATAGGATTTTTAGATTATTTGATCCAGAAATCCAGTTGTCCTTATACACCCGTATATTATTACCATTCCCCACTCTCCATCTTAGACCTCTAACAATAATTCATTTACCCCACAACAAACTATTCAATAGGAAGGAACCCCCACTCTTTTTAGTTACATTCAAAAAATCACCATCGGGAAAATAGCAACCTCTTCAAGTTCTCGTAGCCAGGGACTCAGGGTTTATGATGAGATGCTAACATTGTTTGGCAAGAAAGGCTCTATTAAAAATCTGTAGGTCCCGAAACCCGAGCCCCCCTCTACCTTTGGCTTGCAAAGCCTTGCCCAAGCACACCATTGTAATTTCCTTCTCTTCGCATCAAACCCCCATCCCCTCCCCTCCCCTCCCCTCATCTTCCCACCAAAACCGAGCGTAGAGCCAGTGTATCTCGTCAACTAGGTTTTTAAGGAGCCTGAACATGTTCATAGAATAGGTTGGTATTGATTGTATAACAACTTTGATTAAAATCTCCTTACCTCCGATAGATAAAGCTTTTCCCCCAACCTTTAATTATTGTCCAAACTCGGTCCACGATATCTAGAAAAGTCCTCCTCTTATTTCTGCCTGAAAAACATGGGAGACCCAAATATTTTTCGTGACATTCAACTCTTTTCACACCCACCATGGAAGCCAGTCTATCACCCTCCCTATATGGCGTTGAAGCGCTAAAACACATGGCAGATTTTTCATAATTAACTACTTGGTCGGACGCTTTTGAATATGTTTCAAAATCCTTCGAACCTCCCTGCAATTCCAGTCATCTGCTTTTTTGAAAAAAAAACTGTCATCTGTAAAAAACAGATGGAAAATTATTGGACCCCTTCTGCTTCATTTGCAACCTGAAAGATTACCATTCGTAATCGACGCATGAATCAAGTTTGATAGCCCTTCAGCACAGATGAATAATAGGTACGGTGAAAGGGGGTAACCTTGTCTCAACCGTCTAGAAGGAGAAATGTTTCCAATAATTTCTACATTAATCTTGAAAGAATAAATGACTATTTCCATGTAATCCATGACCAAACTGACCCATTTTTCGGAGAACCCCATCTTGCCTATCAATTGTTTTAAACTCCACTCGACACGATCGTACGCCTTTGACATGTCCAGCTTTAAAGCCAAACACCCTTTCTTCCTCTTTCACCTCTTCAACCTGTGTAGACATTCAAAGCCTACAATATTATTGTCTGATATTAGGTGTCCCAGTATGAATGCGCATTACGTTTCTGAAATCATATCACCGAGAGAACTCCTAAACCGGCTGGCTAAAACCTTGGCAACAATCTCATATAAAACGTTACAAAGGCTGGTAGAACGATCATATGCCATTGAAGTAAGGGTTCAAATTTTCGGAATCAAAGTAATAACTGTGTTGTTGAAATCTCGAACCAAACCACCCTCATTTAGGACCCGAAGACAAGCAGATGCCACCTTCTAACCAATGGTTCCTCAAAAAATTGGTAGAAAATAACAAGGAATCCGTCCTTTCCGGGAGCTTTCAAAGGATTCATCTCGAAGACAACTTTCTGAATTTCCTCTGTTGTTAATTTGGCATCCAGTAATCTTGAAATCTGGTTCCATTGAGGATTTTGTCCATGTTTTCCTGAGATAGATTGGTGGAAAAGAAAATAGCCTGGAAATATTGAGAGACAATTTGTGTTAGGTTTTCCACCCACTCTTTCCACTGCCTATTCCTATCCATTAAACCCTTGATTCTGTTTCTCGCCTTTCTAGCATAAGCTTTTGAATGAAAAAACAGCAAATTTGTATCCCCACATTGAAGCCAATCTGTTTTTGCACGTTGACGCTAATATCTTTCCTCAACTTTCAAGGCCGAGTCTAGCTTTTCTTCCAATTTAACAAACTGTTTCCATGGAATCGTGGACCCCTTTTTGTTTGCATCACTGATGGCCAGTTTGTAAGATTTAATTTCTCTTCACAAGCCTTCACGTTTTATTTTGTTCCAAGCATCCAGTTCCTTACCGCAGTTATTGATTTTTCTTAAAACCTCATTCACACAATTTTCATGTCCCGTATCAGTTTTCCGTATCTTACCCACTATTTCCTTACACTCATTATTGTCACCCCAACACTCCTTAAAGAATAAACATCTACCCTTATTCTCCCTGTTGTATCATCTATGGACCGTATTTTCCTAGAAATCTAGCACCAAATGATGGTGATCAGATTTTCAGAAGTCAAGGTGTCGGACCAAAGAAGTTAGAAACAACACTCTTCACTTACTGTTACAGAAGCATCTATCAAGTATTTCCAATATTTCTGCAGTTCCATCTCTTCTGCTGCTCCAAGTGAACTTGTCTCCAACAAACCCCATATCCTCAAGACCACAATCATCTATAGCTTCTCTAAACATCAAAAAATCCCTCCACTTTATTTGCACACCTCCTTTTTCTCGTCATCATTCGGGATTTCGTTAAAATCCCCAATACAAACCCAAGGTAAGTTAGAAACACCAGCTAACTGTTTAAGAAGTGTCTATGAATTACCTCTCTTAGCCCTTTCCGGGTGACCATAGAATCCTACGCATCTCCAAATTATATTCCTCTTATCTTTGATTTTGATGTCGATATGTCCCTGGGAGTAAGATAACAGGTCGACATCGCAACTATCATCCCATATTAAACACATACCCCTTGATTTTTCGATAATATCCACAACAATTTTACCTACATAACCCAAATTTTGGGAACATTACAAAAACAAGCATAAATAAAGATTAGTTTACTAAGTAATGTATGTAGTTAATATAATAAAAAATTATAATATATTTTATTTTGAATTCTTATATAAATTCATGTTAGTAACATCACATATTAATAAAATAAAACATGTATTAAAAAATTTAGGAAAGTGTAATCTTACTCTTAATAGTGTTTACATAAAGAAATAGTATTGTAAATAATGTGAATATTCCATTTAAATTGAATTATTTTTTTTCTTGGGACAATAAGCAACAAAATTGAAAATAGTATTGGAAATTAAGCTGGACCATAATATTTGGTCAGGCCGGACAGTCCCAGATATTGTCTGCATAGCATTCATTAAAATAGAAAGAAGAAAAATAAAACATAAGTAAAACAGTATTATACTATTATTACATTAATTAATATTTTGAATTTGAAATTCAATAAACAATTTACAATTACATGATCTGTAACAATGCACACGCATACAAATACATAATCACTATATCAGCAAATCTAGTCTTTTTTGACAAAACTGCAGAGGCAACAAGAAAACAAACCCAACACAAAAAACAATCAGATACAGAAAGACTCACGCAAAACATCAGACACACAACTTTGGTTTGTCCTCCTCCACAAAGTCCCCAACACATGATGGGTAATCTTCTATCTTCTTCCCATCTGTCATAGCATAATTGGCAAGATTCCTTGCAACCTGATTGGCAGAGATGGAAATTGCACATATGTTCTTACCGTTTGGAGCCCATCCTTAAATCAGCAATCTCGGAGACAATGGACCCATAGCTGGCATGTCAAAAGTTGTCATTTAGGACACGATTTACGGCCTCTAGTTTGTCAGCTTCAACGACACACGGGTATAACCCATAATCTTTATTGAACAGAATTCCTCATAGAATTGCCAAAATATCAGCCACTTGGGTATCCAAAGAAGCCATCACAAATTGGGAACACGAAACCATAACAAAACCTGAGCCATCACTAATCACCACCCCAAAACCTACCCTGTTTTTTTCTCTATCAGTAACAGCACTGCAATTTATTTATAAAAATCATTTGTGTTAGGAGTCCAACTAGCATTTCTCCTGTTATTACTCGAGTTATGAGATGGCTTAGAAGACTTTGGCAATAGACATTTTGCAATAAAATCCCTACTCAACCACACCACATAAGAGTAATTGGCCATCCCCCCCTCTATGAATGGCATAGTTCCTCATAAACCACACTCTCCAGCAGGTAATACCAAAAATCCTCAACTCCTCCATATTAATTCTTAAAGCAACATTTGAAATGAACTCGAGGAAATTTGAATAATTTCTGTTGACAACTGCTCTTTTAGGCAACCATTCCATTCGAGCATACTTAAATTTGTGGCATCCCCATAGAGCATGCAAGGTTGACTATATCTCTATTCTGTATAGGGGGCAGAAATTGTTCACCGTCACCCCTCTTCTATCCAAGCTGGCAAAGGTCGGGATCTAATTGTTGCAGGCCCTCCATATAAAGATTTTAACTTTTGATGGCATCTCCAACTTCCATAAGGTGTCCCACCACTTCTTACCATTAGAATTGCCAGAGGTGCTCGGTTTCAGATCCAGCTGGCTGCCCAACCAGTACCCGCTTTTAACCTCATATCTCCCACTTCCATCAAAGTGCTAGATAGCAGTGTCAACCTCCATTCCACTACCAATAACAATTTTTAGAATATCCTTGACTTTTTACGAAAGGGAATTCTGGTTTAGGGCATGTAGGTCCCAACCCCTAGACCGGGATAATAACTTGTCGACTGCTATATCCACATCTAAGGCTGGGGGAGATAGGATTTTTAGATTATTTGATCCAGAAATCCAGTTGTCCTTATACACCCGTATATTATTACCATTCCCCACTCTCCATCTTAGACCTCTAACAATAATTTCTTTACCCCACAACAAACTATTCAATAGGAAGGAACCCCCACTCTTTTTAGTTACATTCAAAAAATCACCATCAGGGAAATAACATCTTAGAGTTCTCGTAGCCAGGGACTCGGGGTTTATGATGAGACGCCAACATTGCTTGGCAAGAAGGGCTCTATTAAAAATCTGTACATCCCGAAACCCGAGCCCCCCTCTCTACATTTGGTTTGCAAAGTCTTGCCCAAGCAAACCATTGTAATTTCCTTCTCTTCGAATCACCCCCCCCCCCCCCCACCCCACCCCACCCCACCCCATCCCACCCTACCAAAATCGAGCGTAGAGCTAATGTATCTCGTTAACCAGGTTTTTAGGGAGCCTGAACAGGTTCATAGAATAGGTTGGTATTTACTGTATAACAACTTTGATTAAAATCTCTTTACCTCTGATAGATAAAAGCTTTTCCCCCAACCTCTAATTATTGTCTAATCTCGGTCCACTATATCTGTAAAAATCCTCCTATTATTTCTGCCTGAAAAACATGGGAGACCCTAATATTTTTCTTAACTACTTGGCCGGACGCTTTTGAATATGTTCCTAAAATCCTTAGAACTTCCCTGCAATTCCTGTCATCCGCTTTTTTGAAAAAAAGAATATCGTCTAGAAAAAACAAATGGGAAATGATTGGACTTCTTCTGTTGCATTTGAAACCCAAAAGATTACCGTTCACAATCGATGCATGAATCAGGTTTGATAGCCCTTCAGCACAGATGAAGAATAGGTACCGTGAGAGGGGGTCACCTTGTTTAACCCCTCTGGAAGGAGAAATATTTCTCACAATTTCTACATTAATCTTGAAAGAATATATGACTGTTTCCACGCAATCCGTGACCAAACAGGCCCATTTTTCAAAGAACCCCATCTTGCCTATCAATTGTTTAAAAAAAAACTCCACTCGACACGATCGTACGCCTTTGACATGTCCAGCTTTAAAGCCAAACACCCTTTCTTCCTCTTTCTCCTCTTCAACCTGTGTAGACATTCTAAGCCTACAATAGTATTGTCTGATATTAGGCGTCCCAATATGAATGCACATTACGTTTCTGAAATCACATCACCGAGAGCAAGCCTAAACCGGTTGGCTAAAACCTTGGCAACAATCTTATATAAAACGTTACAAAGGCTGATGGGATGATAATATGCTATTAAAGTAGAGGTTCATATTTTTGGAATCAAAGTAATGACTATGTTGTTAAAATCCTGGACCGAACCACCCTTATTTAGGACCCGAAGACAAACAGATGCCACCTTTTGACCAATGGTTCCCCAAAACTTTTGGTAGAAAATATCAAGGAATTCTTTCTTTCTGGGAGCTTTCAAAGGATTCATCTCGAATACAACTTTCTGAATTTCATCTGCTGTGAATTTGGCATCCAGTAATCTTGAAATCTGGCTGGGCACTCTTATTGGATACCATTGAGGATTTTGTCCATGTTTTCCTGAGACGGATTGGCGGAAGAGAAAATATCCTGAAAATATTGGGAGGCAATTTGTGTTAGGTTTTCCATCGACTCCTTTCATTGCCCATTCCTATCCGTTAAACCCCTGATTCTGTTTCTCGCCTTTCTAGCATAAGCTTTTGAATGAAAAACAGTAAAAGTTTATCCCCTTATTGAAGCCAATCTGTTTTTGCACGTTGACACCAATATCTTTCCTCAACTTTCATGGTCGAGTCTAACTTTTCTTCCTACTTAACAAACTGTTTCCATGGAATCATGGACCCTTTGTTGTTTGCATCACTGATGACCAGTTTGTAAGATTTAATTTCCCTTCACAAGCCTTCACGTTTTATTTTGTTCCAAGCATCCAGTTCCTTACCGCAGTTATTGATTTTTCTTAAAACCTCATTCACACAATTTTCCTGTCCCGTATCAGTTTCCCATATCTTACCCACTATTTCCTTACACTTATTATTGTCACCCCAACACTCTTCAAAGAAGAAACATCTACTCTTATTCTCCCTGTTGTATCTCCTTTGGACTACATCTTTCTAGAAATCTAGCACCAAAGGGCGGTGATCAGATTTTCATAAGTCAAGGTGTCGGACCATAAAAGTAAGAAACAACGCTCTCCACTTACTGTTACAGAAGCATCTATCAAGTATTTCCAATATTTTTGCAGTTCCATCTTTTCTGTTGCTCCAAGTGAACTTGTCTCCAACAAACCTCATATCCTCAAGACCACAATCATCTATAGCTTCTCTAAACATCAAAATATCACTCCACTATTTTTGCACACCTCCTTTTTCTCGACATCATTCAGGATTTCGTTAAAATCCCCAAGATAAACCCAAGGTAAGTTAGAAACACCAGCTAACCATTTAAGAAATGTATAGGAATTACCTCTCTGAGCCCTTTTCGGGTGACCATAGAATCATGTGCATCTCCAAATTCTATTCCCCTTATCTTTGATTTTGACTTCGATATGTCTCTGAGAGTAAGATAACAGGTCGTTATTGCATCTATCTTCCCATATTAAACACAGACCCCTTGATTTTATGATACTATCCATAACAATTTTACCTACATAACCCATTTTAACTTTCCATAAATCCATCTTCTCTTGACTGCACCTAGTCTCTATTAGAAACATCACCTCCGCCTTTGGTTTCTGTTTATGGTACAACAGGGTATTGAACGCCCTTGAGTTATCCAGCTCACGGGCGTTCCATCTAAATATTTTCATTGTTGACGGCGGGCCAGTAGGGACTGGCCGACCAATAGTTACAAGTTAGTACCTGCATCCACATCTGATGACACCCCGTCTAGAGAATCAACCTTGTTAGGCGACTGAAAACCACTCTTGTTCTCAACATAGCCATTCTGATTTGAAACATCATCAATATCCCTCCCTTCTATGGATGACAGAGTATCAACTGTGAACTTTTCCCCACACGAAACCGATGTCTCCAAATATCACATGCTCTTCTTGTCCTTAAGCAGGTCCCGCACCATAGAGATTTTCTTCTTTTTCGGTTCGTTGAACGCTCCTCTCCCACCCCAACCTCGTCTCTCTTGCAGATTGGGGTGGTAACATTTCCCATTCTTTCACTTTCATGATTTGACCTAGAATTTTTTTCCCTCAAATCAGAATCAGAAATCAAAGTAGACCCCCACGTTTTATCGGCTTCCATTTGGCTGAGGTAATGGGCTGCTTAGAAACCCCATCATATTTGTTATTATTATGTCACTAGGTCCAGAAATGGTAGGTTTACTTGCCTTGTCCCCTTTCGAATATCCAATGGGTTGATCTAACTTCATAAGTAGGCTGAATTGTGTCAGCCCATCTGGAAAGAGGGAGTTGTCTTTAAGGATCTCATTTTAGTGGCTATTAAACACACCCCCAACAGTAAATGTGTCCACTAAGTTCTCTCAACTCCTAATAATTTTGCTGCCAATACTCATGTCCCTATGCGCACTTTACCCCACATCATTATTCATCTTTTTTCCATTCCCCATACAACGTTGGTTCAAAACGTTGTACCTTTCCATCTTCCCCTGGAATGACGATTGGAATTTCCCCTTCCACAGGTTAGTGGAGGTGTCATCCTCCATTACTGATAGTTTTCTCCTCTATTTGTCTCCAACTCCTCTAAGATTATTTGGCGTGTAATTATCAAGAGGATTTTCATACTCTTCCCCCAGACTCTGTGATAAGATCTTCCATTACGATACATTATTTTTTTTAGGTGGACTCATACTGCGCAACCAAACGTTTAACTGTAAGTTAGCTTCAGAGTTTACATCCTTAGATTCGTCGACATCATTATCGATACATTCCCTTAATGAATGACCCAATCGACTACATCTGAAACAGTAATCAATGAGGCGTTCGTATCATAACAGCATGGTGGTAACCTTCCTTGTTCCAAACAAATCAACTCTGGGGCATCTCATCAAAGGTTTGTTTGCAGCTATCACCACTCACACCCTAATAAACCGCCCACTGCTCTATCTTGTTACTTCCAAGTCCACCTCGCAAACTTCACCAATCATTTTCCTCGGGAAGATACCAATATCTTCTGTCATACACATTAGTGGTAGATTATGTATTTGAATCCAAATACAATCCTATTGAATAACATATTTCTGATATCCCCGTCATCCCTTGGTTCTTCCAAGACTATTATTGCTTTATCAAAATTCCAAGGACCTCCCGTGAGAACACGCTGGCGATCTTTCAGATTTTTGAAGTGGAAAGCGAAAATGTTTCCCTCGATCCATTCAATATCCACACATTCACTAACAAGCCAAACCGATGGCAGAACTCCAATAAAGGCAGCCTTGTTGAACAATTTGGATGTTAAAACTTTTCGTACCAAGCAAAGAGACAACCTCCTTACCCCTTTTATCTTTGAACTTCGAGTCAAGGGTTTTCACTGGACCCTCCCTTTCTTTAATAGACAAGGCACTACAGAGCATTTCTAGTTCCTCGGCGTTCATGGTAACGGAAAAAGATATGATATGGTAAGTGAGTGCTGGAGATACTAGAAAAGAGAGATGAAAAGAAAATGCTATAGGGAAAATCTGACAATAACCTTATTCTACGCTTAAGACTTTCATCATAGGCCAGAATAGAGAGAGACTTTTTTTTCAACAAATCTTGTCTTAGTTTAGGTCATTGGAGTTAGAAAATTTCAGACGAAATTAGAATTTTTTATTATAAATCAACATTTAAAGGGTAAAAGTAAAATTACAAAATATAATATTAAATATAAAATCATCATCAATGTTACTTTGTTTAAATTTAGTATCTAAATTAGTATTGTAAATGTGTACAAGTCCGGCCCATTTGGTCCGGCCTACCATGGTCCGTTTTAGAAAACTGGTCGGCCTTGGTCCGGCATGCTCCCATGTGTGTGTTGAACCAAGCCCGGTCCGTCTACGAAAAATGAGGCACGACACGACACTGTACGTAAGCCTACCGTAGACGGGTCGTGCCAACATGCCGGACCAGACTAGTCTGGCATGGCAGTGCCAGTGAGCCCCACGGGCCAGGCCAAACTTTTTTACTTTCAATTTATAATTTTTTTTTTTTTTTTGGATTTTGGGTTTATGGTTTAGGGTTGAGTGAAAATATATAATATTAATTTAACAATTCAATTATGTAAATGTAATTTTCATTACATTTTTTTTTTATCTTGATCATGCATGCATTTGAGAATATGTCTTCTCCAAAGACCGGTTCCAATCTTGCTTGTGGAATAGTCCTTAAAGAAAACTTACATTTAGCTCTAGGGCCGGTCGTCTTGTCTGGGAGTGTCATTTATACTTTTGTTAAAACACTGTCAGACATTTGATGTAAACTTTTTGGGACTTGATGTTTGTATAGCGACAGAATCAGAAGGTCCCGCTTGGGTGCCCGTAGGTGCTGGAAGATCAAAATCACCGTTCAACATGTTTAAACCGTCCGAAAAAAAAGGTTGTTGGGTAGGATCCATTTCCTGAAATACAAATATGAACTCATTAGTCATTAATGGTCAAATTACTACAAATTAAATAATTTAATTTAGTAACAAAATATATTTAAATTAACTACTAAACTTAAAAATCCTAAAATTACTAACTTAAAAATTTGTAGAGAGAGAGAGTTGCAATGAAAATATGTAGAGATTTGGATAATGGAGAGAGATTGAGAGAATGAGAGAAAGTGATTGAAAAATGGAATGGATTTGGGTATTTATAGAAAAAATAGAATTGTGGGTAAAAATATAAAATAAAAGAGTTCAGAGGGTTTTTTGTAATTTTTTTGCTCCAAAGGTTGAATTTTAAAATTCAACCGTTGGGGGTATTTAAAAAAAATGAAATGCCAAACGGTCGGACCGTGGAACCAGTTCGGTATGCCGTTCGTTGGACTTGGCCCGCCGTCGTGGCAAGCCTGCCCGGTGGACTGGCCACCTCGGGCCCGACACACGGCACGCCACTGTGCCGATCTAGAGCCGGCACGTGCTCTGCATGAACCGGACCTGGTCTGGCCCATTATTGTTGGCAGGCCATACGAACCGGCTTCCTTGGCCCTGATCCATTTTTACACCACTAACCCAAATGATGTGGCATTGTATTAGGGGTCGTTTGTTTTTTTGTCTGAAAACTGAACAGTCCTGAATTTTTCTAATGACTGAATAGGGACTGAAATCTGAACCTGAATGACATGTTTGTTTTTTTTTCTTACATCTGAATGTATTGTCAACACGTTTGTTTTTTAAAGTAAAATTGTATGAATATAAGTAATTTTACATTTATACATATGTTAAACAATTATACATATAATATGGAATAAAAAAAATCCAAAAATAATAATTATATATGAACACATATGATCATGATCTTCATCTTTGATTACAAACAAACTTCATTTTTCTAAGAAAATAAAATATATTTTTTTTCAAAAAATAAAAAAAACATCAGAAAAACTCGTACAAAACACTATAATCACCATAATATCATAATAAATTATCGATATTAAACACCAATATGCACAATGATTAGGGTGTTTTTTTTAAAGCTATTTAAAATAAGCAATATATTAAAATAAAAATTTATATACCATATGTAATTTTGATGAAATTGGAAATATGTTATATATGGGAGGATAATATCATAAGAAAAGATTTTAAATTGTATTTAATGCAATTCAGTGATTTGCAATTAAGTTAAAAGTCATGATTTTTTACTTTTTATTTTAAGTTGTTTTGTAGGATTTTTAAGTTGTTTGACCACTTAAAAAAACAAACTAAACAACTTAATAATTATGATTCAGACCCATTAAGTTTTAAGTGAAAAATACAAACGACCCATTAGATTTGTATGATTTAAATAAAAGATTATTATGACATATAATTTAGACATAATAGTTAGATAAAGTAATATTACTCCATAATTATTTAAAAGGTTTTTATAATCTTTTTTGTTTTTTATTGTTTGGGGGGCATGTCTTCGCAATTTTGCATCTCGCTCATAAGGTGTGCACGATGCTCCTTCCCTCCTGTTACATTGGTGGGGGACTTGTGGGAAGTTTCTTCCTTTATTGCGAGGGTAATAGATTTCTCAATGTTGTGAGAGTAAAAGTTAGGACAGATTGTTTGTACTCAACAAGTTTCGATAAATCTTTAATTTGTTTGGTGTAATTTTTTTTAATAAAAATATCATTATTCAAAACTTTATTTGAAAATTCATTGCTATCATAAAAAGTTTATTTTTTTTTCTTTCAAGATTCCATAAGTAATTTTTCAAGATCAAACATAATAGACAGGAACGAATAATTATACATTTTCTTATTAATAACTATTATTTAAGCGTTCTTTTCTTTTAGGGGTATGGATCCCCGCTAGGCCCTTTACATTCGTCTATATGGTGTGACCGGTGCACCGTCCCTACTGTGACAGCGGTGGGGGATTTGTATGAAGTTTCTTCCTTTATTGTGAAAATTGTGAGAGTAAAAATTCAGATTGTATAAGTAATTATTCGTATTCAATAAGTTTCGATAAATCTCTAACTTATTCTGGTGCATCATTTTTTAAAATAAAAACGTCATCATTCTCAACATTATTTGGAAAATTCATCCACTGTCATATAAAGTTTATTTTTCGTCTTTCAAGATTCAATAATTAATTTTTAGAGATCAATCATTACACACGTACATTTTCTTATTAATATCTAATAAGATGAGACTTGAACAACCGAATAATTATATTTCAACCATAGAAAAAAATCGTTAATTAACTAAAACTGAACTGAACCGGAAAAAAAAACGGATATATGTAAAAACCGAAACCAATTACAAAACCCAATCTAAAAGCCATGGCGTCTATTTCCTCACTCCATTTGTCTCAGCGACCTAGCCATGGCTTCTTCAATGCTTTCTCCAACCAAACAGGTCTGAATACTATAAACCTTAACGACCCTTTTCACATTACTTGTTATATCGACTGTTTTCTTCAATGCTTTCTCCAACCAAACAGGTCTGAATACTATAAACCTTAACGACCCTTTTCACATTACTTGTTATATCGACTGTTTCTGTTTTAAATTTTGTTCAATTTCTTTCAGGATTCAATAACCATAGAAAGCAAACTGTTACTGCACTCTGTTCTAAACAACAAGAAGAAGAAAAACCACTGTAAATCTAAAATATGAGCTATTTGATGCTTTTTATGTTCTTCTTGTTGTTTATTTTTAATCATAACTTGTGGGCTTTTGCTGGGTAGTGACAGAGTTTGTGTTCAAGAACAAGATTGGTGTGTAATTAAAAGAAGACAGGCTGTGTTTCATGTGGCCTTGTCTGCATTTTCTTTTCCGGTCATTGTTTCTGATGTGCTCGCGGCTGAGAATGGTAGTTCTTTCTATTTTGGTTGTAATTGTGATTCTTGAAAATTTGAGATTTTTTTGGTTGTTTGTTTACACCATTCATTTTCTATAAGTTGCAGATGTCCCGGGGGATTTTCGTGTTTATGCTGATGATGTTAACAAATTCAAGATATTAATTCCCCAAAGTAATTAAATGTTAATAGTTTGAGTTCTTTTTGGTTCAAATTCTTGTGAAATCTGAATTTCGACTTAAAATGTTAATCGTTCATGAGTTGATTTTGAGTTTTGATGATTGCTGATGCAGATTGGCAAGTTGGGGCTGGTGAGCCTAATGGATTCAAATCCATAACAGCTTTCTACCCAGAAGAAGAATCTTATTCAAATGGTATTCACTTGGTTTTGTTGTGGATTAATCATCTTCTATTTAACTTATTCAACACGCGATAAATCTTGAATCGGTTGGTTTAGTCAGCGTGGTAATCACGGGGCTTGGTGCCGATTTTACAAGAATGGAATCTTTCGGCAAAGTTGATGCTTTCGCTGACACTCTGGTATACTTTCTCATCACTTAATTCCTGCATACACGTCCCTTTCCGGAGAAATGTTTTAATGGGGGAAACATATTATACATCACCTTTACACCGTCGAATAGAAATATATACAAACACGTCATAGAACTTCCTCATTGGAAAACTACAGATTATGTGGTGATTTTGAACATAAACCCTCCATACATTGGTGCATACACAAAGCGGATTTTATTAAAAGAACGTACAGATGACGTGATACGCTTGTCTAGTTGATAGTTGATACATTATCGATCCCAAATGTCGTTAAACAGGTCAGTGGATTGGACAGGAGCTGGCAAAGGCCAGCTGGTGTTAAAGCAAAACTCATTGATTGTAAAGCTGCTAATGGTAATTACATCTCTTCTGGTTGTTGCACCTGTGCATTTGTTGTTTCAGTTGGAAATTCTTATGAGTTTGGCAATGAATTCATGCAAAATTTTGCTTGTAAAGGCACTTGTGTTCACAACCTGTAATGAATTTCAAAACCTGTAGGGTTTTATTACATTGAATACACACTGCAAAATCCTGGAGAAAGTCGCAAACATTTGTATTCGGCGATAGGGATGGCATCGAATGGTTGGTACAACAGATTATATACAGTGACAGGACAGGTAAGGATTTTAACTGTTCTGATTCCTAGTTGAATTCATTTTCATTCCAAACTGAGATGCACCACCACTCACTCATTTTCATTCCAAGCTGAGATGCACCACCACTCATGTATGGTATTTTGGTGCAGTTTGTGGATGAAGAATCAGAGAAATTCGGTTCGACAGTTCAGAAGGTAATTTCAAATGAAATGGAAAACTTTGTAAGACGATAGCTGCATAGGTTAATGGACTAACATGACTTCTGATTACTTTGTTTTTACAGGCAGTTGCATCGTTCAAGTTCATTTGATGAAAAAGCCACTGAACTGTGGCAGATTGCTGGCTTGTCATCTGTGTATTTAGATCGAAATCTCTGTCATGAACGACAAAAATTCTTAAGCAATCATACATGATTTATTCAATCTGGCAGCTATTTAAACAAGCAATACTTGATCTTTCCTGATAGGGTTATCATATCCCACAGCGGTAACAAACATACAAACCAAAGAAAGAAGGAAAAAATTAGCATTTAATAGATGTAAATCATAAAAAAGAGTTATGATACATTTGGTTTGACAATCTTATTCTCCTCCATGTGTTCTCCAGTTTTCGGAGCAGGGGTTTTATGAAATAAAAGAGAAAGCTGATCAACAAAAAGCATGTTCTTCATTTGCTCCAATTGTTGCCGCTCTTTCTCCATCTGCAAATCTAACTTTTCGAATCGAACAATCTTGTTCTGGATCTCTCTCATCTGCAAAACAATAATTGTTAGCTATTAATTCACATATTGAATCGGATGGATTGACACTAGAGACGGGGAATTTTACTCACCTGCACTTCTATTATCCCAGATATAGCTTTCTCAAGATCTCGCTCATCCTTTTCCACCGATGAATTCGCTTCCACAGTAAAACTTTCCAACGTATTTCTGGAGGTATCGCCATTAGATGCAACCTCAGCTTCTGCATGATTAAAGGATGTCATTATTGTGCTTGGTTGGTCTTAACGACAACACATTTCCAACTTATTAATAGTTACCTTAACAGCTCTTGTTACATCTATTTCTGACTTTTGAAAAAAAAAAAACTTGGCATAAAATCATTACAAAGTAACTGGTTCCGATAAGTAAACATTCATGGAGATGGGATTCGAAAAGTGTGTTTATCTCATACCTTCATGTTTTGTATTCCTAGGAAAGGGTCCGAGACGCACTTTACTAGCTCTGTTGTCCACCTCAGACAAAGTTTTTACAGCTGCTCGAGCAGCAGCTTCAGCAGTTTCAATACCAGCCAACGCCGAAAGAAATGCAGCCTGAGAAAAATTGAACGCAAAATCAACTGACATGGCTCTAGACAAATTCCATGGCATTAAACACAATTATTTCCATGTCTTAAACCAGTAAACAACTAACTTGTAATAAATATTGTTGTGCATTTTCACTGCATTTTTCTTCGTGTATACATACAGCTAAAAAGT
This sequence comes from Dipteronia dyeriana, assembly GCA_032871835.1. NCBI lineage: Eukaryota > Viridiplantae > Streptophyta > Magnoliopsida > Sapindales > Sapindaceae > Dipteronia > Dipteronia dyeriana. The sequence goes on from CM065296.1 coordinate 122,393,251, forward strand.
TTACCTGAGCCATTATAGGGTTGCTTGCATCTGCAAGCGGAGAGAGACGCATTCTCTTACTTGGAGACGTTGGCACAATGCTTTCCAATCCACCGTCAACATTGTTATCGACCTCTCCTAAGTCTGGATGATCAATAAGTTCCTCCCCGAAACGAAGCTTGATAAAATGAGTGATGCAGTCCTTCTCACTTCTTCCACCAACATGTTGAGCAACCTTCCTCCAGTCATCGCCGTAATGCATAATCGCCTCCAAAAGTTGCAAAGTATCTTTGTCCGTCCAATCCGTTCTAGTCTCCTCACTGATCTCAACCCGCCTGAAATCCGACGAATTCACACCCACCCGATGGTTACCACGAACATAGCACCTTGCACAGAGAGTCAAATCATACTGAAAAATAATCAAAAAACAAAAAAAAAAATCAGATAATCAAAAAGTTTCACAAATATCTCAAGAGCACAAAGAGCATTTCTTTCCATTAATTTGTATCCATGTCAATGTCAACACAATTGAAAAGATTTTATATTAAACTAACATCAAAATATTACACTAAATCTATGAAATCAGTTTTGATGTTGAAGCTAAGTAAACCACAGAACATGTATTGAAAAAACGGACCTTATCACAATAGAAGCAAGCAATGCTACAAACAGACTTGCAACCACTACACAACGTCTTCGAATTCTCCTTATTAGTAATCGAAGAAGATTCAGAAGCAGAACCACCACCACCAGCAGACTTGGTTTCTTTGTCCTCCCACTTCAAGGGCTTGGCGGAGGCAGAGTAATTGACGAGCCCCCACGTATCCAGGAAATCGAAAACCCTCCGAATGGAACCCACATCGCCCACCAGAATCCGCCTGACGTCCGTGAACGTGATCTTCCTGGAAGGATTGTCCCGATAGTGCCTAATTATCGAATCCCTGTAGTACTTGTAAGCTCCAGGGTTTTTCGAAGGCGAACGCGAGTCGAAGAATTCGGGAAGGAACCGGACCTCGCATTCGTTTATGGTGTCCCACGAAAACCATCCTGAAAACACACGCGCGCACACACACACACAATGCTGTTAAACATAAGCTGCAATTTTGAAAATCTAAAAAAAAAATGTTTTTTTATGGCTTTTGGTGGTTGATAGAACTTACTGGAGTAGCTCGGGACGTTAACGACGTCGGCTTCGACATCTGAGGAGGAGAGAGGCTCTTGCTTGGCCGCCGGTGGAGGAGTGTCTTTGAGGGGTGATTTGGCGGCCATTATTTGTTGATTTTTAAGTGTTAGCGACCTAGGGTTCGTCAATTTGAGGGTGTTTTGGAGACCACAAATGGATTGATTGGATTCAAACAATTAGATTTGTAGAGGAATTGCTTTCCATATTTTTTTTTTTCCGAATTAAGGAGGATGGAATTGATAAAGAGCGCTATTTAGGTTTCTGAATCGGTAGTCCAATTTTTAATGTATCGAACCAAGATTAAAACAACGTCGTTTCACGTTATACAGACTAAAGAGAACACAAAATAATATAAGATAATTATCAATTTAGTCTCTATCTTTTTTTTAAAATATAATTTTTTAACTATCTTTCCATTTTAGTGTCAATCATTTAATCGAATAAATAAATGCTCTTCCCTCACAAGGACTAGTTTTTTTTTTTTCCTTTTTTTTGTTGAGATATTACGATAAATATTATAATAGAACTATTAAGACCTACTGATATCAAACAATACATATACAACCCGAATAACTACTTCTATAACGAGAGATAATTACTTTCCACAACACAGGAAGAAAACTCCCTTAAAATACTTATTAAAAGATTTAAACCCCTCATCACATATGTAAAAGTAAGATACGCTACTGAGACGCTACTGAGAGGTGATGTACCCTTAAGGTTAATTATTTAGTCTATAACTTAATCGAATGAATCATTTACCCAAAAGATAAAACTTGAAGACTCTGCATGGAATTCTTCATTTTTGTTTATTTTTCTTCCATTCTTTTTTTCAATTTTAAATATTAACTTTTTAAACAATAAGATTTATCTTTACCGTAACATAGTCATGGAGCTGATATAACATAAAATGAACAAATTTTATTAACAAAATTGTTTGAATAAACATACAAACATATAAATGATACAACAGGCTGTCCTAATGAAGACTTTCTTATTCAAAACAAATAATTGATCATCAAGGCTTAATTTCTAAACTACAAGAATTTAAACTATTTTACTGTTTTTATCTTTTAATTACGCGGATACAAGTTAATCACTAGAACTAGGAAACAATATATAAAACTAATAACCGAAAAATCACTGTTGATATAAGACCATGCAAAGCTACTACCACTACACAGATTTTTTTTTCTTTTTTCTTTTTTTTTCCCATATTAAATAAATATACCTGAAGCTTTCCTCATGTTTTGAGGTAGGGCTCTCAGATCATATTTGGATATTACAAAAGAGTTGATGACTTGAATGTTCAATAAAAATAAAAAAGCACCTAAAAACTAAAATATGCACAAAGAACTCCAATGACATGTTTTAAATACAATGCAAGGACACCCACTAGACACCAGAGACCCATCCATCTATACACACCCAAATGCTGGGGACTAAAAGGGACTAAAAAAAGAATCATATGTTGATTCTATCACGTTTGATGTTTTTTTTTATACAATGTTTTTTTGTTTATTATTATTTCCCTAAATGGTTGCCAAAAACCAATTTCAGCATCCATTAATCCACGGCTGCCACGCCACTCTTCTCGAGTTTTCCAGCAGCATATGAAGGTTTCTTAGATACAACTAAGGTAAAAAAGAAAGGAAGAGCAGCCCGCATCTTCCGTTAACCTTCTCCACCATCAGGAGCGACTCAGACATCAGACATCCGACTTCTCTGGTGAGCATGACTATGTATGACCTGTAGAATGGAAAATCCGTCAGATATGAACGTAAATACACATGAATATCACATAACAAATTGATTTTGGCAGTATATATTATCACACAAATGTATTGTAAGGCCAACCTCAACATCCTGCAAAAGGGCTATCATCATTTGTCCTTTCACTAAAAAGTCTTGGAATAAGTTGATAATCTACACTGACGAAGAAAATATACTGTACCTCTAGAATGCAAGAAAATTAATTTGCAAGGCTAGATCCGAGGCCCGCCACTCAAGTAGCAGTTCCGCTGCTCTTAGTCCTGCTGCAATCTAAGGATACCTGCAAGTAATCCACAATCTTCTATCATAATAGTGTACTATGCAAGATGGAAGTGACAGCAAACAGTAAATGTCAACATGACTCACCTTCATCAACCCCTCACCCAGTCGTTTGGTCAGAACCACTACCTTGCATAAACTGAGAAGGCGCAGCAACTAAATATTGAGGTTGTGCTGGAACAGGTGCAGCTATACCTGATAAAGCCAATGAATTTCAGTGATCAGGTCTATTTACATAAAAGTTAACTTGATGAAATCATGTGAAGCAAATTGCAAGTCTTCATTGACGTTTAACTTCTCCCTTTCTTCTTTCAGAAATAAATAAATAAATAAATAAACTTCTCCCTTTCTCCATCAAGAGTCTAACATGATTGCTCTGCTCCCTCCTCAGTCAAGTCTGCTTGTTTCTAATACTCCTTCGATGAAAACTACCCCTTCACCATTTTAATCAATATGATTTCACAAAAAACCCACAAAACCGTAAAGCTAGTGAAACTATTATGTCATGCAGCAAGTAGCTATGCATTGGTGCGCCTTTAATCACGTAAAATATTAAAGTATTGTGGAAAGCATTGGCAGGCTTAAACAAAAAATAGATTATGCAAGCAACGGACACTTTCTGTGATAATAAAAAAAATTACCTGCAGGATATGGTGCCTGAACTGTGGCCATAGGCGAAGTTGAGATTGCATTTACTCCAGGTCCACTAAACTGCACAATCTGATGACTAGGCATTGAATATCCCTGCACTGGAGAATACCCATGACCTCCAGAAATGGTTTGTCCCATTTGTCCATACGGATAGATAGCTGTGTTGACTGTCCCAGGTACTCCATATATCTGAAGGTACTGCTGACCTGCGTATGGATTGTAAACACCCTACAGGTATAAAAAGGAAAAAAAGTGGAGTTATCAATGCGGTTAATGTAATAAACCTATAGAATAAGGGATATTTTAATTGCTTCCACTGATTCAAAGTGCCATCATAGTCATACCTGTTGGTAAACGTATTCAGGTCCATATGTTGCATACCTGTAGAGATAAAACAGATCATTCCAGACACTAAAGATTAATCACATAACAGAACACTGTAACCTTAAGTCATGATGGAGACACCCATTCATTACATTGAAAGGATCCATAGTTTTCAAGTCTGTTACAAGCTAATATCATATAAATGAGCCATCTCTAGTATGCCCAAGATAAATTGATACAAAAAAGCCTAACATTCCCCAAACCAAGACTTTTCAGGTTCTTTTACAGTCATTATTAAACCACGAACATGATTCTTGCCTGTACAATAATTATTGAACTTGGGCAAATACCATCAGCAACTAGTCAACTACCACGTTTTCATTCCTGCAATTATCAACCGCACTGTCACATCACTGTACTCAGGACTATATCAACCTTGAAATCTAGGGAAATGACTAATTACTGCTGGAGCAACTACAAACCCCTAAACACATGTTCAATTTCGTGGTTGATAAGTGCCCAAACTGCTACATAAGGAAAGGCAAAGCAATCAAAACAAAAATACAATAGTTGCAAAGGAGATGTACCCATTTAAGCTAGGTGATTACCGACCTTTCCACGGTTAATCCAAAATTAAATAAATATCAGTCAGCATATGCGGAATTCTAAGGGCTACTAACCCATGAATATCCTATTCCTTATGAAGAATACAGGACTGAAGCATCTATCAGTCTATCTACATGCAGAGTATGGTTAATGCTCAAGTCTACTGAAAAGTCACTAAGCCAGTACAAGGAAGCACTAAAAATGAAATAAAAGAAAAGAAGAGAAAGCGAGAGAGAGGAGTGGGATGAGAAGTTGTTGGGGAGAATAACAGTTTCTTCACATATAATATCATTGAAATTGTTACTAAAATCAACTAAAATGATTAGACTTTGGACTCTAGTAGCTCGATTAATGCTACAACCATTTGTAATGGAATGTACAACTTACCCATAAGGAGGATAGACCAATCCTTGCTGGTAGTTGTAAGAAAGAGGTTGCTGGTAGCCATAACTCCCAACGTAGCCCCCTCTTGGGGATTGCATACTGCCACTATATATGGTGGCCGGTCTCACACGTCCTATGAGTATAAAAAAAACAGTGAGCATCACAGAAACACACCAAGAGAACTAAAGGGCTTAAGAAAAAAACTGATGAAACAACAATCAAAGTAGTTCAATTTTCTTCAACCATATGCATGATTGCTTAATTTGAAATTAAAAATTCGACGAGAAAATCAAAACCAATAGCAGAATATACGGACCAACAAACTGTTATTCGAAGAATAAATACGAACTCTCAATATGCATTCGGAAAAAGAGTGTAAAAGCGAGAATACAAGAATTGATTCTCTCACAATTCCGCTTGTACGAGAAATGTAAACTTGTCATCAAGCATGGTCACATTCACAAACAGCATAAAGGTATCAGAAAAGGGAGGAAATATGCTAGGTTAAGGCAAAGTAGACGTGCATTACCTTTTCAAAATATCAAATATTTTATGTGTAAAGGAGAAAGAGGAAGACAGATGTTGACAGAAAATCACAGTTGAACCAAATGACAAAAAAAGTTGGCTGCACACCAAAGAATATGTGCAATAATGATTCTTCCACAAAACAATGCTTCAAACACATTTATAGTCCTATAAACATCTGTTGCACACATAGACCAACTAAAAACATTGGACACCATACCATAGAGCATGGGTGGCCGAGGTCGCCCCAGTGAAGCCAAATTACAATTCGCCCGCCTACCATCAATAACTGGACTTGGATCAGCACAGGCTCTCCTCGCAGCATCCGGTTCTCGAAAAGTCACCTACACCCTCCATACAAATACAAACAGAAAACCAAGTCATTCTACAACCAAACCATGAAAAACACTTCCATGTCTTTGCAGCTACAACATCAAACGGACAATGTCGATGGATTTGCTTTACTAGTAATCTATCAAGCACAACACATCAATAACAACTAGCTCTAAAATGTGAACTGATATCTATAATTCTTTGTTCAAGCATGCCAAAATTAAATTCGAAATCAGGGCCAAACAGATAATAACTTTTATAAAGATCCAAACTTTAAAAATGAAAAAAGAGAAAAAGAAAAAAAAAACAAGTAATACTCACGAAACCGTAGCCCTTGGATCGTCCGGTATTCTTATCAGTGATAACGACAGCCTCAAGAATATCACCGAATTGCTCAAAGTAGCGACGCATAGTCTCACTTTGAGTCTCCCAAGCAAGTCCCCCAACAAACACTTTGGTGTAGGTGGTGTCTCCGAAAGGAGAATTCACATATTGGAATCCAGAACCCGAACTCGATCCCGAGCCAGGACCCGGAATCGACTGATAAGCCATGAACGAAGACGAACAAAAACCAATCGAAATTTCAAGTTGGGTATATTTAATATATATATATATATATATATATATATAGAGAGAGAGAGAGAGAGAGAGAGAGAGAGAGAAGGGATTGATATTGAAGAATCTTATTGATCAAACAAATTTGGATGTGATTGTTGTCAAGTGATACTAAAATGAACCCAATAGAGAGAAAGCAACAACATCTCTTGAAAAGAAAAACCCTACATAAACCCTAGAAATGGAAGAAGAAAATATGCTGAGAATCAGAGAGAATTGAAAGGAATCAAAAGAAAAAAAAAACTGGGGTGGGGTGAATTTAGATGGAAAAGAGAAAAGAGAAACAGATCGACGACACCCAATACAACAAGAGAATCATAATAAAAAGAAGAAAAAGAGGAAAAACCCTAGATGGGCCAACATGATGAGGCGGTGGTGGGCTTCGTTTGTATGGGAAAAGTTGGTCACAGAGAAGTTGTAAAAATAAAAATGGAATCTTTAAGAGTTGGATACAAATACTAGACTACTAGTAACATGTAATTACTTTTTGTTGTATATATACAGCAGTAATATAGAACTGTTGAGAAGTGAAAAAGAGAGAGAGATAGATAGATGGGTTTGTTTTGTTTTAATCATTCCTGATTTGGGTGTTGTTGTTTTTGAGGATGATGATGGTGGGAAAAATGGAGAAGAAGATGAAGAAGGAGAGTCATGATTTGCAGAGAAATAATAATTAAAAGTAAAAAAAATAAAAAATAAAAAATAAAAAATAAAAAAATGGGAAATAAAGAGAGTGTTTTGTCCTGGAGAGTTTTTCCTGTTTCCCAAACAAGCGAAGAGCCAGCTTGGGATGGTGTGGATGTGGGTCCCTTCTCTTTCTCTCCGATTCTATCTCTATCTCTCTGTTCTACTACTGTAACTCTTTTTATAAACCCTACTTTAAATAAATAAATAAATAAATAATCACCGGAAACAGAGAAAAACAGTCCAAACGCGGTCTTCACACGGTCTTTCTCAATATCCACTTTAATTTTTTTACAACAAAAACAACTATTTTCATTTGGCCGGTGTTCAAATTTATAACTTTAACTAAGCATCCTACGGGATCAATCCTGTCTCGTTGGAATATTATGTAATATTTTTAATTTATGACTGTGAAATGATCAATCATGTCTCGATTTCTAATTCATGACTTTAATAATATAAATGTAGTAATTAACATTTAATCAATCTCATCTAGTCAAAATATTATGTAACGTTTTGAAGTTATAATTTCAATAATATAAATGTAGTAATGAACATTTCATCCGACCAATTCTATCCCGTCGGAATTCATATTTAGTTGTTTCCGTTCCCAACCTTTTTTATATAAATATTTCTCTAATATAATCATACAGCTGAAAAGGACAAGTGAATGGATGTCCGGATGAAATCTGATATCCTGGATAGAAAAAATAGCATGGAAAAATTATAAGACAATGGAAGTTCTATTCGCATGAAAAAAAAAATTATAGATTGATGTTTTCTTATATATTATGTATTTGGGAAATAATTAAAATATTTTTTATATGATTTAAGTGTTTCATGGGCATATTTTGTAATGTATAAAAACAAATCAAAACCGTGGGTTGTAGTACGCTGGTAGCTTCTCAAAAACCATGGGTATTTACCTTTTAGAAAACATATCAGTTTTTTTATGTTTTCAAGGTTACATAAAAAAATATATTTATACTATATTATTTTTAATATAGTAATCAAATTAGATACCAAATATGACATAAAAGTTGAGGTCGTTAATTTGTATTTAAAAAAAAATATGTCAAATGTATTTTATTTTTGATATGTATACCATAATCAAAAGTTAATTAGGGATTATATACATTAAATTTACTTGCAATTTTTTTTTAAAACAAAATAGAGCATAAATATAAGAAAATTTATCAAAGTGAGGTTTGAATTAAGGTTTAACAATTAAAATCGAAAAAAAAAAAATTGTCTCGAATTTTTTAAACTCCATTTGAAAATCAAGAAAAAAATTATACTATCTAACACATTTTCAAAAGAATTAATCGTATAGCTAAATTATTTCATATATAATATAAAGAAAGAAAGAAAGAAAATCATACATGAAAATATTTTATTAAAAAAGCATATTTTTTTCTTTTAAAGTATTTTTTTTATATATAATTATGGTATGAAAGTACAAAGTAAACTTTTATATTAAGTATGTTTTATTTTCAACTCACAAATTTATAATAATTTATTTATTTTTGTCATTAAATTAGTCAAAAGATTGTTTTGTTTAGAAAATATAATGAAGTAATAAAGCTTTGATTTGGCTTATTAACATAAATTTCTTTAACATTTGCATAACATGAAGATTTGTGCAAATTGCCAAAAAAATATTATTATATAATTTTTTTTAAATATATATATGAAAAAAAAAAGGAAGAAGAAGAAGAAGAAGAGAAATGGATAAAGCTAGTGGAGCTGTCCATGTATGTAAAGTCAAGAAAGGGACCCTCATCAATATAATGGTTGATATTGGGCATTGGCTGTGACATGCATCATTATTTTCTTTCATTAAAATTTTGGTAGGTATGCACCGCCCCCAGCCTTATTTTTCATTACAAAATTTGTCACAGAACCTCTATAACCTCAAGGAAGATCAAATATTACAGAAATTATCTCTTGTTGACCTCCTGAATTTTATCCTAGTCCTTGTATGAATCCAGCGTATCAATAAGATCGTAGGTTGAATCAAGCCATCTTCCTATAAATCTCAAATTTATTCATCGATATTTTTTTATACATACCAGATATCGTATTGATAAGAAATTATTGTAGAGACATAACTTTATTTCATTATTAAATAGTAAATTAAATCTATACATTTACATGTTACTTATGAGTTTTACTGAACAAATTTTTTAATACTAACACCCTAATTTTATTTCTTATGTGAGTCCAGTTTATCAATGAGATTATGATTTGAATTACGGTCATATTTCCTTAGATGTATAATTTTATTTCCTTAATATATGACACCGTCAATTTACACGTCTACACGCCTTTGAAGGCAATTAAGAACATCGAATCAAATAGGGTTAATTGCTGACCTTGTAAATGTGGTTAGGCCAATCATAAAGTAGTTCTGTTAAAAACTGTTTATTGAAGGACCAATCTATTGTTGCCAAGTATCAAGTTTCACCTACTCTTATTTTAGTGGAAAACTATTTGGGTAGACCCCTCTAATGGGATGTTGTCACGTGACCTTATTTTTTTAATATTTTATAATTATCTAATAAAATAGGTCATGTGGTACCACTTCATTGGTGAGATCAGGACCTTGAATACTGACCGATCGATCCCCGTTCATTTAGTGGGCAAATTTGGGGGAAAAGAAAAACTAAAACTAAAGGTGTGACCTTTGATTGAATTTTGTGGGTATCCAATTGAGTTCAGTGGCTAGGGTTTGGGGCAAATGGGGTCCAATTACACCTGTTTTTTTTTTTGGAGGGTCCCATTTATTCTTTGCAGAAGCATCCTAACTCACACTGTTTAAGGGACCACCATCACCACCATAACACCTCTGCTTTTGCATCTTCAATTCGTTCTGGCAGATAATTGATTTGCAAAAAAACACTGGTAATTTACAACTACTTCGAAGTATACAAAGGATGTTTCTGTCTCTTTCTTTATGTTGTTATTCCTCACAACACTCGAAAACAAAGATTTGTTGTCGGATAAACTTGTTCAAATTAAGCTCACAAAACTGTATAACTGTTAAAAAAGGAACACAACATTGCAATCATGTATTAGGATTTTGCTATCACGTGAAATGTTTTAATCGGGTGAGCGCTGAAGAGACCGCCTATCTAAGATTTTCTCGGCTCCAGAGAACTTGGTATGAATAAGGCACCGGTTTCTTCATAGTTGTTGACAGCATCAATCAGAGTCTCCTCCAATGGCCTATATTTCCATCCCAAATTCTGCAGCTTCACTGAACTCACATTCATCTTTGTTTCAACCTCATTAAAACTGTCAACATATATGCACAAAAGATAATCATCAATCATACCCAAACAAGAAACTGGTTCCATATTTCATTTGAATGTATCAAACTAAATTATTGTTCGAGAAATTTAATGCAAAATATGTCACATCTAAGGGTATATAATTATTGAACAAATGACCCCATATATACTGTGCTCTATGCTCATGATTTTGTTGGAATATATATATGTATGTAAATAACATTTGGAAACTGTTTGCATTCATTATGACTTTGTATATATGTATATATTTTTTACCTATTGGGGTAATTGTAATTAGGATAAAAGCTTTTCAATTTCTTCACCAAATCCTGTGTTCCAATCTCATGTGAAGAAATTATGTATCTCCCCTCAGCATCTGCCTTATCATACACCAGCAAGACTGCTGCAGCCGCGTCACGAACATCAACGAATGCTAGAACTCCATTGTCTGCTGATTGACATCCATCTGCATTCCATATATTAATGCTCAGCATGGTGTCACAATAATGCAATTTTGGTTTATGACCATTAAGTTTTCAGCATATATATATATATATATCCAAGAAATCAGTTCAAATATGTACACAACAACTTTGATATGGTTGGTGATGCCAATAATATAAATCATAGAAAATTTAGCCAAACTGTAATGATTATTATTAGTACTCATTATAGGAAGTTGGAGGAAGGATTTTTATCAATTGATTATTAATAATAATATTGAACAACAATAAATAAAATAATGCCATAACAGAACATTCCAAAGTAATCACTTTGGAATGTTCTGTTATGGCATTATTTTATTTATTGTTGTCCAATATTGCAAAATGAAAAGAAAAGAAAAAAACCTCTCAAGAACTTTAGGAAGTATAAGCTGCTTGAATTCATGGTGGATTGAAGCAATGGCCCAATAATTATGGATGGACAAACTGTCACTATGTTGAGTTCACCTCTTTTGACATACTCCAAAGCTTCTCTTTCTGCTATTGCTTTGGCAACACAATACCAATTCTGATGTTCACATAATACAGGTTGGTTAGCACATAATTAACGACCCGAAAAAGAAAAGAGAATCGGTTAGTTGAACACCTGAATTGCCTTGCAAGATTCCAAATCAGACCAGCATTCCTCGTCCATGGACCTATCCTTAGGCCAATATGGGTTAAGCACAACAGCACCAGTTGAGGATACAACCACAACTTTCTTTACTTTGGCTTTTAGACATGCATTTAGAACATTTTTCGTGCCTGTAATAGCTGGTTGCATTAGTTCCTGCACCAGTGTATGGAACTTTGTGTGTTAAATAAACATGAATTCCCTTCAATCCAACTTATTGAGGAAAACAATATAGTGAAGAGTGTGATTTGGAGGCTTGCCTGAAGATTGATTACACTGCCACGAAGAGGAACCGGGGATGCAATATGAAAAACGCCTACACACCCATCAATGGCAGCACATAGAACTTCATAGTCAAGCAAGTCTGTTTTGAAAAGTTTCAGATTTTCTGAAGCCTTTTCCAATTTCATTAGATGTGCATTCTTATTGTCACCTGAAAAGAAAACGAATTCGAATGAAGCGAGTTTTGGAAAGTAACCAGCAAATATTCTTTCCAAGACAAGTTCAGAAAAGTTACTGGGATCTCTAACAGTTCCATGAACCACATAGCCCTCTGAAAGGAGAGATTTCACAACCCAAGATGCAAGGTAGCCTCCTGCGCCCGTCACACACACCCTCTGTTCCTCTCCCATTCTGTATGTTTAACCAGTTACCAGTTTGCTTGAACCTGCTTCAGAATTACACTTCTACGGCAGCCTACTGAATCCAAGTTGACATACAAATGAGACAAGTTCTTCCTCTTGACAACAATGTATCATTTGTTTTAATGTTTTCTTGCCAGTTTGCTATTGAAAAGTATTTAAAAAAATGTGTTGACGGTATGTTGACATTGCAATCATCTACAATATTATATGAATCAACAAAAGTCCATAAAATTATGGGCAGTATCGCCACTGCAAAGGGTTTTTAGAGTCGGTTAAAAACTCAAACTTTAGGATCTTCCAAGATCAAGTACTACATTCAGACCCAGATATATCCACTCTCGTAATCAGGAGCCAAGAGTGATTATGAATGAAAATGAAATATTCTATGACCATTTTAAATCAAATAGCAGCATTGCATCAAGAATTTGCATGATAGTTTAGTCATGAAAGTTGCAAATTTTATTACGTTGATACTTGATATAAAGATCACCAATGCTTCACAGCATTGCACAATTCCAGGTTTTACATTACCTAAACTGAAGTTTATTCCAAACATTCCGTAAGAAATTGGAAGACGCTATTGATCTCTGAAGGAAATCTATGAAGTAAATAAACAGCATTGTACAGTGGCATTAACAATGTTTAACAGCAAAACCAGCTGGTTACTTTTTAAACAGCAAGCCACGCTCTTCATAGTTCATGACAGAATCGACAATGGTCTCTTCTAGTGGCCGGTATTTCCATCCCAAATCCTGCAACTTCTCTGAACTAAGCGTTTCACTATCGTCCACCTCGGTGAAACTGTCAAGATATATATGCATTGAATCAACAAAATATTGTATAGTAGACAAAGGACATAAGTGCCTCAATTTTGACATTCAAGGATTACCTTTTAGGATAATTGTAATTAGGATACATGCCCTTCAACTTGTTCGCAAGTGCCTGCATTTTCACTGTGTATGAAGTACATATATATCTTCCTTTTGCTTCTGACTTCTCATATACCAGCAAAATAGCTTCAGCCACATCGCGTACATCTACAAGATGCCTAGTTTTGTCTTCCATTAACTCATGTTCATCTGATTTCCATATCAGTTCTAAAAATTAGTACTGAAACAATTGCATACTGATCATGGCTCTATTCAATCACAAACTCCAATCCCCAAAATATGTAAGAGATGAACTTGGATTCTCTGTTGATCTTTTAAATACTTCACAAGAGACTTTAAATCAGCAGAGATCCTGGTTCGTATGACAAAGTGTAGGGGCAAGAAGAAACCTTTCAACAATGTCAGCAGCAGTAAGCTACTGGCATTTATGGTGGGTTGAAGCATGCTTCCAATAATAATCGATGGACAAACTGTCACGATATCGAGTTCACCTCTCTTGGCATACTCAAAAGCTTCACTCTCTGCTATTGTTTTGCCAAGGCAATAATAGTTCTGATATTTTTTTCCCAAGATAAAAAAAAAAAAAGAGCTTACTTTATATAAATCACCAGAAAAAAAAAAACATTTTGTACAATAGAACGTGTGTACTTTTGTTAACAGGTACCTTGGTTGTCTTGCAGGAATCCCTGTCAGACCAACATTCCTCATCCATGACCTGATCTTTTGGCCAATTTGGATTAACTATAACAGCAGCAATAGAAGACACAACCACTACCCTCTTTGCTTTCGCCTTCAAACATGCATTAAGTACATTCCTTGTTCCAACCACAGATGGTTCGATCAAGTCAACCTGCACATATAAACAGTTAGTGCACTTAAACACTGTTGTTGGATCATTTCCTATCGGTTTAAGCTTTTGAACACGATGATTACTAATATGGTATCTAAGTTTTAGTTTGACCCATGAATTCTAGGTTCGATTCCCCACACGTGCTTGATTTGTTACGAGTTTGAATATGTTTAGGCTTGGGCTGGGGTATGACACGTAAAGGGGTGTGCTTGTTGGACCCTTTCATATAGCTTAATCTTTTGTTACTAACATAAACATCATTAATGTAATTGACACAGAATTTGAGGATAAATCAATCAAAAATTCAATGCATGAGAAGACAATCCGAGAAAAATTGACTTAGAATCTTGCCTCAGGATTGGTAACTGTGCCAGCAGGAACAGGGCAGGCAACATGGAAGACCCCAGAGCAGCCATCAATGGCAGCACAAAGACCTTCATAGTCTAACAAGTCTGCCTTGAAGAGTTGCAAATTCTCTGAAGCGTTTTCAAATTCCTTCAAATGGGCATTTTTTTTATCACCTGACCCATGAAATATCACAGCAATTTATATATAAAAACACACCCATCAATCATCACATACATGCAATCATAAAATCTTTTGCCTCTACAAATAAAAAGCTACAAAAAAGAAGAAGATGAATTACAACTACTCACAAGGGTCTCTAACAGTTCCATGGACTATGTAGCCCTTTTGAAGGAGAAACTTGACCAGCCAGGAAGCCACATACCCTCCTGCACCTGTTACACATACTATCTCTTTCTCTTCCACTCCTCTCACCTCCATTATCAAGTTTTTTCTCTCAATCTTTCTCTCAAACCAGTTGACTTCAAACACAACAATCCTTTCCAATGCCCGACTAGGTGCAAGTGGATCCGCACAAAACGCCAAGACAATCCTCTTTGTTTATTGCTGACAAATCACATTCACAGCGTCAAACTCGCACACGCAAATATATATATTTTTTATTATCAATCCAAATAGATATAAAAGATATAAAATATATGATAACTTGTTTGTACTTTAAAAATGTGAATACAGTCCAATTAAAATATTTAAATTAAATAATTTATATATAAAAAATTAATATCTTATAACAATTTGAACGGATAATAAAATTTATATATATATTACTTCTATATGTATTAATAAATATTTATCAGTGTGTTATATATAATTATTAGATTAATTTGATTTGATGCAGTATACATTTATTAATATTTATTCATAACTTATGACTCACATATAATGTATTGATGTATCTTGTATCGATGCACATTGAAGAATGATAAAGATACCTTCTTTTCTTTTCATTTATTGAAAAAAATCATGAATAATGTGAACAGTGAACTGGTACTTAAACATATAAACAAGGTTTAAAAAAACTCGCAGGGTTTTTAGTATTACTATCCTAATTTAGGGACCAAATTGCAAATCTACCCTAAAATCCAAAACAATTGCAAAAGTGCCATAAAATTCCCAAATTGCCCTTATTCATAACATCATCCAATTTATTAACTATATTTACCAATTTGCAACAAACAATTACTAAAATACTCACAAAGCCATCCACCGAACAACATTGCAAATTCCTAATCTGGTATTTACCTCATAATCCCAAGTTTTTTTTTTTTAAAAACCATGAAAAATTCCATCGGGTCAGGATGACCCGATGTCGGGTCAGCCCAACCCGATGAAAAATTTCATCGGGTTGGGGTGACCAGACGTCGGGTCAGCCGACCCGATGAAAAATTCCATCGGGTTGGGCTGACACGACATCGGGTCACCCTGACCCGATGGAATCTTTCATGGTTTTTTTTCATGCAAAATTCTGTCGGGTCAATCGGGTCAGCCCAACCCGATGGAATTTTTCATCGGGTCGGGTGACCCGACGTCAGGTCACCCCAACCCGATGAAATTTTTCATCGGGTTGGGCTGACCCGACATCGGGTCACCCTGACCCGATGGAATTTTCATGGTTTTTTTCATGAGAAATTCTGTCGGGTCAGGCTGACCCGACATCGGGTCAGTCTAACCCGATGGAAAAAAATATCGGGTTAGCTGATCCGGTGTCGGGTCACCCAACCCGATGATTTTTTTAATGGGTCCATTTTTTTTCATGTGGTTTTCTGTTATGTTGTGTTCTTTCAAATAATGAATTTTTTAATGATGGATAATATATGTTGAATTATTTTTTCAGGATTAAAGATGAAAAATGTGCATTTAGTTTTAAATTGGGGTGGAGAATGGAAAAGTCATCATGGTGAGTATTGGTATGAAGGCCGAAGAGCGAAGGCCTTTGCTTTTTCAAGGGATTCAAACTTTGATAAATTGTTAGATAAGGTATACAATGTCACCGAAATTGATAAAGATCATTATCGGGTAAGTATGACGACTCTTCCACAGACTTTTCGTCCTAGCATGCCCATTGAGATTGTTGATGATGAGGACGTTCAGTTGTTGCTTAGTCGAGAGAATGTTGACCCATTAGTTTGCATTAGTGTTGAGGAAATCGGCCATCAATCTCCAGAAATGAAACATAACCCACCAGAGTCCTCTCACAACCTACACCATGTCAATATGGATGAGTTTCGAAGGTTGGATGTACCTAACATGGTTGCCCATTTGGATGATATTCGAGAGGGATTACAATCTCCTCCTCGTCATTTTAGTTTTCAAGATACGACGGGTAACCAACAGATTCCTGAGCATGATGAAACAGAACCACAGTTTAATTTCAGTCGTGAGAGAGTTCCCAATCAGTATGATGAGCAGTTTGCCAATGTCCAGAGGCTTGTTCCACCTCCATGTGCATTTTATTCTATTAATTCGGGTGAAGTTGCACCCAGACCTGTTACTATGCGTCTTGAAATAGGTGAATTGTTTCCAAGCAAGAGACAACTACAATAAAAAATAGGTAGTTATGCCTTTACCAACCGGTTCCAGACTAGGGTGTTCAAGTCCGATACAACACGATATCAAGTTCGGTGCATTGTTGAGGATTGCAATTGGCGATTACGTGCAGCTAAGGTTCATAATTTAGATTATTTTCAGATTATAAAATTTGACAATCAGCACACATGCTCCACAGAAGCACGATTTTCGCATCAAAGGCAAGCAAGTGCACGAGTTATAGGGGAACACATACAGGAGAAATTTCGTGATCATCATTTATATAAGCCTAAGAAAATTATACATGACATGCAAAGGGAGTTTGGCATCTCCTGTAACTACCACAAAGGGTACCGAGCTAGACATATTGCCTTAGAAGAGGTTCAAGGAACACCGGTTGAGTCATACAGTAATTTACCATCATACTTATACATGTTAGAGCAAGCAAATCTCGGGACTGTTACAGACCTCCACACTGATTCGTCTAACAGGTTCATGTATATGTTCTTTTGCTTTAAAGCGTGTATAGATGGTTTTTTGTCTTCGATTAGACCAGTTATTGCTATTGACGGGACGCTTTTGAAAGGTCCTCATAGATGGGTCTTATTTGTTGCTGTGTGTATGGATGTCAATGATCAAATATTTCCTCTAGCTTTTGGTGTTGGTGATTCAGAGACAAATGAAGCTTGGGAATGGTTTTTAACTAGGTTACATAAAGCCGTGGGCGAAGTTGATGATTTGGTTATTGTTTCAGACAGAAAAGGCAGTATCACAACCGGTGTAGAAAAAGTGTTTCCTAATTCCTTCCACGGTGCATGTGCAGTACATTTAGAACGGAACATGGTTGGTCACTATGGTAGGAATAAGGCACTGAAACAGTACTTTCGACGAGCAGCCAGGGTCTATCGAGAGAGTCAATTCATACAACATATGGAACAACTAGCAAATATTAATCCCGAAGCAGCTCAATATGTCACGAATATTGGTATTGAGCGTTGGACACGAGCACACAGTCCAAGAAAAAGGTACAACATAATGTCAACCAACATTGCAGAGGCCATGAATAATGCAATTAAAGAATGCAAGGAATTTCCTATTACTGGAGTGATTGATTACATCAGAGGGGTTCTGCAGCATTGGTTCCATGATCGACGAACAGCTGCACATAAACTTACAACTCATTTGACAACAGCCGCAGATGTAGCCATCGGTGTCAAGGATGACAAAGCACGATATATGCGGATCTACCCTATCACATTTTACACATTCCTTGTTAAAGATGGGGGTTTAGATGGACATGTGGATTTGATTGCAAAAACATGTACCTGTAAAGAATTTGATGTCGACCAAATTCCATATGCACATGCATTAGGTTGCATTAGGTTACGGGGATTTTCATTTGTTGATTATTGTTCTCCTTATTATTCTAGTGTGTTTCTGGTTGCAACATACTTTGGAGAAATACATCCCGTTGGATAACCCAGTGAATGGTAGGTTCCTGAGGATATTGTATCAAAAATTGTTCACCCACTAGTAGGTCGTCGTGGTCCTGGAAGACCTAAAAAGAATCGTATTCCGTCATTTGGCGAGGAAGTAACTCAAAGGAGTTGCACCACTTGTCATCGCGTTGGTCACAATAGCCATACTTGCACCTACCCGAAGGCAAGTAGACCATCAAGTGGTATGGGAAGTATTAGTGAAATTGGTGAGGCAAGTAGATCACATGATGTTGTTGAATAAGCAATGTACTTGAGTTATCTTTTATTTAAACATGTGTTATGAACATGTGTTATGAAGTTAGTCAGTCATATTCTGATAAGTAACCGCTAGTAATTACATGACTATTGATGTGGGATAGTAATGGTAAAAATATGGTATTCCTTAGTATATTATTTACGAAATTTTGACAGAGTTTCATTTGAAATTGCAACAATTCCATATCTTCTATACAGTCCCTGCAAATATAACACTTCTAATCGTCACACAACAATCTCTACACCGTTCACACAACTCACATTCACAAATCACTTCTATGTACAGATCACAATCACAAATCACAACAATCTCTACACCGTTCACACAAATCACATCAAGTTGCATTATTTACACATAAAAGTTCATTATTTACAAAAGGTATTTCTTTTGAATTTTGGAATATTTCTGTTGCTATCTTAACTCTAAAGGGTTGTCCGTCATTTTCATCAAAGTCGAATTCTTTTCTTGCCCATAGGTACTCCAAGAATTTGAGAGTGAAAACCCCACAATCGGACCTATGTAAAAAAAAACATTCATTAATAACAACCACCACGTAAGACAAACAATAACCATGAAGAAATAAACAAAGACATACTAATTTCCTTGACATGGTACACCCTCTTTGGGTCTCTCGACCGTAAATGACGATGGATCAGTATAAGTATCTGGCATTGCATGCACCAATAAAGATGGCACCATCTTTCTAAGACAAGTTGCCCACTTTAGTATTTGATCAACGTTATATGCATCCGGCTTTGAGTCATATACTTTGATGACCCGCTCATTTAAGTCCACCTCTACCGCGACCCAATGATTTCCATTCACATTCGCAGGAAACAAAATCTGTTTCATCATGAGACAGTCAGATGAATGTATATTAAAGGTTGAATAACATCTTAATTAACAACATATTAATTTGAAAATTACTTACACTGTTGATTGTCCGCCAATGTACTGAAGCATGCATAGGGGATTTTCCAATCACATAGTCTATCATTGTATTGTCCCATTGGTAGGTTTCATGCTTGAATTGTTTTTTGCCTTTAGTCACAGTTGACCACCTTCCGTGAATTTTATCCTACAAAAAATATTATAAGTTACCCCCACAAAAGAAATGATAAGGGTTGTTATGGAGAAGAATTTGTACATACCATGAATGAGTAATCCAATAATACAATATTCTGCTTGTATATCTGATGATAGTAACATGCTCGACGCCGCATCAAACGACAATATGTCTCTATATGCTGTCATGATACAAACGTGTTACTAAAAAATGTATAAAGTAGAGTTAATAATTGTAATATAAGGTGTAAAACTTACGTATCCTTCTAACCACCCATTTGGAGATAGCAACAGTTCAAACCATGCAGGCTTTGCTTCGACCAAACCCGTGTTCATGTTGTAGAGGTTCAACAATTAAACACTTGTTGAAGATATCGAAATACAATAATAATACATGATTTAACTTACCAAGTGTTCTTGTTGTCACTTATCCATGCTTGCATTGAACGTACATTTTCATCTTCCACTTTGCTATCACATCCGAATTCGGGCATTTTCGATTTTCAAGGCCTCTTCGCCGTGGGATTAATGTACGGGCTCACAATTAAGGCTGACCATTTACGATCTCTCGATAATCTTATGGTCAGCTTCGGTGGTCTTGTGAACTGCTTAACATCTTTATTTGTCTCAGACAAAATGAGAAATTCAGGAGACTTAACACCTTTCGGAACCGAATTTTGATAGTCTTGATTGTTGTCATCGTGGCTGAAATTAGTGGTATTATGTTCATTGAACTACATGAAATAGAAATCACATTTGTTAGAACCTTATTAGAACTAGTTACTAATTTGACGAATTCACAATTTAAAACGACAAGTACCTTTTCAGCCACTTTGTTCAAACATATAAGCTCTGTCAAGCGAAGAAATCCCATTCGCATCTCATCCATTATTGTATTTTGCATGGAAGTCATCTGATCTTGTATAGCTTTTTGTTGTGCTTGCATTGCATTTTGTTGTGCTTGCATAACATCCAATCTTTTGTTGACTTGCTCAAGTGTAATCGGTCTATTCTTCTTTCCTCTGAATTCAACTTTTTAAGTGTTCTGGTTGGATGATCTCCATCAATATCATCCTTCATGGCATCATCAGCATCATCCTCAACATCATCCTCAGCATCATCCTCAACATCATCCTTAACATCATCCTTACCAACACAACCATCCACATCGGGTAATACATATTTTAGTTTATCCATACTTGTCCAAAACAGTTGCCTTGCTTCTTCATCAGTTGGGCCAAGAGTTCTGTATATGGTAATCTGAATATTTTTGTTCAAAAATTAACATTACAGTGTAATACCTAAAATATAGCAAATCAAAAATAATTTTATTTGAACTAACCATATTCAATACTTACGTTCTTGAACTTAAATATGGTTTTCTGAATGTCTGAATACGTAGGAATTCCCGTGCATTGCCAATTCAAAATTCTAGGGGTGACATTGTTCACCCTAGTGGCATATCCAAGTGTGACCCATTTTGGTATTGCTTCAATCGCCCACACCTGAAAACAAAAACAAAGAAAAAAAAAATGATAGTTAAGTTGCTGTATCAAAATATGCATATTGCCTAAAATGTATTTTATTAAACTTCATCATTTAACACATATCACCTGAAAGGCCGTCACAAACCCATAAACGTTGTACCTCTCCGCTTTTCGTTTAACTGGAGCATCGACATTCTCCTCCAACTTTTCATCAGTGAACTTATTCTTGAATTTATCATTACGGCCAAGTAGACAAGTAGAAAGAGAGTTAAATGTCCTCGAGTATATGAATGTCCCCCACGAAAAGTTATTAAAATCATCTAAGTCATCAACTAATTCTAATGCCCAATATAGAATGCTAGTCCTATCGTCCTTCCCAACCAACGTCATCTCCAAAAAAAGTATTAACGCCAACTTCACAACATCCTCATCATCACTAATCTTATTATTAGGACCTAAATTCCTAAACCAATCAACAATCATTTTAACCTTGACTTTACTAGATTGGAAATAGATTCAACGGAGTCGACTATTCTTTCTTTTGAAAAGCTCCAGATTGGATTCAGAATATTCTCCAAAAGCTAGCCTACTAACCAAAAAAAATTCTACTGGGGAAAACCGTATCAACCCGTTGCCAACATGGTACCACACAGAAGATGCATTATAATCGGTGTTTTTGACATGACACTCCCTAAGCAATATGTGATGGCAAAAATGCCCAGACAACACCATATCGCTCACATCTAAAAAATGACCGAAACATGTCACTCTAAACAACTTGAGTTGTTTTTCTGTGAGATGCGACTTAATAAGCCCCATACTCTCCCAATTACAATGGCCAGTAACTCGAGAAGGAAAACGATCACATTCCTTAATCTTGAGTGATTCAAGTAATTTGTTTCCACTCATGATTATCAACCTAAAAACATTCCAAATTACATTCAGATACAAACTAACGAATACAAACACTTGAAGAGAAAGTAAAAGTAAATACAATAAAGAGTGATATACATGGACTGCATGCATTATATGCAAACAAAAGTAACAATATTGCAACACAACAAACAAAGAAGTGGACCTAATAGAGAATATTACGGGAAATCTTTAGTTTCGCTACAGTAACAAACTCGGGGGTTGAGCTCCCCGTTGAGCTCGCAGTGGTCGAGCTGCCCGGTCAGCTCGCGGGGGTCGGGGGGTAACGCCCTAGAGAAAATTTCAATTTCAAAACAAGTTACCACAACATGTTGCCAGTGTTCTCTTTTAATACACACTTGAACCATTTCCAACCGAAATATCCTAAAAATCGACACAGAAACATAGCACTAAATCAAAAATCATAAAAATCAACAAGATTGGAATAACATGAATTTGAGGGAATTCGACAAAGCACTCAATCCAAAATCAGTAAATGTGAGGTTGCCAAATACATGAAATTGAAATCCCTAAAATCAATCCCTAAATCAAATCGGTCTAACTCAACAAATGAAAACCCTAAAATCAATTTCAATGTCAAAACATAAACCTAAATGTTAGGGTTCCAAAATCGAAATACCTGAAATTGGACCCAAATGGTAGAAATATTGCCGTTTCAGATCGTAGAGGCTGATTCAGAACCAGAAGACGGCTGTTGCGAGAAAACTCGACGTTGGCTTGCAAGTTGAAGACGTCGGATGTCATCGACGGTGGCTGGATATCGTTACGACGTCGAAATCATGACGACGAAGTTGCAGTTGGGCTGTAATGGACGTCGGTAAGGGCAGCTTGTGTCGACGACCGAAGATGAGTTGCTGTGCGAGAAAACTCGACGTCAGCTTGCAAGTTGAAGACGTCGGATGTCGTCGACGGTGGATGGATATCGTCGAAGGCGTCGAAATCACGACGACGAAGTTCCAGTTCAGCTGTAATGGACGTCGGCGATGGCGGCTTGTGTCGGTGATGGGTTCAATCGGGATGGGTGGCCTGAGGAATTGGGAATTTAAGGCAAACTGAATGAAATTGATTTCAGTTGTTGACAGGGGTAGAAATGTCATTTCAGGGCATTTGTGCAATTGTTTTGGGTTTTAGGGTAGATTTGCAATTTGATCCCTAAATTAGGGTAGTTTTGTTAAAAACCCAAACTCGTATTTAAAAAAATATTGAAACTAAATTGATAATCCACTTGACTTTATGGTTATGATTCCGACTATTGACTTTTACTTTGATTAAAAAATAAAGTGCAAACATCTGCGATAAACAATAATTCATGATTGATTGATTTCATTCATGCTAGTAAAAGAAGGAAAAAAAAAATATAAGAAGGGGTATTGATTTTAACTTGTCTATAGAATCTATATCAAACAATCAAATGTTTAAGAACTCATATTGGTTTCAGTTCTTGAACATTCATGCAATAATACACATGTACTGGAATCAAGTCATGTTTCTGAATCGTTTTTATTAAACCATATATTATATTCCGATGAAATTGATCCAAAGGTTGAAAGATAAAAGCAAATGTCTACATTTTTTTAATTTTTTTTGTATTTTTTTCTAATTCAAGATTCCAGCTTTCCGGTAGCTCTCAACATAATCAATGGGGGTTTCCTCCAAAGGCCGGTAACTCCAACCGAGTCTCTGTAACTTCTCTGAACTCAACATTGCTTCCTACACTCCCTCAGTGAAGCTGCCTATAACAAATGCAAATTTACAAACAAATGACTAGAAACAACTCAAAAGTATCATATGCAGGAAATTTTAAGTCAAAGTTGGGATATGAATTGGTATGTTTATTCATAACTATATGACACTCATGTTGCCTTGAGTGGATAATCGGCAATGAAAGGCTTAGCTTCTAAGATAGTCGTAGTCCTTAGTCAAGATATATATACTCTTCAGTTTATCAACCAGGTCCCTAGCTCTGATAGAGTGAGCTATGCATATATATCTCCTATTCTCCCTTCTGCTTCAGCTACATTACGCACGTCAACTATCTAACAAAGCTTATTTTCCAACGACTCGTAAGCTCCTGTATGGACAGATCATACTATATGCCAATCAGAATCAGAAACATATGCCTTGAATGCTATTCGATAAGAAATGATTTTCACATAAAACAGGTTGGTTAGCACATAATTAACGAACCGAAAAAGAAAATAATTGAAAAAGTTTAGATCATCAGAGATTGGTTAGTTGAACACCTAAATTGCCTTTGCAAGAATTACAAATCAGACCAACAATCCTCGTCTATGAACCAATCCTAAGGCCAGTTTGGATTAAGCACAACATCATCAATAGAGGATACTGATAAGCTCATTTTTCATGCTTTACGTACTCATCATTTTGTATAGTTTTGCTCATTTTTTCTTTGCAAACTCCATCTTTTGATGTTCTAAGTGCTTAAACATGTCCTCTATAGCCAGAAGTTATCCTTGTGCGAAACCGAGAGCTTTCGAAGTGAAAAGAAGGTTTTAAGCTCAGCATAGAATAAGAAGTGCGGTACGCGTATCGCACTAGAAAGAAGTGTGTACTGCACTTTTTACCGGGCAATAGGACAACAGTTTCACTAGAAGAAAGTGCAGTACGCGGCGACGAAGTGAACCGCATCACGTACCGCGTGGGATGGCAGAGGAAATTATATAAGGCTTCAACCGCGGTACGCGAACCGCACCAGAAGGAATCTCGAACCGTATCACGTACTGCGTAAACTTCTAGCAACCAAAATTAAACTGATGTGCGGTATGTGGCGTCGAAGTGTACTACACTTCGTACCGCACATTATGGCAGATTGTGAAACCTCTGTTTCACGAACAGAGGAGTGACTTTATTGTGGGACCCCCTCTCTTATCTCTGATTAAACATTGAGGAGGGATGTTCCTAGAGGATGAGAGGGTGTCTATGGGACCCTCCTACATAAGTGGGGGGGGTTTGTTGTTGCCTATAAAGTGAAGAGAGAGAGGTGAGAGAAAGTAGATCTGAGAATTGAAAAACACATCAGACCAGCTCTGCTCTTGGACGATTTTAGGGTTCTCTCTTCATTTCTGGACCGAGTTCTTCAAGGTTTGATAAGCTAGGGCAAGGTTTGGTTGATCCAAGGAAGCTAGGGAAGCTCAAGCTAAGAGAGATTGAAGCTACAATTTAGTTTTATCTCTTCAACTCTTCTCTTGTTTCTTTATTTTGATTCATGATTTGTATTGATGTTAGCTCATCTATGTTTATTTTTGTATAGAATGAGCTAATTATTCTTATGTTAGAACAAGATGATGCTTAACCCTTGATTCATATGTGATAGACTCTTTGATTTCTCTAGTTTTGTGCTTGTGGAGCTATATGGATGTTTTGAATGCTTAAGGCTTTTACTTAATTGATCATTTTATAATCGATATATGGTTGGATGCTAAGTATCGAGAGGGGATGTATTTGACAATGCTTAGATAAAT
Source organism: Dipteronia dyeriana (assembly GCA_032871835.1). Classification (NCBI taxonomy): domain Eukaryota; kingdom Viridiplantae; phylum Streptophyta; class Magnoliopsida; order Sapindales; family Sapindaceae; genus Dipteronia; species Dipteronia dyeriana. The sequence continues at coordinate 122,418,994 of CM065296.1, forward strand.
GTTCACTATGCTTGACTAGTAAGTGCTAGAACCACTAGGCTAGCGTATAGGGTTCAAATTGTATTCTAAGTGCTTAATGGGTCTATACATATGGTCTGGATTGCTTGAGAAAGATTCCGAGTATGTATAGATACGATCTCTTATACATCGAGAGAGGTTAGAGATTTGTTTAGGGAATACGAATCTATAGCCTGTACACGCACGAATTATGAGTCAAAGAAGTCGAAGTGTGTTATTAGGAGGGTTAAAGCGGATTCGAGTTCTAACATGTTTTCCATACATTTCTATAAGTGTTAAGTTAGATAATTTAGTTTGTGTTTGAGTTAGTTTACTTTATTGCAATTCTTGACAACTCATGTTTTAGATTGTTTAAATAGTTGACAAGCCTTTGAATTCCAATAATCATAACATTTTTCCCTTTGGGAACGATCCCTACATTGTCACTATACTATCGTTGCGACCTCGTACGATTGCGAGAGTCAACAAGTCTAGTTTGACACGATCAATTTTTGGCGTCGCTGCCGGGGATTAAGTTGTATTTGATATTGGAAGTATTTGGTTATAATTAATTTGAACGTTTTACTTTTAAATTTCTTATTGTATCATTTCAGGCAAGTTGCTCTTGTATGCACCAATGTACAAGGAGTAACAGTCTGCAAGATCTGCAATTTGATCTAGATATTGAAGGAACGGTAAGGAGAAATAGCCGAAATCAACGAAGAAATAGAGCAATGGCAGATTATGCTGATGTTCAAAATCCTCTCATAGTTGCGGATCAACCAGAACTGGTCCAAGGACCAGTAAATATCAGAGGAGTTGACCAAAGAAGTTTCCATGAGATTATCAGTCTAAGGGTGGACCAGAATGTTTAGTTCATTAGAAGACCAACAGCTGCAGCTAATAACTTTGAGATCAAGCCAGCTTTGATTCAAATGATTTCGAACACGATTTAGTTCTATGGCCATCCACATGAAGACCCGAACCGGCATCTCCAGAACTTCAACGAGATATGTGAGAGCTTTCGCTACAATAGAGTAACAGAAAACTTCATCAAGCTGAAGTTGTTTCCGTTCTCTCTGAAGGACCGAGCGAAAGCATGGCTACAATCACTACCACCGGTTTCCATTGAATTCTTCGAGCAGTTGGCTCAGCAGTTTCTAAACAAGTATTTCCCTCTGGGAAAAGCTGCCCGCCTTCTGAACGACATAACTTCCTTTGTGGCATTTGATAAGGAGAATCTTTACGAATCATAGGAGAGATTCAAGGAGCTGATTAGGAAGTGTCCACATAATAGATTGGCAAAATGGCAGATTTTGGAATCCTTTTATAATGGAATCTCAGAAGCAACTAGGAATTTTGTGGATGCAGCTTCAGGATGGTCGCTCCTGACCAAGACAACAGATGTGGCCTATGACTTCATAGAAGGAATGACCAGTAATAATAATCATTGGGGAGAAGAAAGACAGGTGCTGAAAAAGGGTCTTGACGTCCTCGAGGTTGACGAATTGACAAGTGTGAAGGCTCAACTTGAATCACTTACTAAGCAAATGAATATGATGAATGCGGGGAGTAGTCATGCTATATCTGCTTGTTGTGAGCTATGTTCAGGACCACATATGAGTTCCGAATGTCAGGATGGGAACCCATTTGCTTCAAAGTCGTCAGATCAAGTTGCTTTCGTTGGATATAACAGAAAATTCAGCAACCAACAAGCAACTCAGAATCCTCAGAACAATCCCTATTCAAACACGTATAACCCAGGATGGAGGAACCATCCAAACTTCTCTTGAAAGGATAACCAACAACAATAACCACAACCACAACAGAATTTGATCCAGAGAAAACCTCTAGGGTTTGACAACCAACAACAACCTCAGGGTAACAACCGACAGAATCCTAGTTATCAGAACCAGAATCGAGCTTTTGAGGTGAAAGGAAGCCAACAATTGAAGATCTTATTTCTAAATACTTGGTGAAGATAGACAGCCGTATGGACACCCAAGATGCCACACTTAAGAAACTAGATGCTAAGATGGACCATATATCGTAGCACAACCAAGCCTCCATTAAAAATTTAGAGATGCAAGTTGGTCAGTTAGCCAGGGGAGCCCAAATGAGACAACAAGGGACCTTTCCCAGCGATACTATCACGAATCCGAAAGATCAATGTCAAGCAATCACTCTAAGGAATGGAAATAATGTGGAGTTATCAAAGGACTTTGGGGTAAGAGAGGAGGTTGTGATGAAGGATAGAGAAGGAGTTGAGGTTGATGAGAATGAAGAGTTGAGAAATGAGGAAGTGATCTTGAAAAGGGATCAAGAAAGTGAACCACCAACACCTCCACAAGTTAAAACATATGTTCCACCTATTCCATATCCGCAAAGGCTGAGTAAGCATAAGGATGCTCAGAGCTTTGCAAAGTTCTTAGAAATGTTCAAGAAATTGCACATCAACATCCCATTTGCCGAAGCTCTAGCACGGATGCCGACCTATGTGAAGTTCTTGAAGAAGCTTTTATCTAATAAGAGGAAGCTAGAAGACTTCGAAACGGTAACTTTGACAGAAGAATGTAGTGCTATATTACAGAACAAGCTTCCACCCAAATTGAAGGATCCGGGGAAATTCACCATCCCTTGTACCATTGGTACGTCAGAATTCAGGAAGACGTTAATTGATTCAGGAGCTATCATTAATCTAATGCCGTTATTAATTTTTCAAAAGTTGGGAGTCAGAGAAGTGACGCCTACCAATGTCACTTTGCAATTAACAGATCGATCAATCAAGTATCCGAGAGGAGTGATGGAAGATCTTTTGGTCAAGGTAGACAAGTTATACTTCCCAGTTGACTTCGTGATTTTAGACATAGAGGAAGATGTAGAAGTACCTCTACTCTTAGGAAGACCATTCTTGAAGACTGCCGGAGCTATGATAGACCTAAGGGATGACAAGATGACTTTAAGAGTTGGTGAGAAAAAGGTCGTATTTGATATGGTTAAAATAGTGAAGAAGCTGGATCCAGTAGATGATTGTTTGAGAGCGGAGAGTATGGATACAATTATGGATGAACTTCTAAGAATGAAGGAAATGGATACACTTTTGCTAGCTTGCATCAGTAAAAGCGCAACAACTGAAGATAAGGATGAGGAAGTAGTAGAGTGTATGGCGAGTTTGGATGTAATACCGGTGTGTCGAACCAAGAATAGATGGAGATTAGAAGACCTTGGCCAAAGTAAGCCAATAATTCCTCTTTCTATAGAAAGGCCTCCACTACTTGAGCTAAAAAAATTACCCTCTCACTTAAGGTATGCCTTTCTAGAAGAACCAACAAGTTTACCGGTGATTTTGTCATCTCTGTTGAATAAAGTGGAATAAGGAAAGTTGTTGAGAGTTCTTAGAGAGCATAAGAAGGCTATAGGGTGGTCTATTTCAGACATTAAGGGAATTAGCCCATCCTTATGTATGCACAAGATCTTGATGGAAGAGCGTGTATAGACTACCGGAAGCTGAATAGTGCTACAAGGAAAGATCATTTCCCGCTGCCTTTTATTGATCAGATGTTTGAAAGATTGGCGGGACACGAATACTACTGTGTCCTTGATGGTTATTCAGGATATAACCAAATCCCTATAGACCCCGAAGACCAAGAAAAGACCACCTTCACATGTCCTTATGGGACATTTGCCTACAGAAGAATGCCGTTTTGGTTATGTAATGCTCCGGCTACGTTTCAGAGGTGTATGACGGCAATATTCTCCGACATTGTGGAGAAGTTTATAGAAGTCTTTATGGATGACTTCTTGGTTTTTAGGACATATTTTGACAACTGTTTAAAGAACTTGACATTTGTGTTGGAGAGATGTGAGGAAACGAATCTTGTTCTCAATTGGGAGAAGTGTCTATTTATGGTGAAAGAAGAGATAGTGATTGGTCATCGAATTTCAAGCCAGGGAATAGAAGTGGATAGAGCGAAGATTGAAGTGATAGAGAAGTTACCACATCCTGTTTCAGTTAAAGGCATTAGAAGTTTCCTATGGCACGTCGGGTTTTACAGGCGCTTCATCAAAGACTTCTCGAAAATTTTGAAGCCCTTGGGTATTTTGTTGATGAAAGATTCACCTTTCGTATTTGATGCAGGGTGTCATACAGCTTTTGGCATTTTGAAGAAGAAGCTTACATCGGCTCTAATCATTTCTGCCCCAGATTGGAGTTTGCCGTTCGAATTGATGTGTGATGCCAGTGATTTTACGGTGGGAGCAGTTTTGGGCCAACGGAAAGAGAATAGGATTCATGTGATCTACTATGCAAGCCAAACCTTGAATGACGCCCAAGTCAATTATGCAACAACAGAAAAGGAGTTTTTGGCTATAGTGTTTGCATTCGACAAATTTAGATCGTACTTGGTAGGTTCAAAGGTCATCGTGTACACAGATCATGCAGCCATCAAGTATTTGTTGAACAAGAAAAACGCGAAGCCTCGATTGATAATATGGGTTTTGCTTCTACAAGAGTTTGACTTGGAAATCAAGGACAAGAAAGGAACAGGGAATCTTGTAGCAGATCACCTATCCAGGTTAGAAAGAGATGAGAAGGAAGAAGTAGTGATTCCAATCAATGAGAAGTTTCCAGGTGAGCAACTCTTTACTTTGAAAGATCTTATGGTTCCATGGTTTGCCGACTATGTTAACTATCTAGCCAGTGATATTATGCCCACTGAAAGGAACTATAACCAGAGGAAGAGGTTTTTACATGAAGTAAAGTGGTATTTGTGGGATGAGCCTTGTTGTTCCGAACTGGCACAGATGGAATGATAAGAAGGTGCTTACTGGAAGAAGAGATGAATAGCGTTTTAGGCCTTTGTCACTCCAGAGAGTGTGGGGGACATTTTGGTGGAATCCGAACAGCACGAAAGATTCTTCAGTCAGATTTCTGGTGTCCTACCCTTTTTCATGATGCTAGAAGCTTTGTAGAAGCGTGCGACCGGTGCCAAAAAACCGAAAACATCAGTAAAAAGGATGAAATGCCATTGAATTTCTTGTTGGAGGTGGAATTATTTGATGTGTGGGGTCTAGACTTCATGGGCCCTTTCCCAAATTCACACGGGAATCAATACATACTGGTAGTAGTGGATTATGTGTCCAAATGGGTTGAAGCCGTGGCCACTCCAACAAGTGATGCGAAAATAGTCACCGAGTTTCTGAAGAAGCACATTTTCTCACGGTTTGGCATGCCAAGGGCAATAGTGAGTGATGGAGGGTCACATTTCTACAATAAACAATTTGAAGCATTGCTAAGAAATATGGTGTAAGGCATAGAGTGACCACTCCTTACCATCCACAAGCAAACGGGCAAGCTGAAGTATCAAACCGCGAGCTCAAAAGTATTCTAGTGAAGATCGTGGGGGTTCAGAGAAAAGATTGGGTAAAACAACTCGATGATGCATTATGGGCGTACAGAACCGCTTTCAAGACTCCAATTGGCATGTCTCCTTTCAGGTTAGTGTTTGGAAAAGCATGTCACCTTCCAGTTGAGTTGGAGCATAAAGCCTTTTGGGCGGTAAAGGCATTAAACTTCGATATGAGATCTGCTGGTGTAAAGAGACTCATCCAGTTGAATGAGCTAGACGAAATGCGTCTAGATGCTTATGAGAATGCCTGGATTTACAAAGAGAAAAGTAAGAAATGGCATGATAATCGATTGGTGAAGAAGGACATTCAGATGGGTAATTAAGTCTTACTATACAACTCAAGACTTCGTCTCTTCCTTGGAAAGTTGAAGAGCAAATGGACAGACCCATATACTGTGAAACGTGTTTTCCCATATGGAACGATGGAGATCGAAAATGATGCAAGGGAAAGCTTCAAGGTAAATGGACAAAGGCTGAAAATCTACCGGGAGCATGAGACTGATCAAATCATGGAGGTAATCCATCTCCGAGACCCCACCTGAGAACCAAGGAAAGGTACCATATCTGTAAATAGTAAGTTTAGTTTTCAGTATTAATTTAAATTTCCTTTCGAATGGTATATTTGTTTTTGGTTTTAATGCATGGTGAATCACCCACTTTCACCTTCACATTTGATGTGATTTTGTGACTTTTTGAAAGATTTTAGGAGTGTAAACGGGAGGGAGAAAATTCTGGAAAAGCCTAGAGCAAGAGGAAAGCCTTCATCAGGCTATGGCTGGTAACAAATACGGTACGTGTACCGCACCTGAAGAAAGTGCGTACTACACTTCGTACAGTGCATAACGGCAGAAGAATTTAAATACCTAGGTGAGGTACGCGACGTCGAAGTGAATCGCATCACGTACCGCAACATGGGCCTTGAAACGAGCGTTGAACCACGCCATATGTAGGTAAGTGCGGTACGCAGTGTCGAAGTGAACCGTACTTCGTACCGCATCTCGTGAGAATTTTCAAGATTTATAGAGCCAAAATCTCGACATTCTCTCATTTTTCCCTCTCTCCCCTCTTTTCAAAACTCTCTCAAGCTAAGGCCTTCCACGAATTCAACCGGTATGTAACTCTAACTTCCTCTTCTCTCTCTCTTTATCTTTTATTCATGGAATCATGCCCTAGATTAAGCATATTTCAATCAAAATAAGCTAGGGCATAGTTTTATGTATGGTTGGGTAGGTTAGGGTTTCGAAATTTTAGGGGTTTTTCTTGTAGTTGCTTTTCTTGAGTTTCAATTTGTTATGTAAACCACAATCACACAAAAAAATCCATAATATAGTATTTATAGATTGTTTGAGCAATTTTTGTGTGGGTTTGTGGGTTTTTGAAGAGATTCCAATTTTAAGATGAATGTGGGTGTAATTGAGTTGTTTTTTTTTTATTTGTGTGAGTAGTTTTTTGCTTATGATGGAAGAATAATTGATAAATTGGGCTATATTTGTGGCTATGCTTGCCATCAATTTTGTGAAAGCTTAAAAGGAGATAGATGTTTTGGGTCGTCATGTTGAAGTGCTAGAATTAAGAGGGGTTGTGGTTTGTTTTTGTGTTTTTTGTGTTTTTTTCTTGGTTTGTTTTTGTAGGAACATAATCTCACAACTAAAGATGCCTCCCAAGAAGAATACAAAGTCCACTCCTGCCGGAAAGAGGATTGTCGGATCATCATCCAGGGTGAAGCATCAGTGTGTGAGGAACCGTGATTATGGGAGACGAATGGAAAAGCTCAACGACACGAACATTATCTTTGAGAGAGGTATGCATCTTATGGAACTCAAGGACACACCAGTCCCCACGACCGTGACACAACGGGGATTACAGAATTTTGTCAATGTCCCGGTGGGCGCTAATGTTTCATTGGTAAAAGAGTTCTACACCAGTATGATACCAGAGGCAGTGAAGAAAGATAGACCGGTTTTGGTAAGAGACATATCGATCATGATCAATCCCACCAAGATCAACGCTCACTTTGGCACATCAGACTACCCACAATTCAGCAAAGGGTATAGGAGCAGGCATATCACGAAGTCAAGTTTGGCTATAACGCTAAGAGGGTCAGATGATGGTGTGTGAGAGCATGGTCACATGCTTAAGCAGTTAGAGCTTCATCAGGAGTTGGAGTTTTGGAACCTTTTCAACACTTTCTCTTTCCTGTCAACCACTCACAGGACTACAGTTTCAGAGCCGAGATCAAATTTACTCAGCTGCATCCAAGATCAGACAAGGATTGATATAGGCCAAGTTATAATGAATACAATTTTAGAGGCAGCCTCGATTAATGTGCATCCGCAAGCAAAGCCAAGGTCAATCATCTTTCCTAGCCTTATCACTGCTCTCTTGAAGAAGGAAGGAGTCTCAGAAATTGCCACGGATGAAGTAAAAATCAACCCCATAAGGGACCTTAATAAAAGATCATGGCAGGATGTTACAATCAAAACCAAGGGAAAGAAGAGGTCGAGGATTACTGAGGGTCCATCCAGCACTCCGGGTGAAAAGGAACCTGATTTCGAATTTGGGGAATCAGAGGAAGAGGACCAAGACTACGAGGACCCTGCATCGCAGTCCATGCTGGCCAAGATTTTGAGCGTTGTAGAGGGCATCCAGCTTGGTATGACTGGCCTCGAGGATAGCTTGCAGGTAGTGAGGGAGAGGACATATCTGATCTATTCTAGGATGGATATCTTTGAGGAAGAGATGAGAGATCATAGAGATGATCTTGCTGACATCCGGAGGCAAGCTGGCTTCCAGACTTATCAGAGGAGGAGAAGGAGACCTCACCCATCTTCTACCGGCATCTCAATTTCTGAGGACCAGGCTGCCCAAAGGGCTGTAGCAGAGGTTAAGAGGGTTCGAGAAGAGGAGGCTGCTGCATGGCCGGACAGAGGAAAGGGACACTTATAGCACTAGCAGTTTGCTACCAGGATATCTCTATCAAACTTTTGTGTTTATGTTTGTTTTTTCCATATTATTATTGTTTTGTTGATTATAACTAGTAGACTTAGCTTATGTTACGAAATGTGTGGATAACTCATTTTGGTTTTTGTTTAGCATATTTCGGAATTTGTTTTTGGATTTATTTAGTTTTCGCTTCTAATTTTCATTCAGAATAATGTTAGATTTGGTTTGGGGGTGTTGGAATAGAAATTTAGAGAACATGATACATTGTTCAAAAAAGTTTGTTTTTCTTGCTAAGTAGAATTTTAGAGCACTAATCCTGCTCGAACAAGATGCTTTTGGGTTATGCATTTTTCAGGCAGTTGTTGCATGCTTTGTACCACTAGGGTTGTGCTTACTAAATCCGCACCACATGGCTTGCACACATCTTTTCAGGCTCTATAGTGTCTCAGTGAAGAGGGTAGCGCTCTTGAAATGTTTAGGTCATTAGTGGAGACTACCCTATAAGTCTATAGAATCCAGAAATGCGTCACTTGAACGATAATGTTATTTACCTCTCTACACACTTTTCCGTTAGGCATTTATGAGGCATCATTAGGAATCAAGCATGTTTGTAATTCTTTATGAGTTTGTTGTCATGGTTTCATTTCCGCTTGTTCTATACCTTTTGAGATGAAGTAGGCTTATATGTGAAACTTGAGACAATGGCCTAAACAAGTCCCATAACCGTGTGTGCTAAAAATTTCCGTGTAAACTTATCTAGCCATGTTACACACTACATCACAATTCCTAAACACAAACCCAACCCCGTGCTATGATCATGACTTGGTTGTTCTAATGAAGGCTTAAATAAAGAAGCTCGTCAATTTATGCAATTCGAAATGCAACCAAATGAACCATCTTGATATAGATTTTTGATCTCTAAAAAAAAAAAGAATTGATGCCAAAGAATGAAAAAGTTGTGGCAATCAACACCTTTAGAGCCACTTAATTCTCTGGTGTATAATCAACGCCTAGTAAATTGGGCTAGCAAATAAGGTTACTCATTTTTGTACTTTGAATATCCAAGCTTGATCACTAGCCTCACCTGTATCTATACCAACCTAGCCTCGCCATACCATTGACATAAACCCAGTGAAGCAAAATAGAAGTCCTAGTTGATCCTTGGGAAGGACTTATTTTTGGAAATGTTACCATGGTAACATGATATTGTCTGATTCTCGTTTACTTTTTCGCTTCTCCTAAAAAATTAATGTTCAAAGAATTTCATATGTGCATTTCTTAATATTTTCATACATAACTCCAGTGTTGTGCATATGCTTGTTAAGTGAGCCTAGGATCTGTGTAGAAAAACGAGAGTTGAATCCTGTAAGGTTTAGAGTCAAGGCGAAATGCAGTCATATGACTTTTGTGTTCGATACTTATGGATCTAGAGTCACAATGTATCCTGGAATTGCAATCCTTCGTGTTGAAGCACCTTGGTTTGCACTCATCAGTGGTCCTAGCATGCTAGTTTTCTGATTTTTTATTCACCCAAATCCGCATCTCGTTCTTCAGTTGATTTAGCAAGAAATAAAGTAAATCTAGATAGAGTTTAGTTCTCTTTGCTCTCATTTTCTTTGCAAACTCCATCTTTTAATGTTCTAAGTGCTTAAACAGGTACTCTATAACCAGGAGTTATCCTTGTGCGAAACCGAGAGCTTTCGGAGTGAAAAGAAGGTTTTAAGCTCAGCATAGAATGAGAAGTGCGGTACGCGTACCGCACTAGAAGGAAGTGTGTACCGCACTTTGTACCTTACAGCAGGACAACAGTTTCACTAGAAGAAAGTGTGGTACGCGGCGTTGAAGTGAACCGCACTTTGTATCGCGCAGGAGAGTAGCAGAATATGTGCGGTACACGGCGTCGAAGAGAACCGCATCACGAATCGCGCGAGATAGCAGAGGAAATTATATAAGGCTTCAAGTGCGGTACGCGAACAGCACCAGAAGGAATCTCGAACAGCGTAAACTTCCAGCAACCAAAATTAAACTGATGTGCGGTACGCGGCGTCGAAGTGTACCGCACATTATGGCAGATTGTGAAACCTCTGTTTCGCAAACAGAGGAGTGACTTTTTTGTGGGACCCCCTATCTTATCTCTGAATAAACATTGACAGGGGATGCTCCTAGAGGATGAGAGGGTGTCTATGGGACCCTCCTACACAAGTGGGGGGGCTTGTTGTTGCCTATAAAGTGAAGAGAGAGAGGTGAGAGAAAGTAGATCTGAGAATTGAAAAACACACCAGACCAGTTCTGCGCTTGGACGATTTTGGGGTTCTCTCTTCATTTCTGGACCGAGTTCTTCAAGGTTTGATAAGGTAGGGCAAGGTTTGGTTGATCCAAGGAAGCTAGGGAAGCTCAAGCTACAAGAGATTGAAGCTACAATTTAGTTTTATCTCTTCAACTCTTCTCTTGTTTCTTTATTTTGATTCATGATTTGTATTGATATTAGCTCATCTATGTTTATTTTTGTATAGAATGAGCTAATTATTCTTATGTTAGAACAAGATGATGTTTAACCCTTGATTCATATGTGATAGACTCTTTGATTTCTCTAGTTTTGTGCTTGTGGAGCTATATGGATGTTTTGAATGCTTAAGGCTTTTACTTAATTGATCATTTTGTAATCGATCTATGGTTGGATGCTAAGTAACGAGAGGAGATGTATTTGACAATACTTAGATAAATGTTCACTATGCTTGACTAGAAAGTGCTAGAACCACTAGGCTAGCGTATAGGGTTCAAATTGTATTCTAAGTGCTTAATGGGTCTATACATATTGTCCGGATTGCTTGAGAAAGATTCCGGGTATGTATAGATACGATCTCTAATACATCGAGAGAGGTTAGAGATTTGTTTAGGGAATACGAATCTATAGCCTGTACACGCACGAATTATGAGTCAAAGAAGTCGAAGTGTGTTATTAGGAGGGTTAAAGCGGATTCGAGTTCTAACATGTTTTCCATACATTTCTATAAGTGTTAAGTTAGATAATTTAGTTTGTGTTTGAGTTAGTTTACTTTATTGCAATTCTTGACAACTCATGTTTTAGATTATTCAAATAGTTGACAAGCATTTGAATTCCAGTAATCATAACCTTTTTCCCTATGGGAACGATCCCTACATTGTCACTATACTATCGTTGCGACCTTGTGATATTGCTAGAGTCAACAAGTCTAGTTTGACACGATCAGATACAACCACAACTTCCTTTACTTTGGCTTTTGGACATGCATTTAGAACATTTTTTTGTGCCCGTAATAGATTGTTGCATTAGTTCTACCTGCAACAGTATATGGAACTTCGTGTATAAAATAAGCTTGAATCACTTCAAAGTTCAATCCAACTTTATTGAGGGAAAAAATATAGTGAAGAGTGATTTGGAGGCTTGCCTGAAGAACAATTACACTGCCTCGAAGAGGAACCGGGGAGGCAATATGAAAAACGCCTACACACCCACCAATGGATTCATATAGACCTTCATAGTCAAGCAAGTCTGTTTTAAAAAGTTTCAGATTTTCTTAAGCCTTTTCCAATTTCATTAGAGGTGCATTCTTATTGACATCTGAAAAGAAAACGAATTCAAATTAAGCGAGTTTGGAAAAGTAACAAGCAAAGATTCTTCTAAAACAAGTTCAGAAAAGTTACTGGCATCTCTGACAGTTCCATGAACCACATAACACTGAAAGGAGAAACTTCACAACCAAAGAAGCAAGGTAGCCTCCTGCACCCGTCACACACACTCTCGAAATAGCTTCCGAAATATACATATATGGCCGCCTACTCAATCCAAGTTGACATACAAAAGAGACAAGTTCTTCCTCTTGACAACAATGCATCGGTTTTTTATAATGTTTTCCTGCCTGTTTTCTATTGAAAAGTGTTAAAAAAAAATGCGCCGTTGGTATGTTGACATTGCAATCATGTACGATATTAATTGAATCGACAAAAGTCCACAAAATTATGGGTAGTATCACCACTGCAAAGGGTTTTTAGAGCCGGTTAAAAACTCTAACTTTAGGACTTGCCAAGATCAAAAACTACATACAGACCCAAATATATCTACTCTCGTGATCAGAAACCAAGAGTGATTATGAATGAAAATGAAATATTCTATATCCGTTTTGGACCAAATAGCAGCATTGCATCAAGAATTTACATGATAGTTTAGAAATGAAAGTTGCGAACTTTATTGCGTTGATATAAAAGATCACCAATGCTTCACAGCATTGTACAATTCCATGTTTTATTACCTAAACTGAGGTTTATTCCAGACTTTTCCGTAAGAAAACAGAAGACACTATTGATCTCTGTAGGAAAACTATGAAGTAAATACACAGCATTGTACAATGGCATTAACATTGTTTAGCAGCAAAACGAGCTGGTTACTCTTTCAGCAGGAAGCCACGCTCTTGATAGGTAGTGACAGAATCGACAATGCTCTCTTCTAGTGGCCTGTATTTCCATCCCAAATCCTGCAACTTCTTTGAACTAAGCTTTTCACTATCATCCTCCTCCGTGAAACTGCCATGATATGCATTGGATCAACAAAATATTCTATCGCAGACAAAGGACATAAGTGCATCAATTTTGACATTCAGGGATTACCTTTTAGTATGACTGTAATTAGGATACATGCCCTTCAACTTGTTCGCGAGTGCCTGCATTTTCATCGCATGTGAAGTGCATATATATCTTCCTTTTGCTTCTGGCTTCTCATATACCAGCATAATCGCTTCAGCCACATCACGTACATCTACAAGATGTCTATTTTTGTCTTCCAATGACTCATGTCCATCTGATTCCCATGTCAGTTCTAAAAATTAGTACTGAAACGACAACATAAAACTAAGAAAAGAAATTGCATACTAAGCATCTCTCTATTCAATCACAAAGTTCAATCCACAAAATATGTATGAGATGAACTTAGATTCTCTGCTGATATAGTACTAGATTGTTAAAAACTTCGCAAGAGTTCAAATCAGCAGAGATCCTGGTTCACGACAAAGTGTTGGGGAAAGAAGAAACCTTTCAACATTATCAGCAGCAGTAAGCTACTGGAATTTAGGGTGGGTTGAAGCATGGTTCCAATAACAATTGATGGACAAACTGTCACAATATCGAGTTCGCCTCTCTTGGCATACTCAAAAGCTTCACTCTCTGCTATTGTTTTGGCAAGGGCATAATAGTTCTGATAGTTTTTCACAAGAAAAAAAAAAGAGAGAGATTACTTTATATAAATCACCACAAAAAAAAAAACATTTTGTATAATAAAACATGTCTAATTTTGTTAACAGGTACCTTGGTTGTCTTGCAGAAATCCCTGTCAGACCAACATTCCTCATCCATGGTATGATGTTTTGACCAATTTGGATTATTCACAACAGCAGAAACAGAAGACACAACCACTACTCTCTTCACTTTCGCCTTCGAACAAGCGTCAAGTACATTCCTTGTTCCAACTACAGCTGGTTCGATCATGTCAACCTGCATATAAACTACTATATTGCTTAAACACTATTGTTGGATCATTTCCAATCCGCTTAAGCTTTTGGGTCTGATAGTTACTAACGTAAACATCATCAATGTAATTGAAACAGATTTTAAGGATAAATTGATCAAAAATTCACATCGAAGAGAAGACAATCCGAGAAAAATGACTTAGAATCTTGCCTCAGGATTGGCAACAGTGCCAGCAGGAACAGGGCAGGCAACGTGGAAGACCCCAGAGCAGCCATCAATGGCAGCACAAAGACCTTCATAGTCCAACAAGTCTGCCTTGAAAAGTTGCAAATTCGCTGGAGCGTTTTCAAATTCCTTCAAATGGGCATTCTTTTTATCACCTGATTCATGAATATCACAGTAGTTTATATATAAAACACACCCATCAATCATCACATACATAAAATCACAAAATTCTTTAAAAGGTGATTTGCAATAACTTACAAGGGTCTCTAACAGTTCCATGGACTATGTAACCCTTTTGAAGGAGAAACTTGACCAGCCATGAAGCCACATACCCTCCTGCGCCTGTCACGCACACTCTCTCTTTCTCTCCCACTCCTCTCATCTCCATTATCAAGTTTCTAGTTTTCTCTCTCTTTCTCTCAACGACACTTTTCAACGCCGGACTAGTTGCAAGTTGGACACACAAATAGCACCAAGAAGCTGCAAAGAAAAACCTCTTTGTTTAATGATGTTGCCAAAATCAGGGGCGAAACCAGTTATATAGATAAAAAAATTATACTATATAAAAAAAAATATCATTTTCGACGTTATAAGATAATTTTTATCCGTTAAAATAAAAGAGTATACCTAGTCATGGATATAATAAGTCTTACCATCAAAATGGGTCCATTTTTATTTCACCCCCTTAAAGGGAGTGAGCATTACCCCTCTCCTATATAGATGATATGTGTCTATGAAGAGGGTAAATTTATCTAAACACTATCATATTTTGGAACAAACTTACCCCTCTCTAAACACATACCATCCATACGGGAGGGGGGTAATGCTCACCCCCCTCCCCTAAACACATGTTATCCATACGGGAATGAGGTAATGCTCACCCCCTTGAAGGGAATGAACAAAAATGAACTCATCAAATATGTATTTCAACCAAGAAAAAATTTAAAAGAATGAAAAAGGTAATACATATGTAATATAAATACAATAAAATCTACTTATATTTTGACTCCCGAAACTTCAAAGAAACAAAAAACATTTATTACAGAATCCGAATCAACGGTGAAAACAAATTCTCTTTCAATATAAACAATCATATAATTTTTAAAAAACTTATCATTCATATCTTATTACGTAAAGACATTTCGATAAGTTTTATAGTTAAAAATAAAACTTAATTTTACAACATAAACTTAAAATAAAATAAAATTAAAACTTATTGTACTTTTTCTCATACCTATATCTGTATACCTCCACAAATTCAAAAGCTATGAAAACTCATAAAATTGAAATTATTGGAGACTTGTAAATTAATTTGTATAGTAAACCTACTGTTTTTGATTTGTTGTTAAGGGATTAAAATTTCACAATTTGATCGGGTTTTAATAAGTTTGATACAAGCCTTTAAGTGATTGTATTGTTATCGAGATAAAAAAAATAAGAAGTTAAGTGAGAATCGAAATTGGATTGAAATATACTTAAATTTAAATATGATATATTTAAAACTAATGAAAAATCTTTAATTTGTTTTTTCAAAAAACTAGGGTGGGCTGTAGCCCACTCTAGCCTCTGGGCTACTCTTGTCCAAATCATATCAATAGCTAGACATAGATATCTATATAAAATAGATTTATTTATTATTTGTACTATACATGTGATATATCTTAAGTGAGAATCGAAATCGAATTGAAATATACTTAGAATTAAATATGATATACTTAAAACTAATGAAAACTCTTTAAAAAAAAAATTCAAAAAACTAGGGTGGGTTGTAGCCCACTCTAGCCTGGCCTCCTCTAGTCCAAATCACATTCATAGTGATATAGATATCTATATAAAATAGATTTATTTAATATATATATATATATATTAAGATTTTAGTATTTCTAGTTAGCGTTAATCTGAGTTTGATTTACTGGGTTTTTTGAATTACTAATTTAATCATTCTGTCACGATTTTTCTTTAATTACTAAATTGATAATCCACTTGACTTGACGATTATTATTCCGACTATTGACTTTTACTTTGATTAAAAAATAAAGTGCAAACATCTGTCATAAACAATAATTTATGATTGATTGATTTCATTCATGCTAGTAAAAGAAGGAAAAAAAAATATAAGAAGGGGTATTGATTTTAACAGGTCTATAGAATCTATATCAAACAATCAAATGTTTAAGATCTCATCTTGGTTTCAGTTCTTGAACATTCAAATGCAATAATACACATGTACTGGAATCAAGTCATATTTCTGAATCGTTTTTATTAAACCATATATTAAATTCCGATGAAATTGATCCAAAGATTGAAAGATAAAAGCAAATGTCTACATTTTTATTTTATTTTTTGTATTTTTTTCTATTTCAAAATTCCAGCTTTCCGGCAGCTCTCAACATAATCAATGGGGGTTTCCTCCAAAGGCCGGTAACTCCAACCGAGTCTCTGTAACTTCTCTGAACTCAACATTGCTTCCTACTCTCCCTCAGTGAAGCTGCCCATAACAAATGCAAATTTACAAACAAATGACTAGAAACAACTCAAAAGTATCATATGCAGGAAATTTTAAGTCAGAGTTGGGATATGAATTGGTATGTTTATTCATAACTATATGACACTCCTGTTGCCTTGAGTGGATAATCGGCAATGAAAGGCTTAGCTTCTAGGATAGTCGTAGTCATTAGTCAAGGTATATATACTCTTCAGTTTATCAACCAGGTCCCTAGCTCTGATAGAGTGAGCTATGCATATATATCTCCCATTCTCCCTTCTGCTTCAGCTACATTACGCACGTCAACTATCTAACAAAGCTTATTTTCCAATGACCCGTAAGCTCCTGTATGGACAGATCATACTATATGCCAGTCAGAATCAGAAACATATGCCTTGAATGCTATTCGATAAGAAATGATGTTCACATAAAACAGGTTGGTTAGCACATAATTAACGAACCGAAAAAGAAAATAATTGGAAAAGCTTAGATCATCAGAAATTGGTTAGTTGAACACCTGAATTGCCTTTGCAAGAATTACAAATCAGACCAGCATTCCTCGTCTATGGACCAATCCTAAGGCCAGTTTGGATTAAGCACAACAGCAACAGTGGAGGATACAACCACAACTTCCTTTACTTTGGCTTTTGGACATGCATTTAGAACATTTTTTGTTCCCGTAATAGATGGTTGCATCAGTTCTACCTGCAACAGTATATGGAACCGTGTATAAAATAAGCATGAATCACTTCAAAGTTCAATCCAACTTTATTGAGGGAAAAAATATAGTGAAGAGTGATTTGGAGGCTTGCCTGAAAAACAATTACACTGCCTCGATGAGGAACCGGGGAGGCAATATGAAAAACGCCTACACACCCACCAATGGATTCACATAGACCTTCATAGTCAAGCAAGTCTGTTTTAAAAAGTTTCAGATTTTCTGAAGCCTTTCCCAATTTCATTAGAGGTGCATTCTTATTGACATCTGAAAAGAAAACGAATTCAAATTAAGCAAGTTTGGAAAAGTAACAAGCAAAGATTCTTCTAAAACAAGTTCGGAAAAGTTACTGGGATCTCTAACAGTTCCATGAACCACATAACACTGAAAGGAGAAACTTCACAACCAAAGAAGCAAGGTAGCCTCCTGCACCCGTCACACACACTCTCGAAATAGCTTCCGAAATATACATATATGGCCGCCTACTCAATCCAAGTTGACATACAAAAGAGACAAGTTCTTCCTCTTGACAACAATGCATCGGTTTTTTATAATGTTTTCCTGCCTGTTTTCTATTGAAAAGTGTTAAAAAAAAATGCGCCGTTGGTATGTTGACATTGCAATCATGTACGATATTAATTGAATCGACAAAAGTCCACAAAATTATGGGTAGTATCACCACTGCAAAGGGTTTTTAGAGCCGGTTAAAAACTCTAACTTTAGGACTTGCCAAGATCAAAAACTACATACAGACCCAAATATATCTACTCTCGTGATCAGAAACCAAGAGTGATTATGAATGAAAATGAAATATTCTATATCCGTTTTGGACCAAATAGCAGCATTGCATCAAGAATTTACATGATAGTTTAGAAATGAAAGTTGCGAACTTTATTGCGTTGATATAAAAGATCACCAATGCTTCACAGCATTGTACAATTCCATGTTTTATTACCTAAACTGAGGTTTATTCCAGACTTTTCCGTAAGAAAACAGAAGACACTATTGATCTCTGTAGGAAAACTATGAAGTAAATACACAGCATTGTACAATGGCATTAACATTGTTTAGCAGCAAAACGAGCTGGTTACTCTTTCAGCAGGAAGCCACGCTCTTGATAGGTAGTGACAGAATCGACAATGCTCTCTTCTAGTGGCCTGTATTTCCATCCCAAATCCTGCAACTTCTTTGAACTAAGCTTTTCACTATCATCCTCCTCCGTGAAACTGCCATGATATGCATTGGATCAACAAAATATTCTATCGCAGACAAAGGACATAAGTGCATCAATTTTGACATTCAGGGATTACCTTTTAGTATGACTGTAATTAGGATACATGCCCTTCAACTTGTTCGCGAGTGCCTGCATTTTCATCGCATGTGAAGTGCATATATATCTTCCTTTTGCTTCTGGCTTCTCATATACCAGCATAATCGCTTCAGCCACATCACGTACATCTACAAGATGTCTATTTTTGTCTTCCAATGACTCATGTCCATCTGATTCCCATGTCAGTTCTAAAAATTAGTACTGAAACGACAACATAAAACTAAGAAAAGAAATTGCATACTAAGCATCTCTCTATTCAATCACAAAGTTCAATCCACAAAATATGTATGAGATGAACTTAGATTCTCTGCTGATATAGTACTAGATTGTTAAAAACTTCGCAAGAGTTCAAATCAGCAGAGATCCTGGTTCACGACAAAGTGTTGGGGAAAGAAGAAACCTTTCAACATTATCAGCAGCAGTAAGCTACTGGAATTTAGGGTGGGTTGAAGCATGGTTCCAATAACAATTGATGGACAAACTGTCACAATATCGAGTTCGCCTCTCTTGGCATACTCAAAAGCTTCACTCTCTGCTATTGTTTTGGCAAGGGCATAATAGTTCTGATAGTTTTTCACAAGAAAAAAAAAAGAGAGAGATTACTTTATATAAATCACCACAAAAAAAAAAACATTTTGTATAATAAAACATGTCTAATTTTGTTAACAGGTACCTTGGTTGTCTTGCAGAAATCCCTGTCAGACCAACATTCCTCATCCATGGTATGATGTTTTGACCAATTTGGATTATTCACAACAGCAGAAACAGAAGACACAACCACTACTCTCTTCACTTTCGCCTTCGAACAAGCGTCAAGTACATTCCTTGTTCCAACTACAGCTGGTTCGATCATGTCAACCTGCATATAAACTACTATATTGCTTAAACACTATTGTTGGATCATTTCCAATCCGCTTAAGCTTTTGGGTCTGATAGTTACTAACGTAAACATCATCAATGTAATTGAAACAGATTTTAAGGATAAATTGATCAAAAATTCACATCGAAGAGAAGACAATCCGAGAAAAATGACTTAGAATCTTGCCTCAGGATTGGCAACAGTGCCAGCAGGAACAGGGCAGGCAACGTGGAAGACCCCAGAGCAGCCATCAATGGCAGCACAAAGACCTTCATAGTCCAACAAGTCTGCCTTGAAAAGTTGCAAATTCGCTGGAGCGTTTTCAAATTCCTTCAAATGGGCATTCTTTTTATCACCTGATTCATGAATATCACAGTAGTTTATATATAAAACACACCCATCAATCATCACATACATAAAATCACAAAATTCTTTAAAAGGTGATTTGCAATAACTTACAAGGGTCTCTAACAGTTCCATGGACTATGTAACCCTTTTGAAGGAGAAACTTGACCAGCCATGAAGCCACATACCCTCCTGCGCCTGTCACGCACACTCTCTCTTTCTCTCCCACTCCTCTCATCTCCATTATCAAGTTTCTAGTTTTCTCTCTCTTTCTCTCAACGACACTTTTCAACGCCGGACTAGTTGCAAGTTGGACACACAAATAGCACCAAGAAGCTGCAAAGAAAAACCTCTTTGTTTAATGATGTTGCCAAAATCAGGGGCGAAACCAGTTATATAGATAAAAAAATTATACTATATAAAAAAAAATATCATTTTCGACGTTATAAAATAAAAGAGTATACCTAATCATGGATATAATAAGTCTTACCATCAAATATGGGTCCATTTTTATTTCACCCCCTTAAAGGGGGTGAGCATTATCCCTCTCCTATATAGATGACATGTGTCTATGAAGAGGATAAATTTATCTAAACACTATCATATTTTGGAACAAATTTACCCCTCTCTAGACACATGTCATCCATACGAGAGGGGGTAATGCTCACCCCCTTGAAGGGTATGAACAAAAATGAACTCATCAAATATGTATTTCAACCAAGAAAAAATTTAAGAGAATAAAAAAGTTAATACGTATGTAATGTAAATACAATAAAATCTACTTATATTTTGACTCCTAAAACTTCAAAGAAACAAATACATTTATTACAGAATCCGAATCAACAGTAAAAACAAATTCTATTTCAATATAAACAATCATAGAATTTTTAAAAAACTCATCATTCATATTTTATGACGTAAAGACATTTCGATAAGTTTTATAGTTGAAAATAAAACTTAATTTTACAACATAAACTTAAAATAAAATAATAATAAAATTTATTGTACTTTTTCTCATATCTATATCTGTATACCTCCACAAATTCTAAAGCTATGAAAACTTATAAAATTGAAATTATTGGAAACTTGTAAATTAATTTATATAGTAAACCTACTGTTTTTTATTTGTGGTTAAGGGATTAAATTTTCACAATTTGATTAGGTTTTAATAAGTTTGATGCAAGTCTTTAAGTGATTGTATTGTTATCGAGATAAAAAAAATGATAAGTTAAGTGAGAATCGAAATTGGAGAGAAATATACTTAGATTTAAATATGATATATTTAAAACTTAGTAAAAATCTTTAAAAAAAATTCTTCAAAAATAGCCCACTCTAGCCTAGCTTCTTCCGGTCCAAATCATATCCATAGCTAGACATTGATATCTATATAAAATAGATTTATTTAATATTTGTACTATACATGTGATATATCGTTAAGTGAGAATCGAAATTGAACTGAAATATACTTAGAATTAATTAGGACATATTTAAAACTAATGAAAAATCTTTAAAAAAAAAATTCAAAAAACTAGGGTGCGTTGTAGCCCACTCTAGCCTGGCCTCCTCTAGTCCAAATCACATTCATAGCGATATAGATAACTATCTAAAATAGATTTATTTAATATTTGTAATATATATATATATATATATATATATATATATATTAAGATTTTAGTCTTTCTAGTTAGCGTTAATCTGGGTTTGGTCCACTAGCTTTTTGAATTACTAGCTTTTTGAATTACTAACTTTAATCCTTCTGTCACGGTTTTCGTTTACTGACAACGTTAGAGGGTAAAATGACCATACTGCCCCTGATACCTGTGAAAAGACCTTTATACCCTTCAGAAAGTGGGTTGTTGGGTCTACTAAGCGCACCCTTACCCAGATCTAACTCCACCCTGAAACAAGCCACCTTGGACCACTGAGCGCACCCTAAAAATTGTTGAGTATACCCCATTGCATCACCTCGACGTCAACGTGACGTCATGTCTTCTTCCTCAACCAACAACCCGTCGACAGACGTTTGCCCGACTCGGACCTAGTTCTTAACTCGGTTGACTCGACATGAAACCAGGTTGTTCTACACCGTTTTCGACCGTTTCCGACCGTTTCCGACCGTTTCCTGTCTAGATCGAAGACCGACCATTCTCCGGTTCGTTTTTCACCAATTCCAGTCTCTCACGAGCACGTTTTCCATGAAATCACCAAACCATCCCACCATCAAATTCCAACCCAAAAATCCATCCCACCACTGAAATTAACCAACCACCTTACTCAATGAATCGCAAATCACTCAACCACCATTACCAAACCAAGAAACTATTGAATCGACACCTAAAAAAAACCATTCAATCAGTGAATGTCGGGATCGAGAGAGAGAGAAATTAGAGTGATTAAGAAGGAGAGAGAAAGAAAAAGATGAGATCTTGAGAGAGGGTCTGGTGGTGGTGGTTCGGATCGTTTGGTTTTTAATGATGGTGGTGGTGGTGATGGTGTTGAACAATGGAGAGAGACTGAGAAGGAAATGAAGGGATCTGAAGAATGTGAGGAAGGGATTGAGGTCAATTTCTTAATTCGTAAAGTTTGGGGTTATTGTTTAATTATTATTTGGATAAATATATAATTATATAAATTTATCAAGTGTAATTATATGTATTTATGAAGGGTATTTGTGTCTTTAATAAAAAAAATAAGTTTTTAATTTTTGATATTAATTATTTTAATATATTTTTTTATTTTTACAAATTTTAAATGAAATACCATTTTTACCCTTATTAATGAAAAGCTTCTAGAAGCTTTTGTCAACATTCCCATAATGCCCTTGTTGATCTAACGGAAGTCAACAGAAAACTAACGGAATTGTACGGTAGGGACTAGATTCGGTATTGTCAGAGAACTGATAGACTAAAGTTAATAATTCAAAAAAAAAACTAGTGGACCAAACTCAGATAAACGCAAACTAGGGGGACTAAAATCTTAATATCTCTACATATATAAATAGATTTATTTAAGAGGAAATACCCTTTTTTTAGTCTAAAATTAAGTAGGTATATTATTTTTAGCCATGATTAATAAATTTATTGTTTCTACCCAATCTTTGGCTGTGAAGACCCAATTACCCCTTATTTATTCATTTATTCATTAATTGTTTTATTATTCATTTATTAATTAATTGTTTTATTATTATCTCTTATTGTCTGAAAAGTTTGTCTTCTACATCTCATAGTTTCTCTCTATTTGCTTCTTCACCGTTTACCATTTCTTTTGTCTGAAAATTTTCTTCTCTTCATTTTCTTCAAATCAACGGTCTTCCATTGTCTGAAAATCTTCAGTCTGTCATCATGGGTCTCCCATTTTTACACCTTCGTCATTCGATTTGTTCAATCAGCTGTCTCCCATGCTCGAAAAACAATAAACACAAATCTCTCTTCAATCTCTACCATTGTTGAAACTGCTGCAAAACCATTTTTTTGTCTCTATAATTTACAAAAACCCCATATATATATATATATGAGATTCAGATTTTGGTTCGAATTTTAGGGATTGGGTTTGTATTTCAAGGATTTTTGCTTAAGTTGTTATGATGAATCGAGATTCTTCAGGTCCTTCTTGTAGAGGTATATATTAGAAACTCCATTTTAATTTGTTTTCATATGCAGATTACAAGGTTGAAGGAGATGGTTAAATTGGTGTGTTTAATTGGTAAACCGTGGTGTGTTTAATTGATTTCACTGGTTGTGTTTAATTTTTTATCCCTGATGTGTTTAAAGTGGTGTGCCTTGATGTGTTTAAATTTGTTGCCGTAGTGTGTTTAATTGGTTTTCCCTGGTGTGTTTAATTTGTTTCTCATGGTGTGTTGAATGTGGTGTGCTCTTCTGATTTTAATATTGTTTCAATTAGTTTGTCATTGTGTGTTTAATGTGGTGTGGCTTGGTATGTTTAATTGGGTTGTCATGGTTTGTTTAATGTGGTATGCACTGGTATGTTAAATTTGGTACGCACTGGTGTGTTTACTTTAGTGTGTCATTGTGTGTTTAATTGGTTTATCATGGTGTGTTTAATATGGTATGTACTGGTGTGTTTAAATTGGTATGTCCTTGTGTGTTTAATTTGGTTTGTACCATGTGTTTAATTTGGTTACCCTGGTGTGTTTACTTGAGTTGTCATGGTTGTTTAATTGGTTTGTTATGGTGTGTTTAATGTGGTATGTCCTGGTGTGTTTAATTTGGTACGCCCTTGTGTGTTTAATGTGGTATACCCTGGTTTGTTTTAAATTGGTATGTCTTGGTGTGTTTAAATTGGTTTGCCATAGTGTGTTTAATTGGGTTACCCTTGTGTGTTTAATTGAGTTGTCATGATATGTTTAATTGATTTGCTATGATATGTTTAATTGATTACATCTTGTATAATGTGTGACTGGTTTAATATAATGTAATCTAAATGTGAGATATTTATTGGTTGAAATGCATGAATGGACCCAACGAAATTGGTAATCAGTTATGGTGGCAAATGGGTAGGGAACTTTTACGAGGGTGGTGAAACAAAGTTTGTAAAAGTTTATAGAATTTTGACGTTTGGTGAGTTGTCTAGGGTTGTACAAGACATTGCGAATGTTGACTTAACAAGGTTTACCATTGAGTTAAGAACTTTAGTTGCTACTGGTGTTAGGTTTAGGCCTGCTCAACCGAAAATTAAAGATGATAGTGATGTGAAAATGTTTTTTTTGGGTTTTTTTTAGGAAACTTTAGAGATTTGTGTGCATATTTGAAATGTCCACTGAAATAAACCGGTTCTTTCATTACAACAATTTTAAAGCGTGCAAATAAATCAAAGGCATTTCATAGACCCCAAAATTTTAAGAAGCATCGGTTGGATATACAGAGGGTGAAACCAAAGAAGGTTGATGATATGATTATATTATGTTTTTCAGTTTGTAACTGTTAGATGGATTGTATTTCAATTAAATAATATAAGCATTTCATTTGGTTATGTGTTGTGAACTTGTAATTTGTTTGGAAACTGTAATTACGTTTTTATTTTATGCAAGGAAATAGAAATGGATGGTTGCTGATATGAAATGGATGGTTGTGTACTTGCAATTTGCTTGGAAATACAATTACATTTTTATTTTATACAAGGAATTAGAAATGGATGGCTATGTAATTGTAATTTGTTTGGAAACTACAATTACGTTTTTATTTTATGCAAGGAATTAGAAATGGATGATTACAGACATGAAATGAATGCTTGTGTACTTGCAATTTGCTTGGAAACTACAATTATGTTTTTATTTTATACAATGAATTAGAAATGAATGGTTGCAGACATAAAATGGATGTTTGTGTACTTGTAATTTGCTTATAATTTGCTTAGAAACTACAATTACGTATTTATTTTATGTAACATTTTTACGTAATTTGCTTAAACACACCAGTGCCCTAATAATAAAACACATTGGTGCTCAAGAATTAAGTACACTGGTGCTTAGTAATTAAACACACTGGTGCTATTGGACAATTAAACACACAACTGTTTACAAATTAAACACACTAACGCTTCAAAATTAAACACACCAGTGCTCAATTCTAAGTAAGCAGTATTATGATTCAAAACAATTCATCAATAACATCATCCCAACAATGGACATGTCTAAATTAGTTGCATTCTAAACATCCACAAACTAACACCAGTAACTAAAAAAAACAGGCAATTTACAAAGTCATTTTGAAACTAAACATCCAAAAGCCAAACAAAACAACATTTTCCCTCACCTTCACAAAAAAAAAATTGTTGACAGGTTTTCGAATGCAATTGCCTATGTATAACCATGAAGCAACCAATTATCAAAAACACCAATGGTACGGATATCCACCTGTGAGAAAAAAAAGAAGCAACAAACAATCAGTCGTCAAAAAAAGCAATGAAGCAATCAGTTGTGAAAAAAAAAAGAACATATCATGGAAAAAGGTTGAGAGGTATTCGAACCTGGAAATTCGTCTACAAATCTATAAAAGACTTGTATGGCACACTATTATTATATATCTCTAATGCAATTTCTTTTCGAAAGTCAGACATTTCCTTTTGTCCTTAGTTCCATTGACCCTTTTTCACAATTGTCGTCTCTGCTTACTTGTAAATAAATACTCCACAACTGCTTTTGTCGACCTGTTACGGAATCCTCTGATTGCTCAATACACCAACAGTGAAGATAGTTCCTCTTGGTATTTCGCTCATATTTGAAAAGAAACCACATCTCTTCATAATCCATGTTTTCCATCTGCAAAATTCAAATATTCTCAATTAAACACATCATTCATACCCAAATAAACACACCAGTCATACCCAATTACACACATATGGTAATACCCAATTATACACACCAGTCATATCCAATTAAACACATCAACTCACATGAATTAAACACACTAGTTCACAACAATTACACACACCATTCATATCCAATTAAACTCACCAGCTCATATGAATTAAACACACCGGTTCATAACAATTACATACACCAGTTCACATCAATTCAACACACCATCTTTCTTGGATTAAACACACTGGTTCAATAATTAAACACACCGTTTCACATTATTAAAACACACTGGTTCACAACAACTCATTGATTTGACCACTATTTTAACATTTCAGTTGCTTCCAAAGTCTATCACTGTTTTAACATGCTAACCCATAGATCAACCACATGATCATCATCACAACAAACAATAACACAACTTTCAGCCTAAACCGTAAAAAACACACATACACTGGTTGAAGAAAGAAAAGAGAGTCCTTCTAGTGAAGACACACTCACTGTCAAGACATCGTCCTATTATACACTGTGATGCCCAAACAAAAAAAAACAAGTAGGGTATGGTCATCATCTACTAAGACATACTTTTTATGTTGTTTGAATTTGGACCTACAAATCATGTTAACTAATTTTACACACATGTTCAGAAAATAAATTTACAAACTTTTTTAAAATAGAAAAGGGAGTACAAACCGTTGGTGACTGAAACTGAAATCTCTGTTATAATTTCGAAGATGATCAATATCAACTATTATTAATAGAAGAGGACAAGCAATGAACTTAGTATAGAAGGAACCGTTGGTGACTGAACTTAAATCCCAATCAATTACTCTTTTCGATTTCTAATGTTGTACTATGGCATTAAAACTAAGATTACAACTGTTTCAAATCAATCAAAACAGTGTATAAATCACCAAAAATTAAACAATAAATCCAACAACCAAGACAAGAATATGACACTAAAATATCAAATTCCTCTCCTCTCTTTGGTGGTTACAGTCGGTTGAATCTCTTGCATTTATCTTCCCTTTGCTCACCTCAACCGACAGATCTACAAATTTCTTTGGATATAGATACAATACATTTTTTTTTATATAAGACCATTAAATCTTGCAATAATTTTGCTTTTGAAAACTGTTTTACCAAATATCTGGCTGTCAAATTACATGAAGAAAAAAAAATATTGTATCAAGTACCGACTTACTTACACCATAATCTAGTGCTCTACTAGTTGAGAAAGTTCTCCATTCATCATATTCAAACAAATATTCTAACTTTCTAAGAATAAATCTATAGTTCAAAATCAACATCACTCTGCTCATTCCCGATTGACAAGTATCAACTGAAATCTCCTAAAATTATTTAGATCCTAAACTCAGTTTTCATGAAACATATGCACTCCTATACATAGTTAACAACCTCCACCAGTTGTTCATTACATCATCCCAACATCCATTTAGTTAAATAATTTGTTTCACATTCATTTCACTTATCATCTGAAACGAATTATTAAATTAAAAAAAATAGCAATATCTGATAAACACACTATATATACTTGTTTATGCATGTATCCTATATAATTCATTATACCAAAAGAAATGTCATATGGTCTGGATTCTACATCATCCTATCTACAATTGGATTTCTTTTAGTGTATTGTATTGGTGGTATCGAGCGCTCCTGATTTAGACAAGCAGATAATGTTACCAGAGTATAATTCATGTAACAAAAATAGATAAAATAGAAAACAAACAAAGCACTCTTACCAGAAGACGTCGCCGAAGTTGGAGAAGATGATATGTTTGTGCCTAAATCAAACCAAGATGATGCTGAAAATGAAAACCAAACCAATCAAAGCACAAGTATTAGAAATGAAAATCTATTCAGGGTTGTTCATTTCACAATCCACTCAAACAAGCCTTCAGGGGAGTAATTGGTAGCATCAAACTAGAGGTACTAAGTATTAAAATCACATAATAAATAACTATGGAGTACAAATTCAAATTCAACGACTTCAGCACAAAACATAAAATCTGTCAAAATGAATAACAATGCATATTGAAATAACATAACAAAGACAAATCCACAGTTATCCCAATAATTAATGGAGATATTGAAAAACAAACACAAATCCACAGTTATCCCCATGACAAAGACAAATCCAAAGACATATTGAAAAATTATTAACATCCGTATCTTAAGAATTAATGGATGGACTTTCTCCACAGCCAAGCAGTGCACAACATCAGAATTATGGTCAACAACAATTACCGAAATTCAACCAACCAAAGCAACACAAAACCTCAAACGATGACACTCAATTGAAAACAGAAAGCAAAACGCAATATTGAATTAATTGAAATATTTACACGGGTTGGTGTATATAAATCAAAATCAAATCAAATCTAAATCTAAATCCAAATCAAAATCAATTTTGAAATCGAATTCAAAAAACGCAATATTGAATTAATTGAAATATTTACACGGTTTGGTGTATATAAATCAAAATCAACTCAAATCTAAATCTAAATCCAAATCTAAATCAATTTTGAAATCGAATTCGAAATCAAAATTAACTCCATCGTAAATGCACAAATGTAACCAAAAATACAAATTAAAAGAAACCCTAGAATCAAATGTAAAAAGGAAGTACACACCTTTTTGTTTCTTCCACATCGCCGTGGAACACGTCGATGACTAGAATCAAAGTCGATCGCATCTTCTCTCTCTTCGGTGGTCACAGTCGCTCGTCTTTAGGTCGGGGCCATCTCTCTGTCATCTCTCTATCGAGGTCGGGTCAGTTCTTGCTCTTCTCTCCGTCTTCACCGTCATGTCGTCGGGTCTTGGTGGTCTTCATCGTCATCGGATGTTCGTCGCCGGATCTTGTGGACTCTGGTATCTCTTTGTGGTTTGTTTCAAACACTGAAACAACTGGCTTTTAAAAAGTGTCGTTCTTTTCATGTTTCTTTTTCCTTTTGTTTTTTTTTTATTTCATTTGTTTATTAATTGAATTTAATTATCATTTGTTTTTTTTTATTCATATTTGACTGAAGGGCAATTTTGTCTCAATAGTGGAAATTTGGATAGAAACAATAAAAATATTAATCTTGGCTAAAAACAATAAACCCATTAATTTTTTGACTACTTTTAAAGTTCTCCCTTTATTTAATATTTATGCAATCCATGTGAATAATATATATATATATAATAGTTTTTCAGTAAAGTGCTTTGTTATTCACTTATTCTGCATTAAAAATACGAAGGGATGTTGATTTTATTTTGTCTATAGAGTTTATATCAAACATTCAAATGTTCTTGGTTTCAGTTCTTGAGCATTTTAATTCAATAATACACATGTACTAGAATCAGTCATACTTCTGAATCGTTTTTATTAAACCATATATATCTTTTGACAAAATCAATCCAAATATAAACGCAAATGTCTACATTTTTTTATTTTTTTTGTTTTGAATTTTTTCTAATTCAAGATTCCAGCTTTCCGGTAGCTCTCCACAGAATCAATGAGGGTTTCCTCCAAAGGCAGGTAACTCCAACCAAGTCTATGTAACTTCTCTGAACTTAACATTGCTTCCTCCTCTCCCTCAGTGAAGCTGCCCGTCAAAAATGCAAGTTTTATGAATAAATCACTTGAAAGCAAATTTTATGAATAAATCACTAGAAACCACTCGAAAGTATCATATGCAGGTAATTATAAATCAAAGCTGAGATACGACTTGGCATGTTATCATAACTAAAATGGTTAATTTCTTTTTAGTTCCTCTAGTTTAATCTAATACACAAACTAGTCCCTCGGTTTTAAGTATTACCTCGTTTAGTTTTTCTGTTTGATTTTCCGTTGAAAAAGTGGAATACTGCCGTTGATTTTATCATCACTCATCCACCATTCATTTATCATATAAAATAAAAAATAAAAATAATTTATCTATGGAAATCTGGAAATCTGGAAAAAAATTCAGATTTTACATTCAAAATTAAAATTAAAAGATTCAATCTCCTTTCAGTCGATTCATCATCTCCGCCACTCAACTGATTAACACCACTACCATCATCATCAACACCAAACTCCAAACCCATAACTCATATATGCTTCAAACCAAATCAACCAAACTCCAAACCACACATTGGCACCACCCCAAACATGAACCAGAACACTACCGGACCACCAAACCAAACCATGAACCGGAACACCACCACCACAACTAGAAACCAAATCGACCAAACCACCACTACCACTAACCGAACCCAAATCGACCCTAACCAATTCGAATACCATGAGAGAGAAATCACGACCCAAATCGTGAATCCACACCAATCAGTCACCAATCAAACACCCACAACCACTTCAGCCAAATCCAAACACCATATGCCTAAACCCTACCCAAATAACCCAGATTCAATCCATCACTGACAAATTCAAACACTAAACACAAAATAAAAAAAATAAAAAAATTATTGATCTGTGAACCAAATCAAACCTAGACCGAAACCCATTGATCTGTTCATCACTTCCATCTGGTGTTGAATGTGTTCAACATCAATCACCAAACTCTAGCCACAAACACACCACCCCAACCAGTGTTGATCGACCCACCACTCTCAAACCAGAAAATCAGAACCATTAATCCCCAAATGTAGAAAATCAGAACCCACATAGCAAACCTAAAACCCAACTCAACCCTATTAACAACCACCTCCACCAGAAATCAGATCAATAATACCTACACACACAACAGATCAAATCGAACCTTTAACCAATTGAGTGATATAGAGAAGATTTCTGGGTTGAGAAAGAGAAGAATCGGTTTGAGGAGTCTGTGAGATAGTCGGTGAGGAGATGGCACTGCTGAGGAGATCACCGACAAAGAGAACGGCGTCACTGAGGAGATCGTCGACAAAGAGAGCTTCGTTGACCAAACAAAAAGAGATTCGATTTGATTTATGGGGGAGAGAAAGAGATCTGTTGTTGCTCTTGAGGGATTCAATGATTAACGAGAGAGAGAGAGAGAGATGTTGTTGTTTATTGGGATGGTGATGGAAAATAAGAAGAAGATGAAGTTAGTAGAGAATAAGAAGATTTGTTGTTGTGGTGTGGTTGTGGGCAAATGATGAACATGAAAAGATGATGTTGGTGATGGTCGATGATGATGGTTTGAAGGTTAGGATTAGGGTTAGGGTTTAGTTAGAATTTTTATTTTTTAATTTGATTTTTTAAAATATTAGTATTTTTAAAATCAATTTTTTTAATTTTTTTAATTGAAATTATTAATTTTAACTATACTTTTACCATCATACCCTTAATGGTATGACGGAACCCTAACAGAATTAGACAACAGAGACCAAAATATGGATTTTTGAAAAGTAGAGGGACCTATCAAGGTAAAGCTTAAAATCGGGGGAACATCTGTGTATTAGATCAAACTAGAGGGACTAAAAAGAAATGAACCCTAACTAAAATGGGATGTTGATACTATAAGTATATAAAACTCTTGTTTGCTTGAGCAAATAACCGGTAATGAAAGGCTTACCTTTTAGGATAGTCGTAATCAGGGTATATACCCTTCAGCTTATCAACCAGGTCCTGAACTCTAATCGAGTGAGCTGTGCATATATATCTCCCTTCTGCCTTAGGCTTCTCATATGCCAAAAGCAATGCTTCAGCTACATCAAGCACGTCAACTATCTGACGAACCTTATTTTCCAACGAATCGTAAGCTCTTGTATGGGCAGATCATACAATATGCCAGTCAGAATCAAAAAACTACGCCTCGAATGCTATTCGATAAGAAATTATGTTTTAGAAGAAAAATCCCTCATTTATATCACACAAACATAAGAAATTCAGCAAGCCCTCGACCACAAAGTAGTACATGTATGCAGACAAGAGTACAAATTGAGTTCCTGTCTGCTTAATGTCCAAAGACAACCTGGCAACCACAAAAACATCTAAAGCTATAGACATATAAAATATATCAACCAATATAGGCTTTGTATGACAAGGTACCTGTCAAAAGCTTAATGAGAACTAAGCTACTTGCATTCACTCTAGACTGCAAAAGCAGCCCCAAAACAAGGGTAGGACAAATGGTTACAACATCAAGCTCAAGCCCAGTTATGTTTGAATATTCTAGAGCCTCACTTTCGGCTTCTGTCTTAGAAAGACAATACCAATTCTGGTGAAACATGAACTCGGCATCAGTGTATAAGCAAAAACATTTTATGCACTACTTCAGTTCAAAATCGTACATAAAGAACAACGAGCAACTCATGACTAGGAGACATAGAAACGAACTCTCTCCAGTTGTTTACCTTGGTTGTTCTGCAGTAATCCTTATCAGACCAACAAGTTTCATCCATCACTTTACCCTTGGGCGACTTGGGGTTCATGCAAACAGCAGATACAGAAGACATGTAAACAACTTGCTTAACTTTCGCCTCATGGCATGCTTTTAGCACATTGAGTGTGCCCTTTACAGCCGTCTCAAGCACCTCTACCTGCAGCATAGTTTTTTTTTTCAGAAAATGAGAGAAAATAAAACACCATTATCAGAAAAATATATCATATAACACACATATGGAAGATAAAATTGCTATAATCATAAACCATTAACTCACTAACTTGTATAATACACACAAGGAGAGTGAATTATTTTATTTTATTTTTTCTGTGAGACCATCAATTAACAATAAAGCAAAAAAATTTACAATATAACGAAATTTAGGCATACTTGCCTCCTGATTTGGCACCATGGTGGAAGGAACAGGACTGGCAACATGGAAGACACCCTTGCATCCAACAATTGCTGAATAAAGGGAGTCATAATCCAGCAAATCGGCTTTAAAGAGTTTAAAACTTTCAGATGCTTTATCAATTTTATTCAAACGAGCATTCTTTTCATCTCCTACACAACATTTCGAGAAATCCCACTATCAAACACCCCTTAAAAGTTAAAATACAATCTCTCTCTAAATGACCAAATCGGTAACAACAAGTGTGGACATGAAAAATGTTAGAGAATTTCTCGGAACTGATGAATGCGGAATCGTCGTGCCTAATATATGATCATAACTCATAGCAATTAATAACGTCAATAGCATAAAAAATAGATGAGAGAAAGTAAAACCAATCACAACACAAGATATACGTGGAAAACCCAAATCGGGTAAAAAACCACGGGCCGTTAGGACGACAGAGAAAAACTCCACTATATGATAAATTGTTACAACCTATATTCCAGGATTCTCTCTCACACCCAAACCCCAAACCAAGCTCCCAAGATCCTTACCAAGAACCCCACAATATCCCTTAGGTCTCCCCTGAATATCACCCACAGATCTCTTACTTAATCAACTGATATTCCCTTAGATCCCTTCCTGGATATTCCCACAGGTCTCTCACCCGAACCTCTCAACTACTCTCTGATGTTACATGGTGTTCTTTTTTCTCCACACAAAATAACCTAGATACAAGGTCTATTTATACTAATTACAGGGAGTTTAACAAAGAGGAAATCCTACTCCTAAACGTACAAGACTTACTTGTTCCATATAAATACTGTTTTCTATTTATGACAAGTCTTCTTGTTACAGGACTTTCCTATTCTTCATGAAAACAAACTCTTTCCTTTTCTGATTAGCATAAGAACTTCCAGAAGAAAACACTTTCCTATTTCCACGCTACATTCCTATTTGAGCAAGATACGTCGTTTCCACGGTCTAGGTCGCGGTGTGCACCCCACTTCCTATACCGTGAAAAGCCACTGTCAACCACCGCTCTCTGTGCCACGGTATATGCCTTTGCCTCCGCCACGATCCACGCCGCGCTTGATCGCCTGGACATGACAGGTCTCCGTGCCATGGTCTAGGCGCTTGTCTGCACTGCGAAACTCACCAGACTTCTTTTCTTCAGTTCTTTTTTGTCTTCAAACTTTCCTCAAACACCATCTTCAACTTCCAAACGTTATCACACGTCTCCAGGAAGTACCACATCAATTGAGTCTTGTTTGGTTCACATTGGGTTCACTTGAGAATACGAGCCAAAACTTAATAAAAATTTGCAAGCAAACAACAAGAAACATAGTAAATAACATAAATACTCAAAAAAATTACATGTTTTAAAGCAAAATTCAAACAAAAGGATTGGCAAATTTGTAAAGAAACATGAACCATCTGCACACATATATAAGCTGAACAAGAATTGATTATGCAAAATCTCATCTTTTTATAAGTAGAAGCACAAACAATCAAAGTAAGTAAAAGAGAAGAAGAAAAGGAAAAACTTAATTGGTTCTCTGACGGTTCCATGAACAAAGTAGCCATTAAAGAGGAAAAGCTTGACGACCCACGAAGCAAGGTAGCCACCGGCTCCTGTTACACACACTCTTCCTTTCTCTAATGCCATTTCCAAACCCGGAACAGTTGTTACACCTTTGGTTGTGCTAAGAAGTGTAGGGACGTATTACTACCAATCGGTACCCAAAAGACTGACCTCAATGCAGCGCCATCCACTACTCTTTCACCTTTTATATTTATCTTACAAATTGGATATCGGATATGCATTTGTGCTACACTCCTATCGATAGGGTCAAGATTTGACACTCTCATCAAACTTCAAACGTGTCAGAATGTTTTATATTTACATATTTTCCCTGTCTTTCTTTAACTAGGCTGGACTACTATTTATTATGGGCCTGTCAAGCCAGACAAATAGAGTGGACAAGACAATTTGTTAAACAAAAGTTTTGAACCGAGTCAAAACTGGACATTGATATTCTAAATGAACTTCATTCATCACCATATCACATTGGGCGTGTGCATTTGGATTTGTTAAATTCATATATTAAATCTCAAATGTGACAAATAAATCTCACAGTTACAAACACTTTGAAACTTTTATTAGACCAAATTATATTTTCGAGTAAAAGATACAAAATGGGAACATTTTTAGTTTAAGATCCTCATTCTCAATGGAATCAATGAGAGTTTCCTCCAAGGGCCTGTAACTCCATCCAAGAAGCCTCTGCAACTTGTCTGAACTCAGCTTGTCATCAAGCTGCCAATCAAATACACAAGCAATTTTAGGAGCAAATGATTGCAAACTATTGAAAACAATGTGTCATTTTACTGGTTGTGTACATCTATATTTATCAGCTTGAGCCTTGAGGCTTGCCTTTCAGGGTAGCTGTAGTTGGATATAAACTCTTCAGTTTATCGATCAGGTCCCGTGCTCTGCTAGCATGTGCCGTGTGCATATGTATAATGTATCTGAATCTCCTTTCTGCCTCAGGCTTCTCCTATGCCAGAAGCAATGCTTCAGCTATATCCCGCACATCAACTATCACCCAGAGTTTGTTTTCCAGTGATTTGTAGCCCTCTGTATGCACAGATGCCAAATCATATATAATGGTATTGAAATAGATTATTATGCTCGAATTCGACAAAACAAGAAATCACATATACAATGCAGGCATACAATGGTTAAGTTACATTGATAAGAGTATGGCTACTTGCATTCACTGTGGACTACAGAAGTGACCCCAAAATAAGACTAGGACAAATGGTGACAACATCAAGCTCGTTTCTTTTTCCGAACTCTAGAACCTCACTTTCCGCTTCTGAGCATACCACTTTTGGAAGAAAAAAAGAAAAAAGAAAAAATCATAAAGCTCTTAATTGAAAGCGAAACATCTCTGCACTTACTTATATAGTTCACAATGGTTCTGCAGATAATGTGAATGAATTACTAGGAATTCAATAGATGGTTGAATTCTTCGTTCGTTACCATAGCTGTTATGCAATATCCCTTATCAGACCAACAGGTCTGTAAAAACTCTTGAACTGAGTTTGACAGAGCACTTAAGGTGCTTGATGAAAATACTAAGAGAACAATTAAAGAAACAGTTTAGAGAAAACTCCATTAATGGAGTTTTGTAAAGAAACAGACTTCAGAATATTATTGATAATAATGTAATTACAAAGGGAGCTAATATTTATCAGATTTCTAACACACTAAAAGTGTTGCTTTAATATCCAGCCAATCAGAATTTAGAAACTACATCCACATCAGCAAATTAGTTATTAACAGTAACAACCTAACAACAAACCAATATCTTGATTGGTCAACGTTAACTAACTGACGGCAATCTTCTTATCATTATTGATATAAGCGTGGTCTGATGATGATAGATGGAGTTGCTTCAACGTAGAAGATTTCTAATGCCCTGTACTCTATTTCTCTAGTCTTGACCTTAGTGAATCTGCACTTGTTGCAGCCTTGATACAAAGCATGCTAGCTGGTTGCTTTAAGATACAAGTTCTAGCTTCTTTACATCCTATATTGTGTACATTCGCGACACACCCCCGCAAACTGAAGTGAGGTGAGACAACAAGCTTCAGTTTGGAGCAGAGAAACCGAAATCTACTATTAGCAAAAGCCTTAGTAAAAATATCAGCAATCTGATGCTCCGTTGGCACATATCTAGTATCAATCTCACCAGA
Source organism: Dipteronia dyeriana (assembly GCA_032871835.1). Classification (NCBI taxonomy): domain Eukaryota; kingdom Viridiplantae; phylum Streptophyta; class Magnoliopsida; order Sapindales; family Sapindaceae; genus Dipteronia; species Dipteronia dyeriana. The sequence goes on from CM065296.1 coordinate 122,455,634, forward strand.
CACAACCTTCTCCCGAATAAAGTGTGTATCTATATCAATATGTTTCGTACGTTGATGAAACACTGAATTCTGAGAGAGAGTTAACCCCGATATTGTCACACCACAGAACTGAACTCATAGCAACAAGCATATTAAGCTCAATTAATAAGGAACGAAGCCATAATACCTCAGTTGTTGCCTGAGACATAGAGTGGTATTTAGCTTCTGCACTCGAGCGAGCAACCACACGCTGCTTCCTCGAGCTCCAAGACACCAAATTTCCCTCAAGAAGAACACAATATCCACTTATAGATCGGCGATCATCAATACAACTTGCCCAATAAGCGTCTGTAAGAGCTTCAATGGACAAAGTCGTAGTTGGTGCAAAATGGAGTCCTAAATGTGGTGTACCTTTCAAGTATCTTAGCACCTTTTTACAGGTCGAGTGTGAGTGAGGTATTGAAGAGCACCAATGGTGCTTCTATAAAGAGTAGGATCTGCAAAGGGAACCCCATCAAAGAGTGAAAGTTTAGTGCCTGCAGCCACTAGTGTGTCACTAGGTCGCGAATCAGCCATACTGGTCCTTTTTAGTAAGTCACTAATGTATTTTGCTTGTGTGAGAAACAACCCAGACGAGTTACGAAAGGCTTCAAACCCAAGAAAGAAGTTCACAGGACCTAAAGTTTTCAAGGCAAAAGACTTATACAATGTAGCAATCAGATTCTTAATCATAGTTGGATTATTACCGTCACAATTATGTCATCAACATACACAAGAAAAAACAAAGAATCTGAGCCTTGAAACTTTATGAACAAAGATGTATCAGAAGTTGAATTACGAAAACCTCACAATGTAAAAGCTGACTTTAGCTTGTAGAACCAACTTCTTGGCGCCTGTTTGATGCCACACAGAGACTTGTGTAAGCGACATACATGAGTTGGTTTTGAGACATCAACAAAACCCTCTGGTTGAGTCATATAAACTACTTCTGATAAATCTCCGTTCAAAAATGCATTATTGATGTCCACTTGCTCGATTTGCCAACCATATGAGACAGCAATGGTAAAAATAACACTGATTGTAGAGAACTTGACTACATGACTAAAGGTGTCTAAGAAGTCCACACCAGGTGTTTGGTGAAATCCTTTGGCAACCAACCTAGCTTTGTGTTTTAGGAGAGTGCCATCTTATCGAAACTTGGTTTGAAAAACCCATTTGCATCCAACTACATTCATATCAAAGGAAAAGAGAACCAAAGACCAAGTTTTATTTCTATGTAAAGCATCAAACTCCAGCCAATATGTAATTACAGAGGGAGCTAATATTTATCAGATTTCTAATACACTAAAAGTGTTGCTTTAATATCCAGCCAATCAGAATTTAGAAACTACATCCACATCAGCAAATTAGTTATTAACAGTAACAACCTAACAACTAACCAATATCTTGATTGGTCAACGTTAACTAACTGACGGCAATCTTCTTATCATTATTGATATAAGCGTGGTCTGATGATGATAGATGGAGTTGCTTCAATATAGCAGATTCCTAATGCCCTATACTCTATTTCTCTAGTTTTGACCGTAGTGAATCTGTACTTGTTGCAGCCTTGATACAAAGCATGCTAGCTGGTTGCTTTAAGATACAAGTTCTAGCTTCTTTACATCCTATATTGTGTACATTCGCAACAAGGTCTCATACTTCACTCGGCCCTTAGGCCACCTGGGGTTGAAGACACGACAACAACACGCTTAACTTTTGCCTTGTGGCATGCTTTCAGCATTGAGCATGCCCTTTACGGCTGGCTCAACCAGTTCTTCCTGCAACATATTTATACAAAAAATAGTGAATTTGAAATGATCACACACCACTTGGCACACTTCAATTGCAACTATGTTAAAATGGTTTTGTTGACGTTGATTTCTGGATTGTATCAGAAAAGCCAACAAGGATTAGATTTCGGCTGTGATTTCAAAGAGAGAGGAGGAGGAGAAAGTAAACAAGACATGAATTTTTACGTGATATAACTCCGATGACCGGAGAAACATCCACGGGTGGTTAAATGATCAACCGAACCAAAATCCACTATGAATTTACGATGTTACAAGCTCTCAGTCTCTCTTTTTTCTCTCTATTTTTCTATGATCATTCTCTATATCTTTTTTTGTGATTACAGGTCTATTTATATGTTTATAGAACTCCAATCTGCTTTGTACAAGTAATAGATCTTTATATTTAATTACAATTATGTACTTGCTTGAAGCTGATTGTCTTCTTTCCTGTTTCAGAGTCTTGTATTGAAATAGAATGAGATTCTAGTAATGTAGTCCAATTTGGACTTGTTTCCTTATATAAGAACATAGTTTTTTTAAAGAAATAAAGTTGTTGCCTGATTGGGAACCCTTCCAGCTCAGTATTTTGTTCTCTTTAGGATTCCTTCCTGATGGATATTTTCGTGTATTTAATGAACTAATCCGTGTGAACTAGGCACTAGGCTTTTTATTCGGTTTTCTTCATATTTATCCCGAGCAAGGATAATACCAGCTGGTCCCAAGTAACATCATTTGAGCCCGAATAGAAGCGTTATTTTACCAGTCCCGAGTGTCCTTAACTGATCCCGAGTAGTATATAACGTTGATTGACCCTGAGTAGGTTTTATTCAACATCTGCTTACTCGGGTTTTCTTCTTCGATGATGTCTTGTAGGATATTTTCTGAATGCCTATTCGGATATCCATCTGGCAATTTATCTTCTTTGTTGATTATGTGTTCATGCAATAAAATTCACATATGACAATACCCCTTTAAAATATTTTTGCTGAACAAGGTTTCTTCGGGCAAAAGTATTTTAATTAGTTTCAATATCTTTGCAGCACCCGAGTAAGTATCTTGCCATAATGACGTGTTTTAATGTTGACCCTACAAATTTGATTTGCCTCCTTACGCGAGATCTTTAATGATGGTGACCTTTTGGACATTCTGACGGTGAAAGCCAGTTTTCCTTCTGACACGTGTCTCTTGCCTCTTCGTTTTTCGATATCATTTATGAGAAATGACTCACGCGCTTCCCCGAGCGCCGCCTACATCATCAATCCTTATCATCATTTTTTTCCCGCCTTAAGATCTAGGTTTTCGGGCTTTTATTTCTTTAAATTCTTCATTGAAACAGTCGGTTCACTCTTAAAGATTTCTCAGCATAAAAAATTTCTTAAAACCCATATTTCTTTATGCAGAAGGTCGAGACTTTCCATTGAAGATCTTGCATCAAACTTTATTCAAGGTTAGTTTTTAATGGAGCCATCTTCCCGTCATCGTCTTTTTAATGTCACTCTTGATGCATTATAACGTGGGGATTTCCAGTTAGTTTCTTGTATTAGAAGATTACTAGGGGAAATCCCTGTTGATGAGCCTCCATTTTTAGAAGTTCATGTTTTTGGGCTTCACCCAGACGTTACTTTTAGCCCTGTATCGAGTTCTTCATCTAATTCTAATTATGATATTTCTGATCACAGGATACCTCTTTGAAGGATGGAAAACATCAAAGCAGAAGTGAAGTCCGTAAGCACAACTCGGGCGATATTCTGATCAGGGAACAGACTGTCAACGAGCACGACGTTGAAGAGAAGTTCAGAACATCTCGCCTTTCTTTCTCTGCTACTTGCCTGGGTGGGTTTGATATCGAGCCAAAATGTAGTCGGGGCAGACGAGATAGAAAAGTATCGTTCACGATTCGATCTGCCCAACTCGGTCACTCTGATTCCAGCGGGTGATAGAGCTGTGTGGAATCCTCCCCCAGGCATGGTGGCAATCTACGGATCCATGCTCTAATGCGGCGTCACTCTTCCCTTCCAGCCATTCATTGCTTGGTTTTTGGCTGAAGCAGGGATTGCTCCGGCTCAGCTGGCCTAAATAGCTATTAAATTTTGATGTGCATGTGGAACATGTACAGCATGTGGAACATGTACAGTCGGATGAACTTATCGTCGTCATCCCCGAATGAGATCATGCACTTCTTTACACTGAGGCAATCGAGCAAGTTTGGGACCTACTTCCTCTTGTCTAATTAGCCAGATTGTTGGGTCTCTAAGGGGACAAGTGAGTTGGGAAACTGATATCTCTGATGACCCTAAAAAGAGGGGTTTTATATGGGGATTTCCTACATCCAATAAGTTCTGGAAGAACAGTTGGTTTTTCACCGGAGGGAGTCTCGGGCTTGAGGTTACTGTTTCAGCTGGAGGTACTCGGACGGCGTTGAAGGTCCCCCGTTTCTTCTGTTCCCCTGAGATTTGGAACAAGAAGAAAATCGAGTACAGTGATACGGAGCTGACCAGACTTGCTCGGGCAGCGGTTCACACTTTGAAGAAGATGAGCAAGACTTATCTCTTCGTTGAGTCGAATATGATTGAGCTCAACTTCTTCTAAAAGATTTCTGGCTACCGTAGGTGAAGTAAGCGATTTTTGTAACCTTTTCCTTTCATTATATATATTTTTTTTCATTCTGACGCGGTTTCTTTTTTCTTCCAAGTGTATGATACGGACGTCATCTACGATCTTCAGGCTCGCCAAGCGAAGTCAATTATTCAGGCAAGTCACAAAGAAGCTTCTCGTCAAGGCAATGAAGGCATCGCCCCGCCTGAGTCCGGCGAGGAGACTGATGCGGTTGAAGAGCAAGCTCCCGAAGATGTCCCTAAGGACGTTTTTCAACCGACGGTTGGGGAAACTAGTGGTCCAAGTTGCCCGACCGATACTCAGCTGCCTGGTGACGGGCAAGAGCAGGGGTAGAGTGAAGGTCTCGGTGAAAAGCTTACCGAACGGACTAACACCGGTGATTGAGGTAATACCTCTGTGGGACAGGTACCCATAGGTCCTGAATTTTTTAAAGTCTTCCGAGATGATACTCAGGAGGATCCCACAGCTGATCTCAGTTTCCACCGTTCTCGGGATGAGAAACGGAAGGCAATCAGCTCTCCAACTTGTCCTCTCAAGGTTCCTAGGGTGGTCTCTTTCGACGACTCCAGCGATGAAGATATTATTGCTGAGACTTACCCGAGTGCTGATATTGGAGCATCGGCGGATGTGGAGGCTTCAGAGCCGAACAGGGGTTTTCCTCCCCCCGAGGTTGAAGATATTCACATCCTTCTCCCCAGGATATACTACGGGAGATATCATCTGGTCGGGCTTTTATCGGAGACGACCGTTGGAGCTGTTTTCGAGATGGCTCTCTGACTGACCGTCTTTAGAATTTTTCAACGGTGCATCTTATGTAAGTTACCCTTTAATTGTTTTGCTTATTTGCCCGATTTTTAGATTTTTAATTAAACCTTTTTTTGTAGATAGTGGTCGAATTCGCTAAGCTAGTTCAGATGCAGCAACATCAAGCTGATCGAATAAGGCGTCTGGAAGCTCAGCTAAAGGAAAGTGAGGATCGACGTGCTCGGGTCGACACGGCTTATCAACAGGAGGTTGGTTCTGTACAAGTTTTGACCGACCACTGTCTGGTAAAACAGATGGAGGCCGATAAGAGGGCTTCTTCGACAGAAGAGAAATCAACATCACTTCAGAACTTATTGTCTTCTGCCCAAGAACCAATGCTCAAGGCCGAGCAGAAATCGGAGCAATCTAAGTCTGTGTATGAGCAGAAAATTGAGGATCTGGAGCACCAAGCGTTGACAGTCGAATCCTTATCCCGAAGGGCCAGGCTGGAACTTGAAGTACAAGGGGTGGATCGTTTCAAAAGATCCCCTGCCTACGATGCTCTTCTCCTTCTGGAGTTTCAACGAGGGATGGTTTCAGCTGACGAATTCTTTAAAGTCAAGAATCGGGCAACTGAAGGCCCAAACCAATTAGGAACTGTCAATCAAACATCATGTGGATCGGTCCTTGGAGTCTTTTTAGACTCAAATGAAGGAATTGAGAGCTTACTGCTGTAACATAGGCAAATAGCCCCATCCTATGCATTTAGAGGTATCATCCGAACACACCCTCTCGACCTTCCACGCCAGTCAAGAGTTGATCGTGGAAGGTGTGGAGCCTGATGTCGGGGCGATTCCAGGAGAGAATTATAGCCAATGGATGGATGACTCAGTCGACACAATTGATTAGTCTTCTAACGAAAGTCTGCTTCACGAGTACGAAATGGTGATTGACCCGAGTATTAGCAAGGGCTCTAAATCCTCACAATCCTGACTTGTAAATAGGATTTTTTTTGTACTCTTTGTAAACAATTTTTTGTAAAGAGTTCTTATTGTAGCCACTTTTGAAAGATCAATAAAATTTCGAGTAACTTTTCTGAATATGGTGTTTTGATTCTATTGCTCGTGAAATTTCTTTAACTTGACTATAGTTGCTAAGTATCTTATTAAACCAGCTTTTTCTGACGTTCACATAACTTAACCGAGTATCTTATTAAACCGGTTGTCACCTGGATAATGTCAAGTATCTTATTAAACTGGTTCTTGTAATCTTTATGTCAAGTATCTTATTAAACTGGCTAGCTCTGATGTTCGGATAACTTCACCGAGTATCTTATTGAACTGGTTGTCACCCGAATAATTTTAATACCGAGTATCTTATTAAACTGGCTCTTGTAATCTTTATACCAAGTATCTTATTAAACTGGCTAGCTCTGATGTTCGGGTAACTTCACTGAGTATCTTATTGAACTGGTTGTCACCCGAATAATTTTAACGCCAAGTATATTATTAAACTGGCTGGTATTATTAACCTTGTCATCTTAAAATAGACAAGTGAATTTACACTTGTGTTTCATACACGGTTGCTACCCGAACATTATATCATGGCTCACCATAATCATATATTCGAGTCCTTACTCATTACCGAGGACGTCTCCCCAGTTTTTATGTGTAAGGGTTTGTCGAATCGTTAATCTTTTTGAATTGCTTAACACAGCTACGCATTTCACCGGAATTCTTCCCAATAGCGTCCCGAGCTAGTGCATCGGGTTTGCCTTTTTACGAAGGTCATTTGACCTTGCTCGGCTGGCATGCTCCTTCAAGCTTCTCCGCCCATTCGGGATTTAATGGTCCCGAGTATTCTATTTGCATGTTCTTATTATCATGCTTGTCTTCCATATGTTCTTATTATCATATGCTTTCTTTTGGAAATCCCGAGTTCGATGCTTTTCTTTTGAAAATCCCGAGTTCAATTTTTTATTCATAAACTGTAAAATCAATAAAGTTTTAAATTCCACAGCTAATATTTATCCTAGCTAAAATAATCCTTACTATAAAAAAGAACAAAAAAATAATTTAAGGATAGAAAGTCTTCAGATATTAGGCATTGCATGGTCGGGGTAAAACCCCTCCATTGGGTTGTGCAATCCAATATGCTTCATAGCTAGCTATTCCTTCGACTTTGTACAGGCCTTCCCATTTGTCAGTCAGGGAACCTGCAACTTTATTTTTTGTGTTCGATGACACCTTCCTGAGTACCAGGTCTCCTAGCTAGAACTTTCTGACCCAAGTGTGAGAGTTGTAGTGGTGAGCTACTCTTTGCTGATATGCCATATTTAGTATTCAGGATTTCTCCATTTTATCTTCTAGCTCATCTAGACTTTGTAATAACATATCAACGTTCTGATCTTCATCATATAGCCTGACCCGAGGTGACGTATACGATGTTTCTATAGGGATAATAGCTTATGTTCCAAACGCTAAAGTGAATGGAGTCTCTCATGTAGATGTTCTTGTTGTTGTCTGATATACCCATAATACTTCGGGAAGCTTTTCAACCCAGCTTCCTTTCTTGGCATCTAGCTTTTCTTTGATTGTGTGTTTGATGATTTTGTTCACTGCTTCCACTTGCCCATTTGTTTGAGGGTGGGCAGGTGTGGCTTAGTAATTGGCAATCTGGTACTCTTTGCACAGCTGTCTGAATTTCAGATTGTCGAACTGAGTGTCATTGTCAGTGATTATAGTGTTTGGGACTCCAAACCTATAAAGTATATTTTTTTTCATGAAATTTATGGTATTTGCTTATGTGATATGCACTAATGCTTCAGCTTCTACCCACTTCGTGAAATAGTCAACGGCTACTATGGCATGCTTCGCTCCACCCCCTGTCCCAGCTGGCATTGGGCCGATTAGATCCAAACCCCACATAGCAAATGGCCATGGCGACGTGAGGTTTCTGAGCTACTCAGGGGGCTGTCAGATGTCATTAGCAATCCTTTGGCATGTATTGCAACTTTCTGAACACAGTTGTGCATTTGAGAATAGAGTAGGCCGATAATAGCTTTGTCTGAGTACCTTATGTGCCAAACGTTTACCCCCAGTGTGGTTTTTGCAAACTCCTTCATGGATTTCCTGTAATATCTGATATGCATCTTCTTCTGCACACATCTTTGGAGTGTTTGGGAATACCCTCTTATGTATAGTTCTCCTCCAACCAATGTGTACATGGTTGATCTATACCTGATACGTTCTGCTTATAAGGGATCTTCCGGGAGCACGCCTTTTTCCAAGAACCTTTTTAGCTGAGTCATCCAACCATCTGGTGGTGTTCGGATTTTTGAAATTTCCAAGTCTCTTGGTTCAGCTGTGCTCGATTTAAGGAGATACGCAACCGGAATAGTCTTTGGCCTGATTGTGGTTGTTGCTGATGCTAGCTTAGATAATGCTTTTGCCTTTTCATTCTCCTCCCTGAGGATCTGGGCAATCTTATATTCTTTAAATTTTTGGAGGAGCTGTTTTGTAATGTCACGGTAGGCAATCATGCCTTCATCCTTGGCTTGGTACTCGTCCAAGACTTGGTTGACAACTACATGTGAATCGTTGAATATCTCAACCTCATCTGCCTCGAGAGCTATGCAGACTCTGAGTCCAGCTAGTAGCGTCTCGTACTCGGCTTGATTGTTGGTTGCTTTGAAGTCAAACCTCATGGCACATTCAACATCATCTCCTTCTGGAGTGCATACTACGATCCCTGTCCCGCTGCCATAAGTGTTTGAAGAGTCATCTACATATAATTTCCATGGGAACTTTTTGCTCAACATTTTTTTTGCTTCTAGGTTTGGTTCTGTGAACTCTGCTATAAAATCTGTCACTGCTTGCCCTTTGAGGGATGTCCTGGGGATATAGTGGATGTCGAATTCATTTAGCTCGATAGCTCATTTAGTCCGTCTTCCTGAAATCTCTGGCTTCTGTAGAATTTGCTTTAATTGGCAGTCAGTGAGAACCTGGATTGTATGAGCTTGAAAATATGGCCTTAGCTTTTTTGCTGCCGAAACCAATGCTAGGGCCATTTTCTCTGCCAGTGAATACCTGGTTTCAGCTGGTATAAGTGTCTTGCTGGTGTAATACATCGGTTTCTGTACTCCATCTTCTGTTCTAACTAGGGTTGAGCTTGCTGCTAGTTCTGTGATTGATAAATATAAGTGGAGTATATCTCTCATCTGTGGTTTTGAGAGGATGGGTGCCTGCCCTAGGTATTCCTTGATTTTCAGAAAAGCATGTTCACACTCTTCATTCCATTCGAGCTCTTTTCCTTTTTTGATTACTTTAAAAAAGGGTGAGCATCTATCTGTTGCTTTTGAGATGAACCTACCCAAGGAAGCTAAGCATCATGTTAGGCGTTGTACTTCTTTGAGTGTCTTTGGTGAAGTCATTTTTTGCAGGGCCTGAATCTTCTCGAGGTTGACTTCGATTCCTCTTTGGTGAACTTGACAACCCAGGAATCTTCCTGAAGAAACTCCGAATAAACATTTATTCGGATTTAGCTTCATCTGGTATCTCCTTAAGACATCAAATGTCTCTTGCAGATCTGAAGTATGCTTGTCTGTTGTGATGCTCTTGGTCAACATGTCATCAATTTATACTTCCATGATCCTTCCTATTTGCCATGAAAAGATTTTGTTGACCAACCTTTGATAGGCTGCTCCTGCGTTTTTCAATCCGAAGGGCATCACTGTATAGCAGTATAAACCCTGATAATGTTGTTTTTTCTTCGTCAGCCTTGTTCATCATGATCTGGTTATACCCTTAGTAAGCATCCATGAAACTAAGAAAGTCGTGGCCTGATATTGCAACCACCAACTGATCTATCCTCGGAAGTAGGAAACTATCTTTCGGACACGCCTTATTCAGATCTGTGAAATCTACGCACATCTTCCATTGTCCATTCTTTTTTTGGACGAGGACTACATTAGCTACCCATTGTGGGTAATTGACCTCTCTAATCGATCATACAACGAGTAGCTTCTCTACTTCTTGTTTGATTGTCTGACTTCTCTCGAGATTGAATGATCTTCTCTTTTGTATCACCGGTTTTATATTCAGGTTTACTGTGAGATATTGGGATATTATTCTGGCATCTATCCTGACCATGTCTTCATGACTCGAAGCTAACACATCCCTGTATTTTTTGACTAGATCAACGAGGCTTTGTTTGACTTCCCTTTCCAGGTTTGCCCCTATTCTGATCTTTTTTTCTGGTTCACCTTCTTTCAAGATAATCTATTTGACTGATTCAGTTTTGGACTCATTCGACTTCTCCCTTGGATCGAATTCGAATGACATCAACTCTTTATTTTGATTCGGCTGCATTATTGTGCATACCTATTCGCTATCATTCTTGTCCTTGTATACTGACAGGTTTGCTCTTCGAGCCATCTCCTGGGATCCTTTGACTACCCCGACCCTCTGTTCTGTCGGAAATTTGATCATTAATGCATAAGTGGTTGTCACAGCCTTAGTCTTATTCAGGAATGGTCGTCCTAACAATGCATTATATGGCCAATTGTCTAAGTTTACTACCACGAAGTTAAGCAATACAGTTCTCTGGCAAGGTGCCACTCCAATCTTCACAGGTAATTTTACTGTCCCGAGTGATCTGACATCAATTCTTCTGAATCCTGAGTGAGGTATGGAAAGGTTGTAGATTCTTTCGATCCAACCTGAGTTGATCGTAAACGGTTACATTGAGAATGTCAGCCGAACTTCCATTATCTATCAAGATCTTCTTGACTTTTCGGTGACCGATCCGAGCATTTATGACCAATGCGTCATTTGGCCAAACATCAACTCCATGGGAATCTGCTTCTGTGAACGTTATTGGGTCTTATTCTTCCTTAACCCTTTTCGGGTCTGGCTCGACCGAGTTCACATCAAAGTATTCCTTGCTTCTACTGCTTCTCTGATTTCTTGTGTTCGTTCTCGGTTGTTTCTCCCAGTAGATGGTCCTCCAAAGATAGTATGTATTACTTCATTGGCCTCTGGATTGGCCCTTTGATTTTGACCAGAGCTGTGATCGGCTCTGACTTCTTTCTTTGTTTCTGGCTTCTCATCCTTTTTCAAGATTACATTTTGTATATGCCCTTCCCGAATGAGGGTTTCTATGTAATCTCTTAGCTGATAACACTTGGAAGTCTCATGACCAGTTTCTTTGTGGAACCTGCAATATTTAGTCGTATCTCGCCTGGCGAACTGAGATTGTCGTCGTGGTTCTTGTACCATATTCTTTTCCTCTAAAATGGCTAGGATTTCCTCCTACTTTTTCCGAAGGGGGGTGCAATTGGTGTATCTTCCTCGGTATTTTTCTATGGTTTGCTCGACATTACGCCCATTACCTCATGTCCTTGCTCTTTTCTTTACCGTTTCCTTTCTGTTTTCCCTTTTGGTTATGTACCTTAGACTCGACGTCCTTCTGTTCAGGTTTTCCCCCATGCATGTAGCATCCTATCGTGGCTAACTCTTCTTCCTCGGTCAGTGCATATCCTCCCGCCATATCCATCATGTCTACATATTTGGTCAGTCGGGCTCTTCTTAAATCGAAAGATAGTCATCCATTCTGTAGGTTGTTGATGAATGCAGCGATTATTGCTTTATCGTTTGCACTGCCAATTTATGATACTGCTTGACCGAATCTCCCCATGTATTTCTTCAGTGACTCATATTTCCCTTGCTTTATTTGAGCAAGGTGAGCCACTGACTTTTTCCTGTGAACATTACTCAGAAATTACCTTGAGAAGCTCCTGCTCAGTTCACTGAAATTTATGATGCTTGATGAGGGCAATCTCCCGAACCACCTTGAACCCATATCTCTCAGAGTTTATGGAAAGTTGAGACATAGTAAGGGATCACTGTGGGCATACTGAGCCATGGCACTTTTATAGCGTCTCACGTGCTCCTTTGGATTTGTATCTTTCTTAAATTGCTTCACGTGTGGCATCCTAAACCTTTCTGGGAATGGGGTCCGTAAGATTTCCCTTGTCATAATCGTCATCAGATAAATAGTTATACCCATAACATCTGACCAGTGTGTCCATTTGACGTTTGTTGTTCTCGACTTCTCGAGTTAGGCTTTGGATTATGACGTCTCGGCCTCCCACTGGACTTCCCCGATGGTCGAACCGCTGGGTGATTGTCAATTTGTCATTCCTCTTTCTGGCTCTTCACTTTGATACCGAGTTTCACGTATGATTCCGTGATTACGCTTGCGATAGTGCCGATCGCTGTCTTCTGATGAAGATCGATCCCGGTGCCAGTCATGTTTGTGATGTCTAGCATGGGTTGTCTGATCCTGGTTCTGCCTCTGATGTGGTCGTTTCTCTTCAGGTGTTTCACGTCCAGCCTGATTGATTGGAGTAGGGTTCCTTCCGACTCCTGGTGTATTTATTTTTGGCCTCACTACAACCGAACGAAGCCTAGCAGGTGGGAGGTTAGGAGTTTGTGCTTCTGTAGCCAGTAGATCCACTCCTTCCTTTGCGACATCCGCCATCAATTGTTGCAACGCCTCTCGAAAGCGATGTGTCAGGTATCTGCTGGTCGGAGGAACTTGATGGATCCCGACCAGGAATGTAGGTTGGTTCTCCATTTTTATGGCGAGATCCCGCGAGGTACTGCCAACATGGAAGTTGTCCAGATATTTTTGAACATCCCCAGAATTGCTTCTGCTTCCTACTATCGCTTTTGATCAAGTCGGAGGTTCGGCCCCTCCTTCTAGCGCCAATTATTGACGTTGATTTCTGGATTGTATCAGAAAAGCCAACAAGGATTGGATTTCGACTGTGATTTCAAAGAGAGAGAGGAGGAGAAAGTAAACAAGACACGAGTTTTTACGTGGTAAAACTCCGATGATCGGAGAAACTTCCACGGGTGGTTGAATGATCAACCGAGCCAAAATCCACTATGAATTTAAGATGTTACAAGCTCTCGATCTCTCTTTTTTTTCTCTTTTTTTCTCTTTTTTCTCTTTTTTCTATGACCGTTCTCTATATCTTTTTTGTTATGATTACGGGTCTATTTATATGTTTATAGAACCCTAATCTGCTTTGTACAAGTAATAGATCTTTGTATTTAATTACAATTATATACTTGCTTGAAGCTGATTGTCTTCTTTCCTGTTTCAGAGTCTTGTATTGAAATCGAATGGGATTCTAGTAATGTAATCCAATTTGGACTTGTTTCCTTATATAAGAACGTAGTCTTTTTAAAGAAATAAAGTTGTTGCCTGATTGGGAACCCTTCCAGCTCAGTATTTTGTTCTCTTTAGGATTCCTTCCTGATGGATATCTTCGTGTATTTAATGACCTAATCCGTGTGAACTAGGCGCTATGCTTTTTATTCGGTTTTCTTCATATTTATCCCGAGCAAGGATAATACCAGCTGGTCCCGAGTAACATCATTTGAGCCCGAATAGAAGCATCATTTTACCAGTCCTGAGTGTCATTAACTGATCCCGGGTAGTATATAACGTTGATTGACCCTGAGTAGGTTTTATTCAACATCTGTTTACTCAGGTTTTCTTCTTCAGCGATGTCTTGTAAGATATTTCCTAAATGCCTATTGCATATCCATCTGGCAATTTATCCTCTTTGTTGATGACGTGTTCATGCGATAAAATTCACATATGACAGGTTTTGATACAAGCAAGTAAGCAATATCGTTAGGACTAGGAGAAGCAACGGTGTTTTAAGAATCCTTGCCTCCGAATTTGGTCCAATGGTGGATGGAACGGGACCGGCAACATGGAAGACTCTAGCTCATCCAACGATTGCAGAAGAAATTGAGTCGTAATCCACCAACTCTGTCTTGAATTCAAGTTCATCCCCCGGAAAGTCATTTAAGAGCTATAACCATAAAAACCATTGAAAATGATTATTGATTACAGAAATCGATTCCTCTTGAAACGGACAAATCTTCCCAGAACAGAATCAATAATTAGCAAGCACATGGCTAGAATTATTCGATGTTTCAAGTTAACAATTAAAATCAAAGCACTAGTGCTAATCTGAACAATAATTATGAATTATCTCATAGTAGAAAAGAGAGCTTATTGGGTTCTCTGACAGTTCCATGGACGAAGTAGAAGCTTGATTGTTGGAGATTTTCGGAACCAATGATCGCAGAATAGTCGTGTCTAATATATGCGCATAACTCATAGCAATTAATAACGTCAATAGCGGAAAAATAAATGAGAGAAAATAAACCAATTACAACACAAGATATACATGGAAAACCCAAATCGGGTAAAAAACCACGGGCCGTCAGAACGACAGAGAAGATTCCACTATATGATAAATTGTTACAACCATATATTTCAGGATTCTCTCTCACACCCAAACCTAAACCACGCTCACAAGATCCTCATCAAGAACCCTACAATATCCCCTAGGTCTCCCCTGAATATCACCCAAGGATCTCTAACTTGATCCACTGATATTTCTTTAGATCCCTCCCCGAATATTCCCATGGGTGTCTCACCCGGATCTCTCCATTACTCTCTGATGTTACATGGTGTTCTTTTTCTCCATACAAAATAACCTAGATACAAGGTTTATTTATACTAGTTACTGGGAGTTTAACATAAAAAGAAATCCTACTCCTAAACGTACAAGACTTACTTGTTCCACATAAATACTATTTCCTATTTATGACAAGTCTTCTTGTTAAAGGGAAATCATTTTCCTTCAAATACAGAACTTTCATACTCTTCATGAAGACAAACTCTTTCCTTTTCTGATTAGCACAAACACTTTCCTATTTCCACGCGACATTCCTATTTGAGCAAGATATGTCGTTTCTGCGGTCTAGGTCGCTGTGTGCACCCAGCTTCCTATACCGCGAAAATCCACTGTCAACCACTACTCTCTGTGCCGCAGTCCATGCCATTGCCTCCGTCACGGTCTACACCGCGCCTGATCTCCTGGACACGACCGCTCTCTGTGCCGCTCTCTGTGCGCCTGTCTGCACAGCGGTCTACGCCGCGGAACCTACCAGACTTCGTTTCTTCAGTTCGTCTTCATCTTCATCTTCAAACCTCCCTCAAACACCATTTTCAACTTCCAAACGTTATCCCGCGTCTCCAGTAAGTTTCACATCAATTGAGTTTTATTTGGTTAACATTGAGTTCACTTGAGAATACGAACCAAAACCTAACATTGAGGCCCATGAAGGAAAGTGTTCAAGCTCGTATTGGATCTCTCTACGAATGAGTTTTCATGTAAAGAGAGATGGGATTTGTTTTGTTTTGTTTCGCCATTTTTGTGGAGTCTGAGGAGAAAAAAAAATGAGAAGAAAAAAAAAGAACTTTTTGTGGTGCAGTGACTGAGCACGTCAACACAATATAACGAAATAATTATTGACATGTTCTGCCACGTCATCGAATAAATGGTGACGTGCCTAACATGTCATCACATCGCTTGGTTATTGAAAAAAGTGATACACGTCATTAAATACGTGGTCGAGCACGTCAACAAACGGTTTTTGAAAAGGTTGTGACGTGCTCACTGACGACGTGAAATTATGGAAAAAAAAAAACCTCCATTGAGCAGAAAAGCTGCGAAGCATTATCATCATGTCTCTCCTACTCGTCGGCGCCGTCAAAGAAGCCGCCGACCACCTCGTTATCTTCCCCTACACTGGCGCCTCCTCCTGGGAAAAAAAGTTGTTTGGGGCGTGGGAAAGTAATGGAAAAGGAAAGAAAATGTGGGAATTTTTGTATTTTTTTTTTTGAAGATTTCAGCGGACTAAGTTAGATTTCAGGGATTAGGTAGTCTCTTATCCTTTTGTTTTGTTTTAATTTGAAATGTCTGTCAATTGACTTTCTTTTTTGTTTTAAAGATTCTTAAAGTTTGGATTTTTATTATAGTTTAGTGAATTAGTGAACACCCCTCCTGGGATTTGAAGGTTTATGTGAAATTTTGATGTTTAATGATCTTGGGGTTTGCCAAAATTTAGCAGCTTCAATTGTCAAATTCTGCTGCAATTGATGATACATATGATGGACCAGAGAGAGCTTATGTTTTATGAAAGAGAATCAATTTAGTGCTCGTTGGAAACTGCTTAAACATCAGATTTGAGTGAAGTTTTATGTGAAAATTATTTGATGTTTGAAGCTCATGGGGTTGATTGGGAAGTCATGTTTGGTCAAGTTTCTACCATTTTCAGATAAATTTTAGCAGTAAAAATATTAAATTCGGCTGAAATTAATGAACTCATGTTTTCATTGATTGTTGTTTAGCTTTGTTAAGCATTGTTTTAGTGGTTTTGAAGGTAGCCTCCTGCTCCTGTTACACACAATCTTCCTCTCTCTGGTGCCATTCCCAAACCCTCATCAGTCACCGTTAACTAATAAAAGTTCGATAATGGTCAACTTCTCCTTCAATTATTCACTATAGATTACTACTGAGTACTATCAATGAATTATCTAATCAAAATGGTTCGTCTTTTTGCTCAAATGTTAGTAGCTTTGTTAGAGAGCATCATTTGGGTGCAACCAAAAAAAAAACTTTTTTTGTTTTCCTTTTGATGAGCACAAAGATACAATCTTTATGTGTTCTAGAAAACTCATTTGCTATTTATTTAGAATGGTCAACTAAAAAAGACATATCTATGATCAAATGTAAGTTTTTTTCTGTTCGAGAATAATTAAAACTTCCAAAGGCTTTGTTGGGACCAAAAAATGAGGCACTTTTGAGTGCCTATGTCTGAATTTCCTAGAATCTCCGTCTGATTGTTCGAAATGTAAAAAATATGAGCTCTCTAAATACAGAGCTTATTCCATTCATTGCTCTCACTCATTTTAGCGACAATGTTGGGACAAAAAAATGTTGCTCCCACTCGTTCTGGTGCCAATGTTGGGAAAAAAAAATGAGACATTCCTAAGTGCGTTTGTTTGAATTTTCTGAAATCTCCGTCCGATTGTTGGATGTAAAAATCAGCTCACACTCTCCAAGCTTCTCTTCTTTCATGCATGAGTTGGCAAGACATGTGTTGTCATCCATTCAATTTGCTTGGCATATGTCATCTTGCATGTCAATTTGCATGGCATGTGGTCATGTATATTAATTTTGAGTGACGTGTGTCATGGTACATGTGTAATCTATAGATAATGTTTTCCAAATATAGTTATCACCGATTATGTCTTCCGAATGTGGTCAAAAAATTTACTACCAACGGGTTTCATATATGGGAAATGTATAAAGAAGTTGATGGTTTCCACGGTAACGTGCACGAAATTCATAAAAGATTGTGTTCTTTATTTTAAATCATATCAAACAGAGTCAGGTCACAATTCTATTTACACAGAATACGTTCAGGAAACCACATAAAGTTGCCACTATGTAAACCGATACATGTGATAACATACATTGACTTGAATAAGCAACAGTTGGAAACATGTTTCCAACTACATAATTTGATTAACTAAAAGGTACAGAATAAGTACGCTTTTAGTTTAAGATTCCAGCTTTCCGGTAGTTCTCAATGGAATCAATGAGGGTTTCCTCCAAGGGCCGGTAACTCCAGCCTAACCTCTGCAACTTCTCTAAACCCACCGTTAACTCCCCTCCCTCTGTGAAGCTGCCAACATACAACAAAAGCAAATTTGTTAGGAGCAAATCACCCTAAACTATTTGAAAAGAAAATCATGTTGGCCGAGTAGATATTCAGCAGCTTGAGCATTAATCACCTCTTCGGATAGTTGTAGTTAGGATATAAACTCTTCATTTTATCAATTAGGTCCCTTGCTCTGATAGTGTATGCCGTGCATATGTATCTCCCTTCTGCCTCAGGCTTCTCATATGCCAAAAGCACTGCCTCAGCTACATCTCGTACATCAACTATTACCCGGTGTTTGTTTTCTATCGACTCATAACCCTCTGTAAAAAATGAACAGATTACAGAAAATGCCATCATAATCGAATACCATAGCCTCGAATAAGACTAAACAAAAAATCAAAGTTTCCAAGCTACTGAGGGTACAACAAATACACAGATTTGTGCATCCTTGATGTCCAAAGGCAACATTGTGATCACAAGAACAATTAGATTTTACAAGCTTTAAATACATCATCCGATAAAGGCCTACTATGGTTCGGTACCTTTCAAAAGATTAACAAGAAATAAGCTACTTGCATTCACCGTGGACTGCAGAAGTGGCCCCAAAATAAGGCCAGGACACACGGTTACAACATCAAGACCGTTTCTTTTTCCATACTCCAGAGCTTCACTTTCTGCTTCTGTTTTCGAAAGACAATACCAATTCTACAATGAAAAAAGAAAGACATACTCTAAGCAAAAACATTTCTGATATACTTAGAATTTCACAACTGGTCTGCAAAATACTGTGAAATGTGAATAAAAGAGCGGCGAGCAAGTAATGACAAGGAATTGAACATGTAGCTTGAATTTCTATAGATTACCTTAGTTGTCCTGCAATACTCCTTATCAGACCAACAAGTTTCATCCATCACTTGACCCTTAGGCCAGTTGGGGTTCATGGCAACAGCAGCTAAAGAAGACACCACAACGACTCGCTTAACTTTGGCCTCATGACATGCTTTCATCACATTGAATGTGCCATTTACGGCTGGCTCAATCACTTCTACCTGCAACAATTTTCTTCCACATTATAACATCCATCTATAGATAACACCAAATGTAGGCGAAACTTGAAAGTTCGAAATGTTCATACAAAATAATGATATTTAGGAATACTTTTACCTCTGGATTGGGTACAGTGGTGGATGGAACAGGACTGGCGACATGGAAGACTCCAGTGCAACCAACAATTGCAGAAAAAACCGAGTCATAATCCAATAAGTCTGCCTTGAAGAGTTTCAGATTCTCAGATGCCTTCTCAAGTTTAGGCAGATGAGCATTTTTCTCATCACCTGCAACAATATATTTGACAAATTCACATTCAAAAATGATTCCTTTGAAATGGAGGAAATTATACTGAAGCTTGATATCGTGACCGATTATCAGCAGCAAATAAGATAGATCTACAATTACACAGCCAAATAAAAAGAATTACTTGGTTCTCTGACAGTTCCATGGACGAAGTAGTCTTTGGAGAGAAGAAACTTGACGACCCACGAAGCAAGATAGCCTCCAGCTCCTGTTACACACACTCTTTCTTTCTCTAACTCCATTTTTGACCAGTAACTACAACCACCCTCTAGTTAAATAAATTTCTTCATCTGGGTCTGTGTTTTTAGTCTTATTTACAGCAAATTGTCAATGTCTCCTTCAATTTTTCAATTTAATTAATGCTAGTTGATTGTTAAATCTGTCTTACATGAAGAAGAAGACAATTTAACAATTAAAATAACTTCTTTTTTAATTCTTCTTCACAAAAAAAATATAAATAAAAAGTGGTCCTCTCTTCTTCTGGCAAATGAGACACCAAGTAGCTAGCCAAAAATAATTATGTTTTTAGAACTTACAAATCAATAATATAATGACAACAATCTCACTATGAAACACCCCTTGAAATATCATTGGCTACATAAAATACAATCTCTCTCTAAATACGTAAGAGCAAACATAAAGTTGCCGACATGTAGACTGATGAATGTGATAACATACATTGACTAGAATAAACAGCAGTTTGAAACAATTTTATTTGATCAAATACGTAGTTTGATTAAAATAGGTATACAGTAAGTACACTTTTAGTTTAAGATTCCAGCTTTCCGGTAGCTCTCAACAGAATCGATGAGGGTTTCCTCCAAGGGCCGGTAACTCCAACCCAACCTCTGTAACTTCTCTGAACTCGCCATGAACTTCCCTCCCTCTGTGAAGCTGCCAAATACACAACACAAGCAATTTTGTTAGCGAGCAAATCATGATTAAGATACACCGAGGACTAATACAGTTGCAGTCAACATGAAAATCTTGTTGTTTGAGTAAATATTCAGTAGCTTGAGGTTTAATCACCTTTTTGGATAGTTGTAGTTGGGATATAAACTCTTCATTTTATCGACTAGGTCCCTTATTCCCATAGTGTATGATGTGCACAAGTATCTCCCTTCTGCCTTAGGCTTCTCATATGCCAAAAGCACTGCTTCAGCTACATCTCGCACATCAACTATCTCCCGCGGTTGGTTTTCCATCGACTCATAACCCTCTGTAAAAATGAAACAGATTGTAGAAAAATGGCATCAAAATCGAATCGAATAAGACTTAACAAGAAATCAAAGTTTCCATGCTACTGAGGGTACATAGATACACAATTAAAGGCAACGTCACGACAAAAATAACATTTAGATTTAACAAGCTTCAAATAAATCATCTCATACAGGCATATTATGGTTCGGTACCTTTCAAAAGGTTAACGAGGAACAAGCTACTTGCATTCACAGTGGACTGCAGAAGTGGCCCCAAAATATGGCCAGGACACACGATTACAATATCGAGCCCCTTTGTTTTTCCATACTCCAGAGCTTCACTCTCCGCTTCTGTTTTCGAAAGACAATACCAGTTCTACAATGAAAAAAGAAAGACATGCTAAGCAAAAACATTTCTGTACTACTTGGAAGTTGGAATTTCACAATTGTTCTGCCAAATTCTGTGAATGAAAGAATGACGAGCAAGTAATGACTAGGAATTGAACATATAGCTTGAATTCTTCTACAGATTACCTTAGTTGTCCTGCAAAACTCCTTATCAGACCAACAGGTCTCATCCATCACTTGACCCTCAGGCCAATTGGGGTTCATGACAACAGCAGCTAAAGAAGACACCACGACAACTCGCTTAACTTTGGCCTCATGACATGCTTTCATTACATTGAACGTGCCTTTCACGGCTGGTTCAATCAATTCCAACTGTAACAATTTTCTTACACAATATAACATCTATAGATAACATGAATTGAAGGCAAAATTCGAAAGTTCGAAATGCTCATAATGAATAATGATTATATTTAGGAATACTTTTACCTCAGGATTTGGTACAGTGGTGGATGGAACAGGACTGGCGACATGGAAGACTCCAGTGCAACCAACAATTGCAGACAAAACTGAGTCATAATCCAATAAATCTGCCTTGAAGAGCTTCAGATGCTCAGATGCATTTTCAAGTTTAGACAGATGAACATTCTTCTTATCACCTGCAACAAAATATTTGACAAATTCATATTCAAAAATGATTCTTGAAAGGGAGGAAATGATACTAAAACTTGAGATTGTGACTGATAATCAGAAGCAAATAAGATAGGTCTGTTCCACAGTTAAATAATAGTAATAATAATAATTACTTGGTTCTCTGACAGTTCCATGGACGAAGTAGTCTTTGGAGAGAAGAAACTTGACAACCCACGAACCAAGATAACCTCCAGCTCCTGTTACACACACTCTTTCTTTCTCTAACGCCATTTCTGACCAGTAACTACAATTAATCTCTAGTTAAGGAATTTTCTTCATCTGGGTCTGTGTCTGTGTCTCTAGTCTTATACAAGCCACTAGTTTCGATGTCTCCATCCACTATTCAATAAAAATTAATGCGTGAAGAAAGAAAGAAAGATGACATTTTTCTCTCTAGTTAAGAAATTTTCTTCATGTGGGGTCTGTGTCTCTAGTCTTATATAAAGCTAATTGGCAATGTCTCCTTCAATTAATCAATATAAATTAAGAAAAAAGGTTCGTATTTCGAATCACTTGGGTGTATCTTTGACTGGTTCAATGGCAGCAAATCTTTTCTTGTCCCCCAACTAAAGTCCCCAGCCACAATTTTGCAGAATTCACAATATTGTCAAACTCAAACCCAACCTATTATTTATCATCAAATCTGGAACCATCATAAATTTGTCCATGTGGCATATTCGTTGATTGATTGATTGGATATCTGGAAGCACAAACTTGACTTCGGCTCATTTTGGTATCGCTTTCCCAACTACTTTTGGGATCAAAAGTGATTCTGGACCTCAGACAGGGTGTTTGGTAAAATCATGGGGAAGTGCTTTTGGTCACTTTTAGCTTCTCCCAACTGAGTTTTTGAGAAGCTACAAATACATGCTTTTGGATTTTAGCTTCTGTTTTTAGAAAACGCGCTACGGTGTATTAAATGAAATTTTACTAACTTTCCAACTTTGTACTTGCCTTTAACGAAATTTAACAAAAAAAATGGGCTTATATTTTTGTACAAAAAAAAATATTACCATAATTAATTCAATAAAGTAAAATAAAAATGAAATAAAAAATAAAGTAGAATAAAATAAATAAATAAATAAATAAATAGGACTAATTAATTAAATAAAGTAGAATAAAAAATAGGACTAATTAATTCAATAAAGTACCGTAATTATATAACACTTAACACTAAATACAAATAAACAAGAAAAATGTAAAGTATATCAAATTATTACCATTTAGATGTCTTTGTTCTTTTAGTGATTTTACACACTCACAACACTTTTTATATCAGTTTACCAAACACATTGAAATTGCTTTTAGTTCTCATAGCATTTTTGAAAATCAGTTTACCAAACACTCAGCTGATTCTTCCCACAGCAATTCCAACAGCAATTCCCCCAACAGCAATTCCAAAAACACTTCTTCCCACAGCACAGCAATGTCAAACTGAGCCTTCATCTAGTAGTTCTCGGGGCATCGTCTCCGGTTTAAAGAGACAACTGTGACTTCACAATGTACACAGATCATCAACTAGCCATCTTCACTATGATTCAATGGAATCAAAATATCAAGGAGGAAGATGTAATAAACACATTCATCTACTGTTATTTTGGAATGTTTGTGTGATAACGACTAAGCTCAGGGGATGTTTGTGATGTTTTGCCTAATCAAAATGGTGCCTCTTTTTGCTCAAATGTCAGCGGCTTTGTTAGAGGGCATCATTTGTTTCAAATTTATAAGCACAAAGATACAGTCTTTATGTGTCCTCTGAAATGTGCATGTCTTTCTCAGTTAACCATTCTAAATAATAACAAATCAGTTTTGTAATATGAGAAGAAGAAGAAGAAGAAGAATTTTAACTTTTAATGCAAATCGCCATCTTTATGATCAAATGGGATTTTTTTATTTTTTTTTGGGAGAAGAATTAAAGGCTTCATATGGAAATGTATAAAGAAGTCAATGGATTCCGTGAGAATGTACACGAAATTTATGAAAGATTATGTTCTTTATTTTAAATTATCACAGGACTACCTCAATTTGTGTCGTGAACAATCATGTCAAGCAATTGGGTCACAACTCAATCTACACAAAATAAGCAAAAGCAATGACATGCATAAATTTGTCGGTATGTAAACAGATGAAGGTGATAACAACAGACATGGACTAGAGTAAGTAAGATTTGAAACATTTTTACTTAACCAAATACATAATTTGATTACATTAAAAGGTACAGAGCAAGTACACTTTCACTCTTTTAGTTAAAGATTCCAGCTTTCCGATAGCTCTCAACTGAATCAATGAGGGTTTCCTCCAAGGACCGGTAACTCCAGCCCAGCCTCTGCAACTTCTCTGAACCCGCAGTTAACTCCCCTCCCTCTGTGAAGCTGCCAATACACAACACAAGCAATTTTGTTAGGAGCAAATCATGATTGAGATATATTGAGGAATAATACAGTTGCAATCAACGTGAAAATCTAGTCGGTTGAATAGATATTTAGCAGCTTGAGCATCACCTTTTCGGATAGTTGTAGTTAGGATATAAACTCTTCATTTTATCGACTAGGTCCTTTGCTCTGATAGTGTATGCCGTGCATATGTATCTCCCTTCTGCCTCTTGCTTCTCATATGCCAAAAGCACTGCTTCAGCTACATCTCGTACATCAACTATTACCCGCTGTTTGTTTTGCATCGACTCGTAACCCTCTGCAAAAATGAACAGATTACCTTAACAAGAAATCAAAGTTTCCCCTCTACTGAAGGTACACAGGTATACAATTAAAACATTTGTGCATCCTTAATGTCCAAAGCAACGTTGCAACAACAAGAACATTTACATTTTACAAGATTCAAATAAATCATTCGATAGAGGCATTCTATGGTTCAGTACCTTTCAAAAGGTTAACTAGTAATGAGCTACTTGCATTCACCGTGGACTGCAGAAGTGGCCCCAAAATAAGGCTTGGACACACGGTTACAATATCAAGCCCGTTTCTTTTTCCATAATCCAAAGCTTCACTTTCCGCTTCTGTTTTCGAAAGACAATACCAGTTCTGCAATAATAAAAAAAAAAATGACATACTAAGCAAAACATCTATGAACTACATACAATTATGACTAGGAATTGGACATATAGCTTGAACTTCTTCTATAGATGACCTTAGTTGTCCTGCAATACTCCTTATCAGACCAACAGGTCTCATCCATCACTTGACCCTTGGGCCAATTGGGGTTCAAGATAACAGCAATTAAAGAAGACACCACAACAGCTCGCTTAACTTTGGCCTCGTGACATGCTTTCATCACATTGATTGTGCCCTTTACGGCTGGCTCAATCAATTCTACCTGCACCAATTTTCTGACACAATATAACATCTGAATTGAAGGTGAAATTCAAAAGTTCGAAATGTTCATGATGAATAATGCTATTTAGGAATACTTTTACCTCAGGATTTGGTACAGTAGTGGATGGAACAGGACTAGCAACATGAAAGACTCCAGTGCAACCAACAATTGAAGACAAAACTGAGTCAGAATCCAATAAATCTGCCTTGAAGAGCTTCAGATTCTCAGATGCTTTTTCAAGTTTAAGCAGATGAGCATTCTTTTCATCACCTGCAACAATATTAATATTTTCGACAAATTCACATTCAAGAAATCAAACTAAAACTTGAAATTGTGATTGATTGTCAGAAGCAAATAAGAGTCAAAAATTAAAAACCAAAATCAAAGCAGACCAAATAAAAAAAAAAATTACTTGGGTCTCTGACAGTTCCATGGACGATGTAGTCTTTGGAGAGAAGAAACTTGACGACCCACGAACCAAGATAGCCTCCTGCTCCTGTTACACACACACTCTCTTTCTCTAACACCATTTCAGACCAGTAACAACAAACCGATCTCTAATTATCTGGATCTGTGTCTCTAGTCTTACATAAGCGACTTGATTGTTAAATCGTCTTGCAACCAATCTCCTTCAATTATTCGATATAAATTAATGCTAGTTGATTGTTAAATCGTCTTACATGAATAAAAAAAAACTTTTTTTTATTCTTTTTTACAAGAAAAGTGGTCCTCTCTTCTTCTGGCCAACATCATTTCGAGTTTTTTTATCCTTTGATTAGCACCCAAAAAAAAAAAACACAAACTTTAGCCATGTCAATAATTATTGGAATAAAAGAGAACAACTGCTTCTCTCTCCACAAGATCCATTGCTCTTTTTAAGCTTTTTCTGATTCCAACAGTTGTTCCACAGCTTTATGCCTTTATTATTATCCTACCAAATGGGACTCCAAGTTGCCAAAAAAACAAGTGCTTTTGGATTTTGGAGGATCTCTATGGGTTTAACTTAGACAAATTTTATGCTTTTAGAACTTACAAGCAATAATACAAACCGTAGAATATTCATTGATCAATATGACAACAATACTAATCATGTATTACAAAGAACTGCCACAACAAAGGTAGTCGTGACTCGTGGCACGCTAACCAGTCATATTTATTCATATGCTAGATTAGATCTATCATTGATCGTGAAGATGAAAAGAAAATTGAGATTGCATTTTACTCTAAGAATCCAGCTGCTTTGTAGTGTTCAATGGAATCAATCAGAGTGTCCTCCAACGGTCTGCAATTCCAACCAAGCTTTTGCAGTTTCTCGGCGCTCATCTTCGGTTCTTCCCCTCCATCAGTGTAGCTGCACATTCGCGACAATGCTGTTATCACAGTTGCTACAAACATGGTTGGTTAGCATGTTAAAAATACGAAAAGCTTACCTCTTCGGATAATTGTAATGGGGATACAAGCTCTTGAGTTTGTCCAGTAGATCTTTGTACATAATCATGTGCCCTACACATATGTATCTCCCTTCCGCCTCAGGTTTCTCGTATGCCAGAAGCAGTGCTTCGGCGACATCACGTACATCTACAAGCTTCTGCAGCTTGTTTTCCCTTGATTCATATCCTTCTGTATATAGAAAGCAAACATTCAAAGCATCAATGACACGCGATAAGTAACATTCAACGAAACTAATTATATGTTTGAATGTTTTCGAGAATGTAGAGAAAGATGTACCTTTCAATTGTCTCACGAGGAACATGCTACTTGAATTCGCGGTGGTCTGCAGCATCGGCCCCAACACAAGCGTAGGACAAACTCTAACAACATCAAGCCCGGTTGATTTTCCAAACTCCATAGCTTCACTTTCTGCTTCTGTCTTGGAAAGACCATACCAGTTCTGATGAAACAAATGTAGAACCGTAGCTCAGTGTAAGTGATTGAACATTCTAGTACAACATTATACTTCAAAAAATAATAAAAATCACAGAATGTCCTGTTAAAAAACAGAGAATGTTAAAGACAAACCTTCATTTTCTTTTGAAATTCCTTATCAGACCAGCAATTCTCGTCCTTTACTCGGTCCTTGGGCCAGCTAGGATTCATGGTTACAGCAGCTCCAGAGGAAACCACGATTACGCGCTTCACTTTAGCTTCGAGACTTGATTTGAGTACATTGAGTGTACCCTTTACAGCAGGCTCAATCAGCTCAACCTGAACCATTTAAACGAGATCATCAATAAAATCAAAACCAATTTCATACATAAAAACGTCAATTAAGATCACAACAGCTTCTCAAACAGTTTTTACTTTCAAGTTTCTCTTGAAACTTTTATCAAACAGTTACTTATTTTCGTCAAACACCTTCTGACCTTCACTGTTTTTCACATAGATCATTCACATTTGTAAAATTTTATCAAAAATCATGAAACAATTGAAGAAATACTAGCAAATTCGATTCAAAAAAAAGTTTCACAGAGAAAGTAAGTAATCTTGCTTCTTGCCTGAGGATTTTGCACGGGGCCAGTGGGAAGTGGACTGGCGACATGGAAGACGCCATTGCAACCCTTTATAGCTTCGTGAATCGAATCATAATCCAACAAGTCTGCCTTGTGGAGCGTCAAATTTTCTGATGCTTTATCAAGTTTATACAAATGAGCATTCTTCTCATCACCTATAAACAGAGTGCCATAAACTCAGCTTAATAATGAAAAAGATCTAACTGGGGAAATTGTCATTTAGTTTTAAGAGCTTGAAAACACATGAATATGAAAAATAAACGAACCGGGTTGTCTGACAGTTCCTCGTACAGTGTAGCCTTTGGAGAGAAGAAGCTTGATGAGCCATGAAGCCACAAACCCTCCTGCACCAGTCACACACACAACTTCTCCCATTGTTTTTCGCTTGTTTATGTCTCTGATGTTATTTCTCTTGTGTGGATTGTGAAACCAGTTTCTGTGAGTTGCTTTGCTACTACTCAGCTACGGTGACACGAAGTTTTTATAGAAGATCAGATGATTGTACGAGCAATTTTTGGTGGCATGGCGTCAGCGATGACCTAATCACATTCTAGTACAAATCTACAAGACGATGACAATTGCCGGACAATAATACAAGTCCGCTTTTAGATTACATGGTCACAAACATATTGGACCGGCTTTCAAACTGTTAATGGACCAAAAACATTATGGGCTTGAAAATGTTTTGGATCAGAATGACAAGTTTGTAATGTCAAAGGCGCCCCCCACCCACACGTTAACAATCTTTAACGGGCTGATTTGGTCTTTTTGTTGAGTAACCTATGAGCCCGTTATTAAGTCTCATAAACTTGTCACAAAATTACTCCATGATTGAAATTTGAGAAAGTTTTGGGGGAGTTTATTAATCAGAAATTCTAATATAAAAAAAGAAAACTTAATTCTTAATTTATGATTACAGTGTTTACTTAAATAAGTTGAGAATCATATTATGTAGCAGGAATTAAATTCTTATCGGGAAGGAATCAAGTTCTCGTTCTTTTTCCTGTGGAACCTCCCAATTAGTAATCGTACCCTTGGATAATAGGGATGGTAAAATTATCCATGGATACGGATATCCGTAAGAATCCGTTCCATTTAAAATGGGGATGGATGCTATTATTTCGGGGATGGAGCGGAGATGGATGTCATCCTAGTATCCATTTTATTTGCAGGGATGGGGATGGATATGGTATATGGATATTCATCTCCATCTGGATTCATTATAGAATTTAATAATTTAAAAATATAAAAACATATTATGTGAATATTAATTCTAATTATATAAGTTATTGTTAATTTTTATATTTGAATGTTATTGGATGTATTTGTTTCTCTTTAAACAAGATAAAATGCATCATTATATATGTTAAAAACTATAAAAATTTAAAGTTTTTTCATCGTATACAGATATAAAGGGAACGGGGATGGATATCTCTATCTTAATTAATGAATTATCTGAATCCGCTTCGCTAACTTATAAAATGGGGATGGATGAGGGGATAATATATATATATATGAGGAAATTACAAGAAATAACCTAAAAGTTTATTGAGTTATTGTTTTTAGCCAAAAGTTTATTTTTTATTATAATATGCATATTTAACCTTGAAGTGATAAGTATATCCTGACTTTTGTTTTACTTGACCCAAAATTTCTCACCCAAAATTTCTC
Organism: Dipteronia dyeriana; assembly: GCA_032871835.1. NCBI lineage: Eukaryota > Viridiplantae > Streptophyta > Magnoliopsida > Sapindales > Sapindaceae > Dipteronia > Dipteronia dyeriana. The sequence goes on from CM065296.1 coordinate 122,484,511, forward strand.
ACCCAAAAAATTGACTTATTAATGTCCTCAACCTCCAATTTCGATTGAAAATCATATTTTCATCTCTCTCTAGACATCGATTCATCTCTCTATACTGATTTGGGCATCTCTCTATATTGATTTGGGCATTTCTCTCTAAACTGATTTGTGTCTTCATCTCAGCATTTCATCTCTGTACTTTGGGTCTTCGTCTCATCATTTCGACTCAACATTTCATCTCTGTCAACTAATTTGGGTCACAACAATTTTGAAAGGAAGATCCATATCCGAAGCATAACTGATTTTGAAGGTATGTAACTATTTCCCACCTGTTTTTGACAAGAATCATTAAGTTTGATTTGAAGAAAAAGAGATTGGTTTTGATTTTGAGTGAAATACATGTTCTGTAATTTTTTGTCTCATATTACATGCCAAGTTATTTTAATGTTACATGTCATGTCAATTTATTACAAAGTTACATGTTTGTCAGTAGGATTTAGAGTGAAACTCGGCTATTATAAAGTTACATGCCAGTATTTTTTAAAGTTACAAGCATGTTATTTTCGAAGTTACATGCTAAGTTATTTTTGTACCCAAGTTACATGCTAGTTTATTTTCGAAGTTACATATTATGTTATTTTTGAAGTTACATACTAATTTATTTTTGAAGTTACATACCATGTTATTTTTGAAGTTACATGTCATCAAAATCCTATTTGTTACATGTCAGTTACTTTTAAAGTTACATGTCAAATACTTTAAATGTCAATTACTTTACATGTAGGAATATGGGTGCAATGAAATTGATCATCTATCACGGTGGAAGTTGAGTGGGCAATTGTTACGAGGGTGGTATGATAAAAAGGGTCAATGTTCGTAGAGGTTTAAGTTATGATGTCTTGGTGAAGTTGGTACAAGATGTTGCAAATGTTGATGCTGCTAGGTACAACTTATAATTATGCCAATTGACCTTCACAAATAGTGGTACTGCTTGTCCGAGAATTGAGAATGACAATGACATGTCATTTAAGAATGCTTAGCCTTGTCAGACTCTTCAACCATGCCCATCCGCAACATCCACAACATTAGCAACATCGAAGCGACCACATAGATCTTACAGGTGCAAGAAGTATGGAGAAGGAAGCCACAATTCACAGAAGTGTCCATTGGCACTGGAAGTTGGTGGTATAACATAGGTTTTCATGCTAGAAGTTACATGCCAGTTGATACTAAAGTTACATGTTAGTTAAAAATGAAGTTATTGCAATAGCTCTAAAAGCGTTTTATTGTTTATTGCAAGCATGTGGCTTACGTGCATATGAAGTTTTGAAAGCGTCTAAAGAACAAGAACATTTGATAGTCATGTAAATCAACAATCAGATTTTTCTTTTTGAAATAAAATTGCATAAGCCAATCCAATTTGATAAACGATGTAGAGAATGCAAGTTTCTCTTTGAATACCTTCACAAAAATTACACATTTCATCAACATTATGCTCTCCAATCTTGATCATAAAGATAAAATTGGGAAATAGTATTGTTTAGACATATTTCATAAAAATCTATTTCAGAAGTAAAATATCAACACTCTATACAAGAGAAGTTGGCCTCGTTACAGAAATCCACCACTCCTAACACATCAAATTCAACTCATTTGAGACTTGTCCTTAGTGTAAACCAACCACTTTTCCACCATTTTTGAAATCTGCAATGAGTTCACCAGCCCTACTCCATCAATCTCCTAGCTCTTTGACCACTCCACCATACAAGATATGATTTTTGTTGTGCCAAAACAGCCAATTAGCAACCAAGAATCTCAAAACAATATCTTCATTATCAACTAAGCCAAACCATATAATCCTGTAAAAAAAAAAAATATTTTGAAGCTTATAAAGACTGGGAAAAAATGACATGATTTCCATTGTGAAGAAACCCTTTCATGGTTTAACTTAACTCATATATATATATATATATATATATATATATATATATATGAATAGTTGTTTATTGAAAAAGTCATAAAATGCATAACGAAAGAACATAGAACACAAGCCACAACACTAAAAGGTTGGGCAGATGAGGCCAACACCAAATCAGAGAATAACAATCTATTACAACAAAAAAGAAACTAAAAAACAAAATAAATAGTTGAAACCCCAGCCACACCAGAAATCCAAACACAAAGAAACCAGACAATAACACAACCACAGACCAAGAAAACAATGAAAAGAGGATCAAAACTCCTCCCAGATAATTAACTTATAGTTACATGTTACAATAACAAAAACATATTTCACAATTAGCTGTCACCAAATCAAATTCGCAACACAAGAACAACAACAATAACTGTTAGAGCAATTCGAATATGCCCAAATAGAAATCGAATCAAATCCAACACAACATTGCAACACATCATCTTCATATCACCAAATTTATCAACCTCAAAATTCTCTAAACAAAAAATATATTTAGTATCCATTTAAGGAAATAATTAAAAACAAAATCCCCAATTTTTCACACCAAAAATTACAACAACAAAAAACCCTAAATCGTTTGGATTGGGGCTTAAAGCCAAGAACAGGGGATTAAAGCCATATAATTACCGGGGCTACCTTTGATTGAAAACTAAGGGATTAAACTTCCATGAAACTAACCAGATTTGATGATCGACTAGATCGATGACGTCAACGACCAAGAGCAACGGCTTCAACGAACGAAGGCAGAAACAACGGTGGACGGTAGCTGAAGACTGCATCGACGACCTTGAGTGACAGATTCAGCGAGAGATGCGAAGACGACAAGAGGTGCGGGATTCGACGAGAGCGGCGGTGACAATGTGAGGTTCGACGACAATATCTCCTTTTCTCTTCTTTTCTCTCTCTTTCTTGTTTTTTTGTACATCATATAGTTTAACCATAACAAAACAAGTTTGAACCTTGTTTTTTATTTTTTATTTTATTTTTTATTTTTTTAAGGGTATTTTTATCTAAAAAGGGTAAAAAATGATAAAAATAGTAAAAAATAAATTGGTAACTAAAAGCAAAAAATCTATCATTTTTTTAGTTATTTATAAATTCATCTATATATATCAAACGAATACAGAGATTGATATTGAGATATCTATACCCAAACCCGATTTATTGTTGTCCCTATTGGATAACTTTAAGTTAGGGGATTTTCTCTCGTATCTATTGAAATCAAAACCGGTATATGGAGTTTTTAAGTTAAACAAAACTAGCTTTAATCTCACGGTAACTGTTAAAATCGTGGAACTAATGGATAAAAGTGGATAATACCTTATAGGTGTCGGTCTCGTGATTGTCCGGTACAGAATTTTAGTCACTTGGTCTAATCATCCACCTATAATTGTTGTGTGCAACTCATTCATATAATATATATTAGTTTCTTTTATTGCGTGACTGTTATAAATTAAAACGAAGATAAGATGAAGAGCAGTCGAAGAACAATTATAGAATAAATAAATAAAATAGAAATAGAGTTTGGGGAGATTAGAGATAAAATAAAAGAAAGATAAGAGAGTAAAAATTACTTTGTATTTGATCTGAGAATTTCAGACGAACTAAATAACTGTTACAACTGAAATATATATACATATATATATATATAGAGAGAGAGAGAGAGAGAGAGAGAGAGAGGCTATCAAACTTGACGAGAATGAAGCAAAATTTGTGGTCTACAAGTTATACACGTGTAATGAAGTCAAGAGGGAGGTGATGAGGTGTACGGTGGTGGGAAATCCACATTGATTTATAACTGTAACGTGGTAATTATTAATATTTTTAATTATAAAAATACCATTAAATAATAATATTGAATGTATTAATCGATGATTTTTATAATTTTAAATAATAAAAATATTATATAAATAGAATGTATTAATTATATCTATTGATTTTTATAAATTTAAATGATAATAAAAAATAAAAATAATATTTTAAATGGAATTATACATTAGAATATAAAATGTTAAAATGATGTGTCCATATTGTTTTATGTTAAATTTAGTATTAGTATTACCACATGCATTGAAGATGGTTTTATATATATATATTTATCTATTAAAATGATGTGTCCATATTTTTTTATGTTAAATTTAGTATTAGTATTACCACATGCATTGAAGATGGTCTTATTTATATATATATATATATATATATCTATTTGTTTATGGGTAGAATTCAAATATCTGATTTGAGAGTCATTTGTTTAAATTTTAAATTTATTCATCTACCGATAGTGTTACATCTTTCTGATTGTGTGGAAGCAAATACTTCAAATGCAAAACAATAAGAATTAAGTAATTCTGTAGCTGACAGATCAATTATCAATTATCAATTATAAATGAATGCTATTAGAACTTTGATGCTTTGAATATGATATCTGAGTTAATATCAACCAGGAAACAACCGATTCATTTTCAAAACTGTATTGATGACCGACAAAAATGTCTTCTTTAAAATGTTTCACGAATATCAATTGTCAGATGTGTTACTCATTACTCAATTGAGAATTCTTTTCCCAAACAGATTGAATTTTAGTCAACATATAATGTAAACACAAAGAAATCGGGTCCAATGATAATACCATGTACCACGTTTTTCATTTCATGCTCATGGTGGACTCATAAACCCCATCCATGTATTAATTATTTGTCGTACCCAGAAGTGGACACACTTTAAGCTAATTTATATTTAAATTTATCTTAGTACAAGTAATGTTACATTAATCAAAATCATAATAAACTTTTAGTACACGTAAGTCTAATGTGTTAATACAAAATGTTTCAGACCTTAATGAAATTCAGGATTTAGATTTGTTAAACGTGATTAGGGAAAGTTTAAAGTTTAATATGTTTATTTGATTGGAAAGATGTTTCATCAATTATGAAGAAGTAACTAGAATTCGTGTGAGTGTCTGTATATATAATAGTTAGGTAAAGGGTTTGTGACTGAGATGTGATTTTTTGATTTTCAAATATCTAAAATTACTTTTTGAAATTGTATAATATAGTCATTTCACTGCTTTCTAAAGTTTTCTCAGCCGTTCTATAATGGTGGAGAGACTTCTTTTAAACTTTTTCAAAAATGATTTGTACCAAAAAACAACCAAGTGAATGATTTTTTGTCAGCAATTCATTGATTACTTATTCATTCAAAAGAAAAATAAAATTATTGTAATATACAAACCCAAAATAATAATAATAAACATAAAACTAAGAACAATTTCTATTATCAAATCACTGATTACGATAGTAAAACAACCTTTCTCAATCTGGTTCGAATCTGCAGAACATAACAAACAGAAACAAAACGTTAGGGAATCGAGGTCCGTGTTTCACACGGTGTCCTTAAGACAATTTCGCCGTATATAACACCGTATGTGTATAGCGATTGTCTCCCAGGATACAACGATTCAACAGTGGAAGTACGAAGCACAACCACTCTCAGCGAACTCAAATTAGGTTCGAACTTACCATGCACTGAAGAAGATAACCGAGAAGGAGAGAAGAAAAAAAAAAACTTCTGATTTCGTGAGTGCAAGAATGATTTCAATTCTAGAAAAAATGTAGACTAGGGTTTATTTTTTTTTTATTTTTATGTAACCAAAGTCAAAGAGATCAAATTTGGAAATTGCTTAATTACTACGTTTTAAATGATAAAGGAAATTTAATTAAAGAATAATCTTCTAAAATATTTATTCATAATTGATCATTGATTCTGATTACTTAGTGATCAAGTAAGTATCAGAATCCAAAATTGATCATTGATTCTGATTACTTAGTGATCAAGTAAGTATCAGAATCCAAAACGAAAAACAACTATTTCCTTAATTCAATTAATTTCCTTAATCAAAAATGGAAATTTCCATTTTTCATTATCATTTATTTAAAACGTTTGACTTGGGGAAAATAATTAATTCTTTCCTTATCAATAAACTGATTTAGGAAAAATTAAATTCAACATAGTAGCAAAAATTCGGTTGTACTCTCACAGTCCAACCGGAGCAGCATTCGTGTACGCAGGACGTGCCCTTACACATGTTGATAAGCTACTATCACACAACTACTTATATACCATATATAAGTATTTTACCCAACCAATGTGTGATGCATATTTTCCCTACACAATGGACTCGTTTTGAGACTCAATTTCTCATTCACCCATTAATCGATTTGTGAGTTTGAGTATACCACTTCGACGCTCTCACGAATGAGAATTCGAATATACACTGATCTTTAATTTTCATGAAACCGATCATACTCAAATAACCCTCTCAAACCGGTAGTTTGTCACAAATTTTCCAACAGTTTTTTCATTTTCTTTAACGTAATCTAAATTATAATATAAATAATAAAATAATGTGGTTAAAACTATTTCTTAAATAAAATAAAAAATTCTCTTCCTAATAAAACAGTAAACTAAAATTAGTTTTGTTTTGAGACATTTTCCCCGAACTCAATGTGGTGTCAACGGAGCACAACAATATTAATTCAAACTTTATGGACATATTATACACTTTTTTTTCCTATAAAAGTTTAATAAAGAAAACAAAATAGTGATTAAAGTGAGCGGAGCTAGTGTGTTGTACTGCACTGCAGTCTGCACATGCAGTAATGCAGGACCATCGAGACAGTGACCCGACCCAAGTCCAACCACTCATTTGTGGCACTTGAATTCCTTACACGAATCACGTTTTGCAATATTTATTTATTTATTTATTTATTATTTTGGGTAAATAGATCTTATTAAAAGTGTAAAAAATCAAACACAATAACAATTTCAAATTGGAGGGAAATAATTGAATCTTGCAACATTGAAGGAGGAATAATTTGCGAAATTGGAAAGAAAAGTGTCCCAAAAAAAGATAATCTTTGCTTACCTGTAAGTCATGTGAGTAACAGCAACATATCAACATATAAACTCAACGACAAACATAGGAAACCCCAGCAGTAAACTGTCCCTGACCAACAAATCCCCACACTCCACACTCAACACTCAACACACCCTGTTTTCTTCTTCACACAAATATAACATTCTCGAACCCACTTAGGTTCGGTTAATTCCTAACCCAATCATTTTTTTTTAATATGATATTTTCTATTTTCAATAGATATTATATATTATCCATATGATGATAAACCTAAATAAATAATTTAGGTAATCAAACAAATTGTTTTTATACGAAGGTATTTTGGTAATTGCCAAAAGACCGTGTTTTCTACTTTAGTAAACAAAAACGTGTTTTTTATATGAGGCTAGTTCTTATTTTTCCTTTTTTTTTTCAAATAATTATTTGTTCTTATGTGAATTCGAAAGAATAATACTTGAATACCACCACCAATGTGATATTGCCACATCATCTTTTTTCTTGGATAAATATAAAAAAAAGGTTACGTGACAATATCCCACTTCTTAGGTGGTATTTGGTTGGGTGGAATGGAATGGAATGGAATGGAATGGAATGGAATGGAAAGAAATCCATTCCATTTGTTTGGTTTGTTAAATGCCAATGGAATGGGCATTCCGTTGGAATGTGAATTCAACCATTTTGGTGGAATGGGCATTCCATCCAAAAACCAATGGAATGCCCATTCCATTCCATTATCAAATTTTCTCTTCCAAAAATAACCCTCCATCTCCAACTCTAATACAAAAATACTCTCATTTCCAAAAATAACACACACACACACACACATATATATATATATAATAATAATAATAATAATATAATTTATACTTTTATAATAATATATATATAATATTATATTTTATTATTATTATTATCCATAATAAATAATGTTATTATAAATGTTTGGTAATTAGGGGTATTTTGGTCAAAATACAGTTGATTTCATTTCATTCAGTTGTTAACCAAACAAAATATTACTGATTCAGTTATTGATTCTAAAGTCTCAACCAAACAAAGAAATCAGTTTTCCATTTCTTTCCATTCCAATTCTCATTCCTATTACCATTCCAATTCCTATTCCACCATAGTAACCAAACGCCGCCTTAGTTTTTACCGGTCTTTATCAAACTATTTTTCATAACGAAAATGGCAAAATAGTAATAAAAGTCTATTAATCCAAATAGATGATTTGTAATAACCTGGCCGTACGTGCGAGGTAGGGAGGTGATGACTTGTGAAGTTACGACACGTGTGGCCGTAGAGCCCGCGCTATGGTCCTATAAATAGGTGTTTTTAGCGTCCTTTGTTTCGGCTCATCCCTCCAACCACTACAAATTCTATTTTTTATTTTTATAGTGTTTTTTTGTTTTTGAGTTCGTAATTAGAATTATCGGAAAATGGACGTACGTCGCCGGCCTCAGAAGCCGCCACGTGTCGCCGAGGACGAACCTCGAACGGTGTCATCGTCGCCGCCGCCGAAAGCGTCGGACGCGTTGCCGTTGCCACTGTACCTGACGAACGCCATTTTCTTCACGCTCTTCTTCTCCGTCGCGTATTACCTGCTCCACAGGTGGCGTGACAAGATCCGTAGCTCGACTCCTCTCCACGTGGTCACCCTCTCTGAAATCGCCGCCATTGTCTCGCTCATCGCTTCGTTCATCTACCTACTCGGCTTCTTCGGCATCGATTTCGTCCAGTCCTTCATCACTCGTGCATCCAACGACGCGTGGGATCTTGATGATGAGGCTGTCAACGCCGCTGCCATCATCGCCGCTCGTCCTCCACCTACTCCGCTGCCGAAATTGGTCGCTCATGAGCCGATAATCACGGCCCTGTCGACCGTGGAAGATGAGGAGATCATCAAGTCCGTCGTGGACGGCTCGATTCCGTCGTATTCGCTGGAGTCGAAGCTCGGGGACTGTAAACGAGCGGCTCTGATTCGACGCGAGGCGCTGCAGAGAGTTACCGGTAGATCGTTGCAGGGCCTGCCGTTGGATGGGTTCGATTATGAGTCGATTTTAGGGCAGTGCTGTGAAATGCCGGTTGGTTACGTGCAGATTCCGGTGGGTATCGCTGGGCCTCTGCTGCTTGACGGGTTCGAGTATTCAGTTCCGATGGCAACGACTGAGGGGTGTTTGGTTGCGAGTACAAACAGAGGCTGCAAGGCGATTTATGTCTCCGGTGGGGCTGTGAGTACGCTGTTGAGAGACGGTATGACCAGAGCTCCCGTTGTTAGGTTTTCGACTGCGAAGAGAGCTTCGGAGTTGAAGTTCTTCTTAGAAGATCCCAACAATTTTGATACAATGGCTGTTGTTTTTAACAGGTATGTTTTAGCAAGTTTTGATTTTTTAATGTTTTAACTTAATAGTGATGAACTGATGATGGTGTGTTTGTTTTGATTTCAGGTCGAGTAGATTTGCGAGGCTGCAAAGTATTCGATGCTCTCTTGCTGGGAAGAATCTCTACATTAGATTTTGTTGTAGCACTGGTGACGCGATGGGAATGAACATGGTTTCTAAAGGAGTTCAAAATGTTCTTGAATTCCTTCAAAGTGATTTCCCTGACATGGATGTTATTGGAATATCTGGTAACTGGTCTTGACATTTACCTTAACATCTTAGTTATTTCTTAAATCAATAGTTAGTACATCGCATTTTGGTATAATATTCATCTTCTTGTTTGTTTTGTATAATTATCGGCTTATTAGTTGCTACTCTGCTCCGTTGTTATCTGTAAAATTATGTCATCTTCTCTGGTGTGATTAGTTTAGCTTGTTTCCCCATGACTATGAGCTTGATTCCTTTTGTCATTATGACAAGGTCATCTCCTTCCAAGTGTTGTAATGGACATTCTTGAAGCATTGTTGTCATTTACAATGCTGACCCTTGTTTTATTATCTTTGTCTAGAGATACACGAGCCCATTTCCAATTGAATCTTGTTTCAAAAATATCATTATGTATAGTTTAGATGCCTTTCTTAGTTATGAATATGGTTCCACTTTTTGATATTTAAACATCAATACCATTTTCATAATATTATCACAACTTTCTGTAATTAAATTTTCATCTGGAAACAACTGCTATCTGCCTTTTTGTCTTTATAATTTTCACATATCACACTGTTTTAGTTTCTTCTTCTCTCTTCATTCATTTTAAGTCAGTTTTCACTGTTAATTTTAATTTTCTTTTCTGTGACCATGTATCATTACATTGTGAAAGAATTATTTGTGGCATAGATGTTGTCATAGGAAATATCTGTTTAGTTCCCGGTGTTTACATGTTATTTCGTTTGCCAGGAAACTTTTGTTCAGACAAGAAACCTGCTGCTGTAAATTGGATTGAAGGGCGTGGTAAATCGGTTGTTTGTGAGGCAATAATCAAAGAAGAGGTGGTGAAGAAGGTGTTGAAAACCAGTGTAGCTTCGTTGGTTGAGCTTAACATGCTCAAGAATCTTACTGGCTCAGCTATTGCCGGTGCTCTTGGTGGATTTAATGCCCATGCGGCCAATATCGTCTCTGCAATCTACATAGCAACTGGCCAGGATCCAGCACAAAATGTCGAGAGTTCTCACTGCATTACCATGATGGAAGGCGTCAATGATGGGAAGGATTTACATGTGTCTGTAACTATGCCATCCATTGAGGTAATTGTACTTAAAAGTGATTTACGATAGTCTTCGTAAGTTAATATCACTTATTTAATTTTCAGCTAATATGGTTTCTATTTCGATCAGGTGGGTACGGTCGGTGGTGGTACTCAACTTGCATCTCAGTCTGCTTGCCTGAATTTGCTTGGCGTGAAGGGTGCAAGCAAAGAGTCACCAGGATCAAATTCAAGGCTTTTGGCCACCATTGTGGCTGGTTCAGTCCTGGCAGGGGAGCTCTCCTTGATGTCTGCCATTGCTGCTGGTCAGCTTGTCAAGAGTCACTTGAAATACAACAGATCCAGCAGAGACATTACCAAAGCCACATCATAAATTGTGATGGTGGATTCATCAGTTCAATGAAGTATAAATAAATTTAAAGACGAAGACAGACACGATGTAGGGGAGGAAGAAAGCAAGCAAAAATATCAAATCTACCGGTAAATTCTTTGCTTCTATAGCTGTAAAGTTTGATATTTGCCGTAAGGTGGGAGAAGAGCATAATGTGGCTAGCTGTGCCATCTTTCTTCCAAGTCAGTCACTCATCGCCGTCTCTGATCTAGTATTTGATCTTGTCATGACCCTAGAGTGGAAAGGGACCCCCTTCAAGTATTTGATCTGTGTTGTGTCTTGATTGTGGAATTTTTTTTTCTGTCCTGTCTTTCTTGTTTTGTTATATAAACTCTATGTTTGTAGTTGTTGGGGACCGGTCTAACCATTTCCATGTCATTTTTCTCATGGCACCGCATTTTGGTATACAAGATTCTAGAATGTGACCTCCCCAGATATTGAATTGGTAACACGATCTTAAATCTATGTCATTCAATTGCTTTGTGCGATCATTGTGTTTTGCTCAAACCCTTTATATTAGTTCAATGATAAATTGTAGTTACTCCATTAAATTTGTTTAATTCAAGTGCAATGGTTTAAAAGGCTTAAAACGTAATTACAAAAGGCTCGGAGCCTTTAGTAAAAGTCTCGAAACTAAGCAGGTAGGAAAAACATGAACCTTTGAAAAAAAGTATCGGACACAGTTTTAAAATACTCAGAGCTGTAAAAAAAAAGCTCGACGTTTAAAAAAAAAAGAAAGGTTCTGAGATTTGAAAAAAAAAACTCAAGGCTGTTATAAAAAAATTCGGAGATTTTATAAAAATGTTCGGACAGTATAAAGTTTAACCAAACAAAGACATTATAAGAAAAAGGCTCGTGCACTATTTTAAGAAGTACAAACCTTTGAAAAAAAGTCTAACTCGAAGCTTTTATAAAAAAACTCGGACATTTTACAAAAATGTTTTGACACTAAAAAGTTTAACTAACCAAATTTTCCTAAAGAGAAAGCTCAGATGTGTTTCAGAAAGTTTCGGATTTGGTTTTAAAAAGTTCAGACATATTTCAAAAGGTCTTGGAACTTCAAAGTTAAACAAACATGCTTTTTTCTTAATAAAAAGTTTGGACGTGTTTCAAAAAAAGCTTGAAAATGTTTCAAAAAGTATCGGAAACCTATAAATTCATATTCGTAAAAAAAAAATCATCTTCGTCTTCGGGTTGGATAGGCAGAAGGAATAAATAAATTGTTACAAGAATAATACCTTGTTATGTTGAAACACGTCAACTTTCAGACAAGTTGTAGATCGTTTTTCAGACAAGTTGTAGATCGATTTTCAGACAAGTTTATTAGAGAGAGAGATGAGGTACTGATTTCGGTGATCAAAATATGGAGATAGAAGTATAAAAAAAAATAAAAATTGATTATTTAAGGGCAATTTGGATAGTTTACCATAATAGATACTCTTTCAACTTAACTTATTAAAACAGTGATATCGGTGCAACACACAAAAACTCACAATTTCCACTTACGCTTATAATACTATCAGAAACTTCTAAAAATTCAACGTTATTGTCTACGTATCACGTGGTATCTGAATTGAAGTGATCACATTATATAATAGAAATTGATTGAAAAAAGTACAATGCATCACATATATTCTAGAATTTTCGTAATCCATAAAATCACGATATGTCAATATGTCTCATTTGTTAATGGATAGTTTGTTTTGTTTTTTGTTTTAATAATAAACTCTTTATTCTATGTCGTAATTACAATCTTTTATATCTGTTTTATTATATTGTATGGATGTTTTTGAATCTGTGTAATGAGTTGGCATTATTGATACTTTTGTTACAAATTTCGAATCCTAATGATGTTGATTCTAGTAATACAATCAAATGTTTCACAAGTTAATACAAAAATTGTTAAATAAATTTTAATGACAATGCAACTAGGCAAAGATAATGTTAATCACTTAATTGTTACTGTTTTCTTCTTCACTAATTTGTAATTAACACAAAGATGTATGTCTTATCATGATGTTGTGTGTCCCCTACGTTTTTTTCCACTTATATCTCGCCACGTGTCCCATGCAGGGTCTGATTCTTTCCCAAGTAACCTCACCGATGCAATATATATTTTAAATCGGAACAAAATAACTTAAAAAATATAAATTGATGAAACCCTAGAAATTATTGAATTAAACCCTACAAGAAGTAGAACAGAACTGAAACAATTGAATCCAATGACGAGCGATTGGAGGAGAACAATGGGGAATTTTAGGTCTTTTATAGGGAATTCGATGGGGGGACTAAGAGGTGGATCCAATTTGGCTTCATGGGTCGTCGCTGGAACCCTGGCTTATTTTCTCTGGGTCAAGCCCTCTCAGGACCTAAAGCGAGAACAACAGGTTCAGTCTCTATTTCAATTCATATTCAAATTTATCAGCTTTTTATTTGTTTTCAATCAAATTCGTCTCATGACAGATTTATGAATTTGCAGGAAAGAGCAGCGCTTGCAGCCTTGGATCCTAATCGGTACATAGAAAAGCGAAAACCTATTCCTGATCCTCAGGTACTGTAGTGTCTAATGTTTATAAAAATCATGCTTCGTTGTTTGATTGCTTGTGATTTTTCTTTTTTTTTTCTTTTTAATTTTGAAATTGGGTGGATTTGTTTGCAGGATAATGGTTTGATATATGGCAAAAAGAATAGAACTGATAAATCAGAGTAGTTTTTAACTATGCGTCTCGAACTTGTAACTTACATTTCTCGTCACAGTGAATTCACCTTTTAAGCAGCAGAATTATGAGTTGGGTATAATGTTAATCCAATATATCTTTGTGGGTTAACTGATACAAAATAAGAATGCAGAATATATTTTTGTTCAGATTTATAGCTATGTATTTTTTATGGAATCGAATTGGAAATAACAGCGTTATTGTGTATCGATGTGTTGTATGTTTCTTTGATTGCTTTATAACCAAAAGACTGCAAAAGTGTAGATCTTATGTTTATTGGTTTTCTGTTTGATATCTCCATTGTATTGTTCTCTACAAAATAACGATGGATATTAAATGCTAGAAAATTGTGGCATTTACGATTGGTGATGGATTATTGCTTAGTGCTTAAATTTCGGAGCTTTATGACTAGGTGTTGGTTGTATCCTCTGATGTCGTCTTCATGTGTTGAAGCTTCCTTGAGAGTTATCTCCATTCGCCACACATTGTCAGCATTTGTCACTCGATTTTTCTAAAGTTTTGATGCATATAGATAATCAGTTTAATTATACAAGGTGCCAGGGTGTGTTTGTGAATAAAATCTGGAAATCAGTTGTAGATTTTCATTTTAGATAATATAAGCAGACAGCAGCTTCCCTTAGTGAGGAGATTCGAATGGAAAAACTAGATTTTTTTTTTGGAAAATACTTTTAAAAAATCACCTCCTGTTGGCTCATTGAAGGATACCAATGATTGATTAATAGCATTAATGCCATCTTTAGTACCATTGGTTAATTCTTAGGAGGCTGTTCCAAGGATATTTATGTAGCCAAGTGATTGGGTAATTCAAATTTCAGAGTCGTGATGTGAATCGTGATGGTGTTATGACTAGCTGGATATGGGAAAAGGTAATAAAGGGTGCATTTACTAATAAGAAATCCCAATTTGGGAAAATTAAACTTAATTCCATATTTGTGATTATAATATTCGTGGAAATGGGAATCAAGTTACGTGGACCCCACACATAAATCAAGAATTAAGTTCCCTTTCCAATGAAAATTGATTCCCTTTGATTTTCATTCCTAATTAGTAAACGCGTCCAAAGTTCAATTGGTGTGTTGGAGTCTCGTATGAGTGACATTATCTTAAAGAAAAGGTGGCACAACTGGTGAAGTGATTAATCTAATTCTTTGTCGATGAGGGATGAGGGTATCAACGTTAATTAGTAGGAGAGAATTGTCACGTGCTGTCATTTCATCAGGAAACCTGCAGTGACAGAGTGCTATCAAATTTTCAAGTTGTGTAAGGTTACTTTGAAATGAATTTTGAGTCCGTTGCCGGGTTCCATATTTCAATAGGGTATATTTCTTCAGATTAGACTTGATAATCCTTATAATAGTTCTAGGGGAGACCTGGTATTTGTTCCCATCACTCTTGATGCAGGTGGCTTCATGTACTATGGTGCTGATGTTCAAGTACCTGGTCGATGCAAGATTACCGAAATGCTTGGTGCACCATGGACATTAACATTATGTGTGCAAGATCCAGTATTGCATGTTATCATATAGAGGCTTAGATATGCATCATTTATAGTGCATGCATTATTGAGATGCAGATCTTGACTTATGCATGAGGACACACTGTATACTTTCAGCTGTGTTGTGCCAACATGAGAATTAACATAAATTCAGTTATGGTTTACTGTTTACGAGAATCTTGTTGCCAGATGCAACATTAGAGGTCCGAAATTGTGTCACATTTCTATTGACAACTTTAAGCCTTCATATGTTCTTTAGATTCTCTAACGTTAGATCTTCGACTTCTGAGTAGTGGATATCAAGAGTAGCTTTACTAGGGAATTCTCTAACCTTCTTTAGTTTCTAATGGTGTTTGCCTGTAATGTATTTTCTGCTATTATATATGCTGCATTACACCTTTTGATTCTGTTTTATCTTCTTTAGTCAATGTAATTGAAGCAACAACATGCAAGTGTGTCTGTGTGATCTATGCTATTGCTTTGGTTATAGCAATGGTTGAGATGGGCCAATTCATTGGCCCTTTGAACTGGGTCTGAGTTTACAAAATAGACAATGCTTGTTGTTGTCTTACTTTTGGGCTATATGAAAAAAAATATAGTAGTTTTATTATAAAATCTCTCAGGTGTTTTAGTACATAGATCCTACAAAAAAAAAGAAAAGAAAATAGAAACATTCTTTTAAGCTCTTAACTATTACTTAAAAGGAAAAATCTCTAAAATGTGTCTTTCAAACTTGCATTCAAATTTTAATAAATTCTTTCAAAACTTATATTCTTTCAAAATTTTAAGAGTTTATATTGTTTTGGACCCTTTTGCTGAAAAAAAATTCAACTCTTGCATGCATTTTACAAGCATATTGGCAGTTTTATCCTTTATGTTGTGGGAGTCTGATTGTGTAGAAGCGGCAGATCCTGATATATATTTTTAAAATATAATAATTTAGAGTGGCACGGGCATGGGACGTAGACGGAATCATAGTCATGGATAAGTGATATGCAATTCATTATTTTTCCGTTTAAGCTTGAACCATCCAAAATTCAATAACAAAACTTCAATGGTCTTGATTTCTACTGTAAACTTTCTGTCATTCCATTTAATTATAAACAGTAATTGTGTAATAAGTGATGTGGGCACAGGGCACATTGACTAAATTGAACAAAACAAAAGGAGATAGAATTCAATGTACTTGTGAGTTGTGAGAGTGATTTTGGACATGTAAAATCCCCATCAGTCACTGCAATTGCCAGCGCACACGTTTAGGGTAATTTAACAAAAAAACAAAAGCCAAAAAAAGGAAGAAAGATTGATGATAAATGAGGACGTGAGATGTGACATGGATTCATGGATTGAGAATTGAATTGGAAACCAAAACCATGGTGTTTTATTTTTCATTTACTTTGGATTCTATTAAAAATTTCTCTCTTATTTGCCCATGATAAGACATGTTACACATGTCACTTGGTCCCATTTCGACTGGATATGCCCCCTCAAATCCACAATTATTGGTCTACCTTTCTATTGCCATGTCACCGGATTTCAATGTTCAGGTGAGATTTACATCAGGCCGAGATACCTCACGTGACAGAATTTTACAATACATTCTGCGTTTAACCATATGACTATATTCACGTTTCATTTCTCTATCTATATTTATTCAAGTCTCATAATTTTTAGTGTTATGGTGCTATTGATTTTACCATTTTACTTATAGGGGTTTAATAAAAAATGTGCCGAACCCGTTTTCCTCTACATTAATTTAAATGAGTATTGTCGGTAGGGTATGAATATAAATTTTTCCCACATTTACCCGTCAGAATTATCCATTTCACAATATTCATATATCGGATATATATATATATATATATATATATTTATATATGATATATCTGACTAGAATTGTCAACCCTGACCTTGTTACTGGTTACTCCCAAGATTTTTTCATCGGTGTACCAAATTTGACTTTTAGAAAGATGGCTTGACTGACCCTCTTCCATTGACATAAATCGGTATACCATGATAAATAATTATAATCAAATAAAGATGTAGATAAATAGAAATATAAGTCCGGTAAGCACCGATTTAAATCGTGTTAAACAATAAAAAGAAAGCATATATATTACATATAGGCTATAGCTAGAAGCTTGGTTCATTTGAGGCCATCATCGATCAAAAATGGAGGGATCCTGTCCTGGAATGATTGTGATGGAAAAAAAAAAGATACCGAAGAAGATGACAATTTGGAGGGCCATTTTCAAACAATTTGTCCATTCATTTTCTTTGAGAGACAAGTCAGTGCGCCTGCACTATTCTAAAGCAATATTTTGCAACTAGTTTAATTAATTCATTAATTAGATAGCTTTTTGATTAAGTCATAATTAACCCACGTAAATAATATTATTAACTTATTGGTGCTCAATTTAAAGAGTAAAGACCCTTTGTGATCAACCTCAATATTTTGTGTAATTGTAATTAACCCCTTTCTGTTTTTTTAATTAACACCTTTCTAAACCCTTTAATTATTGTAAATTTAATAATTTTCAACAACTCTACCGGTCCCCTCCTTCCAAAATTTCAACATTTGTTTATTTTCTATTTGATCAACCAAAACGAGGCCAACAAACACTTTGACCTAGTGTCATTTGCGGTCTTTTCACGCCGCAGAGGTTAACACCTTATTTTTATATTGTAAAGTCTTCATTCAAAAGACGGAAAATCCTCATTTTAAGAGAATACAATTAATATTCATGACTAAGAGGTGGTCAATTTTTTTTTTAATGGGTATAAATTATAATTATTAAATTGTTTTGTTTGTTTATTAAGTGGTCAAATAACTTGAAAATTTTAAAAAACAATTTAAAATAAAAAGAAAAAAATCATGACTTTTCACTTCATTACAAATCACTTAATTGCATTAAATGCAATCTAAAATCTTTTCTTCCGATACTATTCCCTATATATAACATGTTTCCAATTTCATTATAATTATATATGGTATATAAATATTTTATTTTAATATATTACTTATTTTAAATAGCTTTAAAAAAAACCCTAATAACTTCTCATATTGGTGTTTTATATCAATACTTTATTTTGATATTAGGGTGATATATATACACATTAGAATGTTTTATGTTAGTTTTTACTGCTAATCCTTTTATTTTTTAAAAGAAAAATAATATTTTCTTTTTTTAGTAAAAATGAAGTTTATTTATAATCGAATAAGAAGATCTTGATCATATATGTTCATATATGTTCATATATAATTATTGTTTTTGGATAGTTTTTATTTTATATTATATGTATAATTGTTTAAAATAGGGATAAATGTAAAATTACTTATTTTTAGACAATTTTACTTTTTAAAAACAAATGCGTTCACAATATATCTTCATGACTATTCGGTATTCAGATAACAAAACAAACGACCTTACGAATTTCTGGATTTATCTAAAGTTTGACAATGGATATATAAATAAATAGTGGAAGATGATGATGGTGATATGATCAACTTCATATTGATCATTTTATATTTCTACAATTTAAATAATGGATAAATAATAGAATTATATCACATAATCATATGCAGTGTGACGATTCGAATCTCTGAACTGATCATTTATAGCTTTATCTAAAGTTTCATAATGAATATATAATTAAAAAGTGTGGGTGACGAGGATATTAGTTTCATAGTGGTCATCTTAGCTTTATAGGAATTTAAATATATAATGGATCGGATAAATGATAAAATTATATATAGCTAGCAAAGATGGGTTCATTATCAAACCCTAATTAACCACTTTGAGGCATAGAAAATTATAGATGAGCTGTTTGTATATATTTTCTTTTCAAAACTACATGCCCCACAACGTACGTGGTAGCTGTTCAAGAAACTTTTTTCATGAATTTCCGTAGTCGGTCCTGACGATGGTGGCTGCCGCTGCCCACGAGCCATATATTTGTGGATTGGTCATATATGATAATTATCACAAATAATGAAGTGGGCATCATTCGTACGATTTTTAGTTGGTCTCAAAATTTAAATAATTGAAATGGTTTAGATTAGAAGGCAACAAACACTACAAAAAAAAAAAAAAAAAAAAATGAAGGTATTTTTGCCATTGGAAAAAATAATTTTCCGTCGGAGGCTATCACGGATACATTCGTCGTAAATAACCATTTATTGACGAACCGTCATAAATATGACCATTTTTTACGGTCAAAGCTGTCGGAAAAAATAAAAATACCGTCGGTAAAAGTAATTAAAGATGATCAAAATAACTAGTATTTCCGACGGCTTACCTTTATTTCCAACGGGGATTGACTGCCAAAAATACCAATGAGCCATCACAAATATGACCATTTTTTACGGTCAAAGGCGTCGGTAAAAATAAAAATACCGTCGGTAAAAGTAATTAAAGGTGGTCAAAATGGTTAAAATAACTAGTATTTCCGACGCCTTACTTTTATTTTCAACGGGGATTGACTATCGAAAAAAGTTTAAAGATAAAAAAAAAAATGACACGTGCCACATCACTTTGTGGCCTAATGATAGATAGTAAATGTTACTCTTACCGTTTTGCTATAACTTTATATATGATATTTTTTACATACTATTTATATATAAGCTATTGATATGTTTGAATACTATCTAATTAAATATATTTATTGTATAATATTTAAATATAACTATTGATATTGTTTTCTAAAATAATATTTTTAATAAAATATTTCCCTTATCCGATAAGAAATTACATTTTATTATTATATTTTGAAATAAGATACGTATGCTATATAATAATTTAAATTTATTTCAGTAAAAATTATAATTACTTTGTATGATAAACAAATAGATATTAAAAAAAATTAGTAGAGTTTTTTTTTTTCCAAAAAATATGATATAGTATTGTCATTAAACATAATTATAAATAACTAAATATTCTTGTAATTACTAATAATTTTGCTATATTTTATATTTATTTAATTTAGTAAGATATACACATAAAGTAGACTTCTTATCAGTCACATTGCTTTGTTTCTAAAATCTGGTCCATATTATCTAATTTTCTTACCATTAGCGTCATAAATTTTATTTTATTTTTTTTACATTATCTATGACATATTATTCAAAAAATTCAAAATTAAATCAAAGTATTTGACGAAAATTTTGACAGAGTGATTTTGCTAAAAAAATAACACATATAGTGATACATTTCAAATATTGATCTACAAATCACTTTTTTTTTAAGTGTATAAATTATCAAATACATTCCATTATAATTTATTAATTAATATTACAATAATAAATTAATTATTTTTTTCATGAAAATGCCATAACAAATAATATAGAAAATAATATTATATTTTCGATAGCGTAATTGCCTTTAAAATTAATTTGAATTAAATTTTATCATTTCCGACGGCACAAAAAATACCGTCGGAAATATTGTATTACTTTTTCCATATTTTCGACTGTATAAAGACTATTTCCGACGGTTATTCGACCGTCGAAACTGTGGTATTACATTTTGACTCATTTCTGACGGCTCTAATATGGTCGTCGGAAAATATACCATTACCGACGGCAATTAACACCGTCGGAACTCGGAAATAGTTCTTCACTTATAGACATTTTTTTTATAGTAAAAATATAATCATATAAATTGATTTCTTATAAAAATAAAGTATGGATGTCCACACCTTAAAAATATTATAACAATCTGATCATCTGTATATTTATAATCATATATATAATTCGATTCCCTCCGAGAAAAGATTATATATCATACAGTTAACTTTTTAAATTGCAATAGCTCAAGAAGTCGTAAAAAGGATTGTAAATATGTTACTAAAAAAAACAGATGCTTATAATTAATATTATTGATCAGGTGATGCATGCCATGTCATCAGTTGATTGATTCCCTATTTTGCAATTTTTTATATCACTTATTAGTTTAAACCTTAAAGTATAATTTCATTTTTATAAACCGAAAAAAATGATATGATCACTTGACAGTTTATCAACTGTGATTGGCTAGAAACTACATAAAAAAATAAGTTCAGTAGTAACAAACCTGGAGTTATATAATAAGTTATGATAATTGGATATATATGATTGTCAACTTCATTGAACTAATCTTGAAAGGAAATTAATTATTTAATTCCCTCAAAGTCTTAAACAGGATATCATAACTTATGAGAATGGCCGGTTATTCTTATATTCTCCTGAATAATAAATATAATATACATAAAGTAAATATTATGGGCGGTGGTGACATATAAACTCCCCCTCTTTCTCTCCCGTTTGTTGTTTCGATTATTTAAACTCATTTAGGGTCAATAAATTTAATGAGAAAAATATATCATGTTTACTGTTTTGATTTAAACTCGTTTAATAATAAAATATCAAATCATTTATATATTCATTCAATAAAATCACACCACCTTACCTGTGGAAGAAAAACTCGAGTTGAGGTCTCGATAGAGAGAGCTGGGTGGCGTGACGAATCTTAAAGGAGACATTTGATGATTAAAACAATAGATGTGATATTTGGCATGGTGACATGGTCTAATAAGCAAACATGTCTTCCCACTCCCCTCCACTTGTGTGTGGGGGGTCCCAAACTCTTATAATACATTGAATTGGACGCTGACATACCATGAAGTCTTCTGCTAATCACTAAAATGACAGACTTTAAAAAGAAGCTCACTTCTTCTATCATGTGTTTCTTTTTAGACTTCACAGCAAGTTTTTGATGGTTTTTTTCTTCTTTTTTTTCAAGAATCAGTGGGTTTTGTTTAACATATATAACGGGTTTATTATTATTAATTGTTTGTCATTTTATTTGTTGCATATATGCTAACTATTAATTAATTACCTAATCCATCTCTTAAATATATTATTATGCAACTAGATAGATGCAAAATATCTAATCAATCAATCAACGAATATGCCACATTGACAAATTTATGATGGTTCCACAGTTGATGACAAATAGTAGGTGGGGTTTGAGTTTGACAATATTGTGAATTCTGTAAATTGTAAAATTGTGGTTGGGGACTTTAGTTGGGGGACAAGAAAAGAGTTAATGACTAGAGCTGCTGCCATTGAACCTGTCAAGTATACGTCCACGTGATTCGAAATACGAACGTCCGCATCTTTTTTTCTAAGTAGATGTGATATTGAAGTCATGATATAAGTTAGAGGTCTTAATCATTATTAGCTATATAAAATACTGTGTATTATCGATTAGAACAAACTATTTATAATGCGGCACAAACTCATAATCTTGTGTTTTACCGACGGCGTCGACTTTCTTTCTTTCTGATGTATTATCGTATTTGAAATGGAGTAATGTGTATACTGTATAGGTACGTATTTATCATGCGCAGTGTAGATCATGAAGTGGAATATTTAGATAAGGTTGACCGAGTACCGATGTCCCGACAGCGTCCACGTGGTCTGACACTTCAACATCTTGACCGCACGTGACCTTTGTGTGTTCTGGCCATCTTATGCACGTGTGAATGATCATCGACCCAACAGTCAGAGACCCCTCTCTGGCTCTCTCTCGAAGCATCTCCTCATGATCATTGATCAGTGACAGTGAGAGAGGGTCTTCCAGTTGATGATGATGGTGATCATGAACAGACAGACGAACACGATCATTTCTGATGAAACAAACACATGTGGGGTCCAACTCCAACAAAACATTTTCTAGGGTTTCCAAAAAAAAATAAAAATTGTGCCATCAAGCTTTGCTCACATGCAAGCACGTTCCCGATACTGGACTTGATTATTGCTCATCACTTAAGCTGCTCTCTCTGCTGATCTTGTGTGTGTGTGTACACACACTATTACACTAACATCAACTCCCATTAAACCATTATTTGATTGGCTAATCTTGCACTAATTGAAGCCATGTTTTCCATCTTTTTTGACCAACCAGGTTTGTAATAGCCAATGAAATGACAAAGAAGAATATATATTATAAAGTGGTGTCATATCTCATTAAAAGATTATTCATGTACAAATTTACAGTATTGTTCAATTTTCCATCATGCGGAGCCACTGTTAAATTCCAACCATGGCATCATTTATTTTTGGAGATTGTTTCACTTGAAGAAGCATTGATTACCTGTTAGATTTCTTTTGTCCAAATTGATACCACTATTTTATTAGGGTTTAGAATCGTCAGTCTTACACATATATTTACAGTGTATTAGTTTAATTGCATCTATTATTTTAATTGTATTTTTTTTCTTAACAAATGCCATTAAAACACTGTTCAACTGCATATATATAATTTTTAATTAATTTTTAATTTTACAATTGACGATGATTGGACTTAAATCTATCAATCAATTATAAACAAGAGTTTTAGTGAAGCAGACCAAACTCATTAAAGAACTAGTTGTTGTCACCAAACACAAGCGAAATGACCCCAAACATGACCCAGCTCTTTAATCACAAGCAGCTAGAATCTTCCACTTAAATAAAAATTAAGCCTACTAAACCTGATTTGAGGGGAAGTTGATTTAAAAAAAAAAATCAATTAACTAAAAGAAATTTTAATGTCTAAACTAAATAGTCAAGTAACAATCTTCCATGTGTTAATTAATTGATTTACTAATATATATTATATGGTCTCACATAGGTGATTATGAAAACAAATAATCTAAACAATTATTTCAGATACACACCGAAACAAAATATAATTAAATATACATGCGTCAATACTGATCCAATATGGAATGTTCACCGATACCTTTATATATAAGTCTTGGTATATGTATGGATTAATTTTATCGATACCGACACACTTTTTCAACCTCGAAATTTACATAAAAGTATTAATTTATTGTAATTAATTTTCCCCTTCAAAGACCTAATATTTCAAAATCATTCATCAAGCCTGCAGTGAAGAAATTCTCACAACTCATATGGAATTAATTATTATACATACTTAACCTTCACAGCTCATCATCAACAACAGTACATACTGGCGACTAATTACTGATAAGTGCCCTCTTCTTCTCTTTTTCAACTGAGTAGACTATATATATTGGTACGTTATATATTAATTAGTGTTCTGTCATCTCTTCTTCTCTGCAATAAATTCTTCAATTCAGATTCCGGGCTATACAAGGAAAATTTAATCTTATATGCAGATAATCCCTGCTTTAGATAGTGACTGTTTTAAATTTTTGTGTGTGCTTATTTTGGTGAATAATAAGTGGGCACAAAGTACAAAAAACTCTTTAAAGAAGCAGTTGTTGATTTATGACTTTTTTTGGGGGGCTTGTTTTGAGGACCGCTAGTTTCACAGTTTTGATTTACATAACTGTTCAAAATTTAGGACAAAAAGTAGTACAAGCTTGAGAAGAAGAATTTTGTAACTGTTGTTATTCACAGTCAGTCACAGATCATGATTTTGACTTTGAATTAATCTCTCTCTCACACCAAAAAAAACCCACCTCAATAGCTAGCTTTTTCGATCTTATACATACATCTATACATATATGTAAATGTTTATAAAGTGAACAACAATTAAGTTTGTTGAATAAGAAATAGTAAGAGAAAGTGAGCAAAGAGTTTTCACAGTTAGATCTCACAAAAGAAGAAGAAGAAGAAGAGAGAGAGAGAGAGAGAGAGAGAGAGTAGATGTGGTGGTGTCTATGGCGGGTTTTGAAGGTGGTCAAGGTTCTCGATTTGTTCATCCGCTACTCTTCAGATCATCAGTAATACCAGAGCTTCATCTTCAACGACCACTTGCGATGCCTCCGCAACTGAATTCTTCCGATTCGAGAGATTCTGGTGGGGAGGATGAGAACGAACCCAAACTTGACTTAGACGGCGGAGGCAGCAGCGGCGGAGCTGCCACTGGAGGTAATTCCAATCGACGACCGCGTGGTCGTCCAGCTGGTTCCAAGAACAAGCCAAAACCCCCCATCATCGTCACGCGTGACAGCCCTAATGCTCTCCGGTCGCACGTGATCGAAGTCTCTGCCGGCGCCGACGTCGTCGAGAGCATGTCGACTTACGCGAGGAGGAGAGGGAGAGGAGTATGCGTGTTGAATGGAAGCGGGACTGTTGTTAATGTGAATCTAAAGCAGCCTTCGGTCGGGAGTCATGTGGTGACTTTGCACGGTAGGTTTGAGATTCTTTCGCTGTCCGGGACGGTTCTACCACCTCCTGCACCGCCGGGAGCAGGTGGGTTGTCTATATTTTTGTCTGGTGGGCAAGGTCAGGTTGTCGGAGGGAGCGTGGTGGGTCCGCTGTTGGCGTCTGGTCCGGTGATATTGATGGCTGCTTCTTTTGCAAATGCTGTGTTCGAGAGGTTGCCTTTGGAAGATGATCATCTGGAGGAGGAGGATCATCACGGTGGTGTAGCACAAGTTCAGCCCTCAGCTTCTCAGTCCTCTGGTGTCACCGGTGGCGGGCTCGGTGATGGTGGCGGCGGCGGCGGCGGTTTGTTTAATATGGGAGGTGGAAATGTGGGGAATTATCCAAATTTTCCGGGGGATTTATTTGGATCATGGGGTGGTGGAAGTGCTTCTAATAGGTCTCCTTTCTAGCTAGTGTGTGACTAAATTGATCAAATCTTGCAAAAAATTTCAATAAAATAAAAAAATTGCAAGGCTTATAAACCTTTTTTTTGGGTTTTATTGTAATTGAAAGCAAATCGATGAATCAAATGCAGTTTGGGAGCTTTAGTGGATGATGATTTACAGAGACTTCACAAAGTCAGTAAGTTTAAGTGCTTCTTCTATGTATAAAATAATTTACTTCTTCTCTTGACAATTTTGCTTCTTTTTATTATGTAGAGCTTAATATATAATATATATAGTTTAATTGTGGAAACTGAATTAAATATTTGTTTTATTAGATTTAGAATTATATATATCATAGTGCTTCATTACTATTATTACATGTTTTATGTTAATTAGAATTATATATATCACAGTAGTACTTCATTATATATTATTATTACATGTTTTATGTTTGTGTGTGTTATGTGTATTGCATTTCGATATGTTCTCATTTTCTGCCAAACTCAACACATACATAATATATAGAAGAGAACCATATATAGAAGCCAGTTTGTTTGTATTTTTTTTCATGGTTGGACATCTGAAAATATAAACCCTAGTTTGTAAACTTGTATAATCTCCATTTCTTGGCAACCTAATTAATGTTGACTACTGACCAAGCGTTACAAAGCAGAAGTTGTAGTAGAAACTTTGAACTTTGAAGAAGAAAGTTGTGTCAGTTACGAAACGTGAATTATCATAAACAGTGTGTAATGTTGTTAAGATTTATGAATTCTTGTTAGATAGTGCCTGCGACATATGAACATTTGTCTGAACTTCTTGGACTTCTAAAAAAGGGAAATTAAAGAAGACAGAAATTTCATTGATTCCCAATTAATTAAAGAAGTGGTTGATTCTTGATTGGAGTTGTGTTTGTTGAGTGGTTTTGTGTGTTGTTTTGGAAGCTGTACTGAATAGACAGAATAAATTGTTCTTGGAACTTAACATCTCTTTTCCTTAGATGTTTGTAGAAAATATATGATTTTATGCCCTAATTAGCTCAGGAACCCAAGTAGTGGTTTTATATATCTTTTGTGCTTTAGTTGTTCTTGAATTGCACAATCAGGTTTTATGCTTTTAGATTTATGTGGAAATTAAATAAGAATCCCTTTGAGCAGCAAATTAAATATTATGTTGACTGCTATGCTATTATACATGCTGCTTATTTCCAAGATCATGTGTGTTCTTGGTCCATTTTTGTTTAACTGAGAGAGAACTTGCAGAAACTCATCCAGGAAAATAATTTATAACCATAACTCTTACTTGAGAAGATTACACTTAAATAATTATATATATATATATATAAATCATTTCTTCGTTTAATTAACTCTTGTGTCAATTAAATAAACGAAGTAGAGTATTGTATGTAGAAGATCCATGCATGCATGCTATTGTTTAAAATTAAAATTAAGCAGTGGTGCTTGAACAGGTTAAAATATCAGATAATCTGAACACCAATTCCTTTAAATATTAATTGTTACTGATCATAAGAGAAAGTTATAAGTATTTCTGTTGTTCCATTTGGTGTTTATAAGTAGAGCAAGCACATATAACAAACACTTTGATATGTGTTTTAAATTTTTATAATGAAATGTTACCTTTATTTTTTTACCCTTCCCTTTGGTTTTCCCTCTTATCCCATATCTTATAGAATATCATGTCAAACTTTAACTTATCAACTTCCATTAATTAATCCCATCTTAGACATTTTTTTAGTTACACATTGCTATTATGTTTTTTACTATATAAAAATTGAGTTTGTTTCTTCAAGCTAGCTTACATGTGTAATAATAGAAGAAAGAGTGAACAAATAATATATATATACCATGGATGTATATGAAATCTATTAATTAGCTGACACAATAACAGTTCTTTAGTCACAACATACAATTAAAAAAAAAAGACTCAGGGTCATCATTTTATAACGTTATATATGTTAATATAATATTCCATAACTAAACAAAACTTTTTGTTTAGTTAACTTTGCATGTTGGGATTAATTAATTTGCTCATAAATAATATTTCTTTAGTCATAACGTACGACCTAAAGCAAAAGATTCAATGTCATCTTTTTTATAATATTATGTTAACATAACATAACTAAACAAAACTTTTTATTTAGCTAGCTTTGCGCGTTTATGCACATTTTAAAAAATAAAAACCATATATTATGTGATGGAAATAGTGAGAAATGTCACCGGTTTAATAAATTAAGTTTAAAAGGCACTTATCATGGTGAACTAACTGTTAAGAAAAATATACACAAAAATCTAATCGTAAAATCAAAAATAGAAAGCAATAAGGAGAAAGAAAACACCACAGATTTTACGTGATTCAACAATTTACCTACGTCCATGGAGCCCACCGTACTCAATTGCTTTCTTTGCAATTTTTCTCACACATTACACACTTTTCTCTCTCTAAAAGTATACATAATGGTAATATTTATATGGGTGCACTAGGGTTAACCAAATCCTAATTGGAATCTTCCTTTTCCAATTGCTTATTTGCGTAAGATTTCATTTTTCTCGTGAAATCCGCATGTACCGTGGTCTGGGCAATTGTGTAGACACATGTCTGTGCCGTGGTCCTCAATGCTTGACACCACTGGAGAACTTCGCTCCATAGGTCGCTGTGTGTGCACTCTGTCCGCGTCGTGGTCTGCAAAGCTTGTCACGCTTGGACACCATCGCGGTGTGTGCCGCGATCCGAGCTCCTATATCCGCCGTGGTCTTCGCCGCGCCACTTGCTGGAACTCGTTTTTCTTGCTAGTTTCTGTCTTCATAAATCCCAACAATTTTCCACTTTAAGACTGAAACTAAATAGGCGTTCTCCACCTTTCCTTGATGACTTAGTGGATAAATTACGATACGCTTATTCCCCACATCTTCACTCTTGAAGACCCACTGAAGTTATGTACAATTCCAGTTTTTCTGTAGTGACTGGCTTGGTTAACATGTCAGTTGGATTCTTAGTTTCTGCAATCTTTACTAACTTCAACACTCAATCTTCGATTAACGATCGAATAAAGTGGTAGCACATGTCTATATGATTGGTCCTAGAATGGAACACCGAATTATTGGCCAAGTGTATTGCACTTTGACTGTCACTAAGCAACACATTCATCACCTGATCGAATCCCAACTCGGCTAAAAAAACTCGGAGCTTTGAAAAAAAAAAGCTCGAAACTTTGAAAAAAAGGTTCGGGCCTTTAAAAAAAAAACTCGGGGCTTTGAAAAAAAAACTCGGACGTGTTTTAAAGAAACTCGAAAATGTTTCAAAAAGTCTAAAAAAACCCTGATATTCATCTTCGTCAACACATAACAGACAAAAAAAAAAAACTCGACCCCCGAATGCATATACATAGCGTCACTCTGTCGCCGTTCGAATGATTGTATGAGTTTCAATAGGACTTTCTATCTCTACTTCACAACTTTGTTACTGTAAAATGAATGAAAGAAATCTGATGTGGAACAACTATTTGGGGTATTTTTATCCGTTCACCATAATATGTGTCTTTTAAACATAAGTTATTGAAGTAGTGACAGTGTCAAAATGCTACTTCCAAAAAGTACAATTTAATTTTTGAACCCTTGTTCTGTGAGGAATGAAAATAGAAATCAAACACATGCCTTAGTTAATTAATTTGCTCATAAATAATAGTTCTTTATTCATAACCCACGGTCCTAAAAATTTAATCAAATATTGCCTTTTAAAAACATTACAAAGTAATGTAACATCTAGCTATGTGTGTTTATACATCTTTAAAAAATAAACACCATATATTCTTCATTTATTTATTTCAATATATATATATATATATATTCTTCATTGATTTGAAAAAGAGTTTAGTTAATTAGTTGGTCATAACAAAAATTATAAAGTAAAATGAGGGTAGGATAGAAAAATGACCAATGGTTCATGTTATAAAGATTTCCACCTAAAGGTTTTTTTTTTTTTTTTCTAAAAAAGATCCATGGTTCATTCTCTATGGAAGAATAAGAAGATCGAACATTTGAATAAAGATGGTCTGGTGATTGAGATTTGTAGAGATGATTATAGTTATTTTGTTCATTCATTTTACAACTGTTGAATGTTGTGTGTTGTTTCATATTCTTAAATATAAAAAACACCCTACATATGTTTTTAGTTAAATTTGTAAATTAATAAATTATAAAATAATAAAAAATATAAAATTTTGTTAACAAAAAATGAAATGAAAAGCATGGGCGCACGGCAGTCACTGAGATGACTAGTGTCCCAATTCAATAAAAAATACCCACAATATGTCCATTTAACATTTATTTGGGCCTTCAGTCGACTAGTGACTGGGCCTTGAGTTTAAGTGGGCCGAATGAGGGGTAATGATAATCGACCCAAGTCGATGAATAGTCCACACTCTGTCCATTTAACATTTATTTGGGCCTTGAGAGGCCCAATTATCAAGCTAACGGAACCAGCCGAAAACAGCTAAACACAAGATGACAGTGTATCACACAAATAATCACTTCTTCTCTTGTTGTTGTTGACGTTGTTCATTTAATTGTCATGCAAAACGGCAATGTCAATGTCAGAAAATAAAAACAAGTTTTTGTTTTCTGTTTTTTGCCTTTTGTTTTACTGTTGACAAAATCATGAACGAACGTGGAAGCCACACCCTCGAACAAAACATTAAGATATGTCTACCAATCGGTGAAGGATCATTAGTTCATTACAATTACAGACCACAAACAGAGAAACATAATAAATGAGAATTTTGATCAGTAATTAAACTAGAATTTCTAAATTCTACGTACTAGTCTATAATTATCATCCACGGTCAATATTGCACTTGCCGTCTTCATTAGAAATGGCAGACATTTTGATATACTCCAAACAGTCCTTGATTGCATCCGAATAGAAAGAATTATATGTTCTGCCGCCTCCGCCGCTGCTATCTCCTCCGCTCAGCAACACCATTCTTCTCTTTTGATTGTCATGATCATCATCGTTATTTTTATTTCGACGACGATGATGGTGAGGAAAAATAAATGTTTTAACAACGCTTGTCTTGATCTTTTTCATGAAAGCTTGACCGTACGATAGCTTCCAGTACTTGCACTTGCACAGGTACCTCAACCAGTAAAAGCACCTGAACAAACGAAGCCGCGGTATCGATAACCGCCGTGTTTTTATCCAGAAACCTCTTAATGGGTGTCTTCTCATCATCGGATCGGTTGTTGTCGACGCCGTTTTCGTCACCCTGTCGTAGCTGCCCCGATTCATCTGTATTAAAATGTTTGTAAATATGTTGCATGTGTATGAAACTGTATATAAGGGTGGTGATGTGAAGGTGGTAAATGTGATAATCGAGAGAGGGAGAGGAAGGTACGAAGATATTGGAATCTGCAGAGTCCGGCAGAGGATGGAAGTTGCTTCAAAAGGCGCTTTTTATAACAAAAACTGCTTTTTTTTTTTTGTTTTGTTTTGTTTTGTTTGTGATTTGTGAAGAAGCACTTAATTAAGAGTGGCTTATAAAATATAAGTTGATGCCAGTTTTTTAAAGGAGAATATTTGAATTTATAAGATGAAAGTTGAGTCGGTCGATTGATGAGTTCCTTTTTAAGTCGCATTGAAATCCTATATAAGGATAGTTTTGGTCCTATGTCTGTGTCAACACGCGGAGATTCCATTTGTTAAAGTGGACTATTTTTGCCTATTTGGAATGAGTCAAAAGTTGATTGTCTAACTCTTTCGTTTGGTCTTATTAGGATGGGATTTGGATCCATATAATAGTTCTGAAAAACCAATCACATTTTAATCCTCCAATAATTACGGTGAGACTAGAGAAAAATATCAGATTAATAGAGGATCAAAATTCATTCGATGATGACAGTAAAGAATAACAGTAAAGAATAGGCTAAAAACTCCTGCCATGTTCTCAAGTCTGAAGAAAATTAATACATTTTGAATTCTTAATAAAGAGGTTTTTGATGTAGTAGTCTATTGAATACAATTATTTAATCTGTTCTCAATCTGTGAAGATCTTAAACAACAGTGACTTCTAACAGGCTTGGCACTATAAATCTATAATATATATTGTTTAATATGATAAACCAGATCATTATTATTATTATTTTTTAAAAAAAGTTTATGAAATATTTTCTGAAGTGGCTCTCCACCTAACTAGATATCATTAATTCAATATGCTTTAATTAAATCATCACATGCTAGGCAACACCACATCTAACATCATCAACAACATTTAAACAAATATTTTTGTTTAATTTATAGACGCAATAATGTTATGAAAAGAACTAATTTAGAATTTCAATTTATCCAAAAAAAAAAGAGAGAATGTTATCACTTAGGTGGATAAGTTTTTTAAAACACGATTTTAGTATTGAGGCGATTTCCTCTACTAAGACGAGACGTAAACCTCAATGAGTATTGAGACGTAAACTTCATTAAGAAGAGATAAAAACTTACAATACATAAAACAATCAATAAATTTATAATTCATTAATCATAAAACAAGTAAACAACCATTAAGATCATAATTTCATATTCTATAAAACAACAATTAATGCAATAAGTTCATAATTCAAATAGTAACCAACTAACCATATAAAATAACAAGTTCATAATGTTTTTTAGTATTTCGTTATTAAGACGGGATTATAAGACATATCGAGACGTAAATCGAGGTGTAAACCTCATTGACCGGTTATAAACCTCATAACGTTTTTTCTGATTTCGCTATTGAGGCACACCTCATCGCGTTTTTTTGAACAATGAGGAGGATGCTTCATGTGAAAATTCTTCTACTTTCTACCGTTCATGGATTCTCAAAAACCAGTTTAGAAAAGATTGCCTTGACTTGATAAAAAAAATGGTTATTTCAACTGTTTTAACAAGGCAAAGATGGGAGGGAAGAGAAAGAAAAACAAAAGGAACATATTGGACAAGACGACATAATTCCAATGTTGAGGTCTCCCTAAACTTTTAGTCCCTACACAGAATGGGGGTTGCGCTAAGCTAATCGAAAAAGAAGAGTTCAAGCTGACCCTTGCTCGAAAGGGACGCGTACAAAGAGTCGGCCATGCAGACTAACAACAGCAGAAGTCTGAAGAGGTTCGATTCTTGTAGGTAACACCACGACCTGAAAACCACGACAAGATTAATGGGTGTTCATTATTGCTTATTAAAGTAAATGGGGAAATGAACAACACAAGGAAAATCGTCTAATACAAAGTGCCTTTTGACTTTCTGGGTAAAGGTAAACATGTCGAGAAATACCTTTTTAAAAGGTGTGATACCCCAAGGATTGTCAACATGTTCCGGTTCACCTGTTATAACCAGACGTCCAGCAGGATCTGATTGAACTCGCACCTGGATCCACCAAATGGACAGTTAAACACAGTAGGCTGAGCAGTTCATGCAGTTATAATAAGCAAACAATAAACTATTTCAATACAAGTTTGTCACATCTTGCATTCCATGTATACCAATTACCAAGTAAGGAAATTGTATACATTAATTTATACCCGCCGGATTTGGATTAGTTTCCACACATAGGAATGAATACATAAATGTCCCACATTAATAAATATAACAATAACTAAAGCGTGTAATTATCAGCTGAATAAAGTTTCAACTTTCAAGAGAAGTGCTTACCTCCTCACGCAGAAGCCCAGGGACAAGAGCATATATCTCAAAGCAATCTTTCTGTGCATCAAAAACAGTGCAACTATTGAAAACTACAAAATAAAAGGACTGGAAACTCCATCATATCTACCAGTTTCTTACAGAGGGAAAATTATGAGAAATTAAGACAAGAATCTTACTGTTTCACGCACACTGATCTTCACCCAGTCAGCAGGTGGTCCGATATCAACAATTTCTGCAATCAGTCTAGAAGATGAAAAACTTTAGCCTAATCTTAATCAGAAAATACAACAAATAAATAAATAAATAAACAAATAAATAAATAAATAAATAATGGTGCTTGGTTCCACATGAATTTAGTTTTTTGAGCACTTTTATGAGGATCGGAGGTGTTAAACAGTAGCATTGCCTAATTGTGCACCCTAGCAGATATTGACCTTCTTAGTCACAGGAGGGTAGCAATGAGGCGATAAACAAGTGTGGCAAGTTATCACAACTAATGAGGAAAAAGGACTCCGAAAGGATTACCCAATGCACAAAAGTCCTTTTTCCTCTTACATCTTGGCAAGAGAAACCGAAGCAAGACTTACATTGAGACACTATCTCTCCAAAGAGTGATAAGTGTGCTCCATATGAATATATTTCTCTTCAAGCCTTGGAAAACAAAATAAACTAGAGAGAGAGAGAGAGAGAGATGATCCGTAATCTTAACTGTTTATCTGCTTCACTTGGTGCAGATTTCTCAGCATGATCCGAGTTAGTTGGTGTCTTGTTTTTAGGCAAACCTGACTCCAGAAAACCAATACAACATGAAATACATTTTGGCCGAATATAAATGTTAGTGGGAAGATTGCCATTCATAGGGGATCATACCAATGCTCTTGAGATGTTTTTCACGTCTTGCTGTAGAATGTAAGCTCTTCTCCTGTTCAAGTAACATAAGAATATAACAATAACTGTTGTGAATTGTGATGCATTAAATACCACATAAATAGAAGTTATGACCATGAAGATGACCAGACCAGGTTTAAGTTTCAACTAACCTTAACAATAGGCTCAGTAACTTCACCATATCCAAGAAGACGCTGAGCATGCCAACCCTGCATAGCACGAGCTGCAGCATCCCTTCGTGCTCTACCTGATCCTGGAGTTTGGTAGCCACTTGCCTGCATGAGAGAAAGGTTAAGAAATAACCGGGAAAACTAGATTCAACTAATATATTGGAATAAATATTGTCTTAACTATTTCAATTAGAAAGTAACAGTATACAAATACCATAAAATAATATAAACCAAATGCAATAAGAAAATGATATCTACCTCCTTTTCAGCACTCGTAGGCTGAGCGAAAGGTGAAGTGGGAAGTTGAAGCTCACCAGTAAGCCTCTTATGCTTTTCATATTCCAATAGTGCCTGCAATAAGAACATAATGGAATATCAGAGACAGAAGCAATCATGCAGACTAGAAACTGAAGGTAGCAAACTAGCAAGTAAGGTGAACACCGAGTAAGATATATAACTTTGTTTTCATTTTTTCTCCACACCATGAAGAGGAGACAATTTATTTGGCTTCCAACACAAGAAATATGGGCACGTACATTATATACAAACTTTATTAAAATATATGGAATCTCTAACTGTATCCAAATGAAGGAAAGGGAAAAAAAAGAGAGAACAAAAATGAAATTTATAAGCAATAATTTCTGGGTAATTGCTGACACTTTAATTATAAATGAACATTTTTCCAGCCAGAAGGAAATATAAATACAACTACTGTTATCATTAAATATTGGGCAACTATTGCAGGATATCAGACGAAACAAGATGATTTAAGAAGCACTACCTTCTCATAGAAAATGCGGAATGTCCAAGAGACAGTCGTACAGGTCCTGAGAGAGTGACAAAGTGATTAAATTGAATTGAATAATGATTTCTATTAAATAGCGTATTGTACTCAACTCTTCCTTTTGAAACAAATTTTAGTAGACTTTTTAAGTATGAAAAAAATCCAACAAAACTAGAAAAAAACATGACTTAAGGCTGCTTACAAACTTGGGGAAAGATACCAAAGAAAAACAGCTAGCTTCATATTCCAAAATCATTTTAAGTTTTCTTACTTTGGAGGATGAAAAGACTCTCCAACTTGCCGCCACAGTTTGGATGAAGTCACCTACAAATAACAATAGAGCAAACATAGATCTGTCATGATAGTGACAACTACCTCAATATCCATTGTTTTACAATATCGATGCACAAAATTTATTCAGCATTAACCGAGTTCAACCTTAGGTTTCAACTCTAATTTGTAAATCAGATGGAAAAAAAAAATGTAAGCTCAATCAAGTTTCTGCCAACCTTTTGCACTGAAGAGGTTGTATAGATGATTACATACAAAAATTATTTTCCAGTTAACTTTTGATGCATAACATTGTCAATGTCATCAAAACTAAAGCTTATGTTAAAAAAGTAGTTTTAAAATGAAAATTTTATTGATACTAAGCCAACACACATAATCAGAGTCCCCCCAAATATAGCTACAAGTACCGCTGCTCATCTCCTAATTTATCCAGAGTTAATAGATCCCCAAAAATCCTGGCTAAAACCTTAAACTTCCCCATCCCAACACATTTTTGACAAGTAAGCAATGACAATCACCTTTCCTTGTCCATATATAATGTGGACACTAACTACAAAGTATGCATTTGATTATAGACATGACATAATTTGTCTATATGTCCATAAAACTTTAAACTTCTACGATAAATAAATGGTGCACCTGAAACTTTCACAACACATGTTATGTTTGTCAAATACCAGTTTGGATGCATGTATACATGTGACCCTCATTTACTAGTAAAATATGATTGCTTTTATGCATGCCTACGCTCATAAATATGCTGTGCACAAAATAATCAAAGTGCTTTACCATGACAATATCATACCATTCACCTAGCACAAAATAATCAATGTTTTAGCCTGAAACGGTTCGAGGCATTTTTTACTAGTGAGGCGAGACAGCCAACTCGATTTATAAATATTATATAATGCAAAAAAATTAAAATAATTCTGAATGTGTGAAATTTGGGTGGGGTGTTGTTCGGTTTTTTTTTTCTAGGCACAGGTGTTTTTTTTTTTTGAAACATAGGTGTTGTCATTTGACGAGTGTGAGTGGGGGCGTTTGATGGGTGTGAGTGGGTTGTCAGGTTTTAAAATATTAATTCTAACTTAGACAACCACAAAACGGTGTGCTTTGAATTGGTAAAAAATAAAATCTTAAATTCAAAACTCACCGTTTCACCACCAAAAACCAAATTGATATGGCACTGCCTCACGTCGGTTCGATCTTGAGGCGGTCGCCTCATTGCCTCAAGGCGGGGTCATTTAAAAACAGTATTGAGGCCCTAGCCTCTAGGCGGTAAGGGCTGAGGCGGCCGCCATGGCCGATTTTTAAAACATTGACTATTGTATTTTGATATTAAAATACATGCCTAATTAGCATTCAATCCATTTCCTCCTTTTAAACAAATCCATAAAATAAACATACATAAAATCCGATCATGCACAATCTATTGCTCATAACTGCATACAAAAGTATAGCTGACAATAACAGAAGACAACCATAAGATCATATAGGACATGGAAACAAATCAGTAACGTACAAATGTACATGCATACCACTTCGTAGCCACCCAATCTAATTACAGCCCTCCACAACCTACATGCCGAGAGAAAGATGCAGAAATTAGCCCAAACAGTAGAAAAAAATACACATAATTCCCAATTTTAAACAATCAACACCAGGAACTTACTTAAGGCAGTTCAATGGCTCCCCATAAAACTTGGGGGGTTTGAATTCAAGGGAGTTCTCTCTGTAGAAACTTTCCAGCTCCTTCATGAATTCCACTCGATCCTCAGGTGTCCCGGAATCATCAGCCTCTCCCATCTGCAAATAAACAAGAAATAAAACTGTCAAAAAAACCCAATTGGTAGTCTACAATTAAACTTGCAAGACTCATTTTCAGATTTTTTTTTTTTAATTCTTAATTGGTATTATTTGATGTACCTCCGTATCATTCAACCAATTCTTCGATTTCCTCACATTTCCATCTTCAGCTTTATGGGTCAAAAGTTCCCCATTTGTAGGAGAAGCAGCAGGACTATTAACTTTTAGCTTATTGTTGACGAGGATATTGTCACCATCGCTCTTACTCTCTGGAAGCTCACTGATAACAGAATCGCCACGTTTTGCATTTGCATTGGCAGTAACTTTACCATCAGTTTCATCAGGCAAAACTCGATCATCACTAACTCTAAGCAATTTCGAAGGCTTATCGTCGTCAGTGATCTCTGGGCATGGAAAATGCCCGTTTCTATTAGGTACCTCAGAAGATTCTTGTTGCTGAACGTTGGCGTCAACAAGGTTGGTGTCCGAACCATCATGCAAATCTTGCTCCACCATTTCAGTGTCCTCCATCTCTCTTATGCGTTTTCTATTCTACAGTCTACATTCCAAACAAACCAACTACAGATAATATAACGACTTTTATATACTAATAAGGTTCTCTTCTCCGAATAAAAAATCAGACAAAACAGCATAGATAAAATAAAACGCTGGTGCCACATGATCTCTTAGCTTAATCACATTTTGTTACGGAATTTCGAAGAATCAAAGCCTAATTCTCAGTTCAATTATGATACACAATAAAGAAAACAGTAATGTTTTTTTTTTTGAAAAAGTTTTCTATTCCTCACTTTCCCTCCGTTTTTCTAATGAACTGAACAGGCTTGGAATTTTCACACCTTTATCAAACTAAACACAATAAAAGAGAAAACGATAACAAAATTCACTGCATCAAAACAAAAAATATGATACAATTATACAAATAAATTTTACACCATAACTAACTAGAGCGAAAGAAAAGACAAAAGATCGGTAAAGAAACTTGCCTGCCTGTTTCTTTGGAGCTGAGAGAGAGATTTGGGAGAAACGGAAGGGAGGAGGTTGAACGGCGTCGTACTAGGGTTTTGAGGGGTGAGAAATTGACAATGCTGGTGAGGAGAGTGAGTAAAAGTAAAATTGAGAGATCTTATCCGGAAAACATAGAAAGTAACGTTCATGGCAAGTACAGACAAGTGTGATTCGATTTCTAAATAGAGAAGAAGCACCAACACAACACAATCCACTGCTTTCACGCTCTCTCTCGGACCTCGATCTCTCTCCGTCTCTGGTTTTGAATATGTATACCCACTGAAAACAACAAGAGCGCAAATTTAAAAATAAAAGAAAACAAAATTATCCTGAAGAAATTAAACCCACAGCGGTCTCTGCTGCTCAGCTGCTGCTTCAAAATCAAAAACCCAACTTTTGACTCAAACGGCGGTGAACACCTGGACCTGGCCTGGTCGGTTTGTTCTAAATGAATTACCAATTTTACCCTTTATGTAATCTTTTGGATTAACCAACCCATCATGAAGCCCGTTAAGTTGAAATGGGCCGGATGGGTATTTTAGTAACCCGTTTTAAAATGGTTG
This sequence comes from Dipteronia dyeriana, assembly GCA_032871835.1. Taxonomy (NCBI): domain Eukaryota; kingdom Viridiplantae; phylum Streptophyta; class Magnoliopsida; order Sapindales; family Sapindaceae; genus Dipteronia; species Dipteronia dyeriana. The sequence continues at coordinate 122,523,414 of CM065296.1, forward strand.
GCATAATGGCGTCTCTATTCCATCTTCATGCTCGTTTGTTTATACTATTATTATATTCGATGAATTAAAATCTAAAGAGGAAGGTTAGGGTTTTTGGAACACTCTTTTCTTTGGTCTCTGTTTGGATTCATCTTCACCGATTTCCTTCTCTGCGATATCTTGTAAGGTTTGAGATATCTTCTTATCTGCGTGTGTGATTTTTGTTTGTTTGATTGATTTTGAATCAGGTTACCTTATAAACTGCGAGCATTAAAAGTAGTTAGTGGAATTGGTATTGAAGTGAGATATTTCTCGGTTTTGATAGCATAGATAGAGGTTTTTGTGTATAGATTGATATATAAGTATAAATTAGTTGATTTTGTGAGGAATGGAAGATTCGAAACATAAATCTAGGAAGGAAGAGTCGGAGGATTCGAAGAGGAGTCACCGTGATCGAGATAGGGAGAGAGAAAAAGAGAGGAGTGGAGAGAGACACAGGGAGAAGAAAGAGCGTGAGAGTAGGAGGTCAGAGAGAGATAAGAGTAGTGATTCTGATGACAAGTATGTCAAAGAGAAGGGGAAGGAGAGGGACAGAGAAAAGCATAGACGTAACCGGGATGACGAAAGAGAAAGAGGTGGCGAGAGGCGGAGAGACAAAGTGAAGGAGAAGGAGAAGGAGAAGGAGGAGAAGAGGGAGAGGGCTAGAGAAAAAGAGAGAGAGAGGGAGAAGAGAGAGCGTGACCGTGAAGAAAGGGAAAGGGAGAGGGAGAGGGAGAGGAGGGAACGGGACAGAGAAGAGCGAGATAGGGAGAGGGAGAAGGAGAAGAGGGAGCGTGAAAAGGAGAGAGAGAAGGAAAAGGAAAGGGAGAGGAAATTAAGGGATAAGGAGAAGCGTCGGAAGGTTGATAGTGATGTTAGCGATGAAGAGAAGGAACGTGGTGATAGGAAGCGGCGTAGGAGAGATGACAATGATCATAAGGAGAGAGTGCATGAGCAGAGTTTAAACAGGTCTAACAGGCACAAGGATGATAGTGAAGAAAGCCCAAGGAGGAAAAGTGATGAGGAAGAGTCTGATCAGAAAGAGAAGAAAACTAGAGAAGAGGAACTGCAGGATGAGCAGCGGAAATTGGATGAGGAGATGGAAAAGAGGAGGAGGAGAGTTCAGGAGTGGCAAGATAGGAAGAGGAAGAAGGAAGAATCAGAAAAAGAGAAACTTGGGGAAACAAATGTGGAGGGTAGGAACTGGACCCTTGATGGAGAGGATTCTGATGATGAAGAAGTACCTCCAACTGAAAAACTTGAGACCGATATGGATGTAGATGAAGATGCCAAGCCTTCTGATAAACCAGGTGTAGATCCAATGGCAGTAGACTCTGAGAATGGAGCAGCTTCCCCTCCTTTACAAAATGGGGTTGCTGATGATGAGGAAATCGATCCACTTGATGCTTTCATGAACTCTATGGTGTTACCTGAAGTTGAGAAATTCAACAATCCTGTGGAACTTCCTATTGTTGATAGCAATGATGTAGACTCTAAGAAGAAGGATAAAAAGGGTGATAGGAGTAATGGTGAAAAGCCAAGGAAAGGTTCTAATAAATCTCTGGGGAGAATAATTCCTGGAGAAGATTCAGAATCAGATTACGGGGATATTGAGAATGACGATGGCAGTGTAGAAGATGAAGACGATGATGAATTCATTAAGAGAGTTAAAAAGACAAAAGCAGAGAAACTATCTATTGTTGACCACTCAAAGATAGATTATATACCTTTCAGGAAAAATTTCTATATTGAAGTGAAGGAGATTGTGAGGATGACCCCTGAAGAGGTTGCGACATACAGGAAACAACTGGAACTGAAGATACATGGAAAGGATGTGCCAAAACCTATTAAAACCTGGCACCAAACCGGACTAACAACAAAAATTATGGAGACAATAAAGAAGCTTAACTATGAAATGCCTATGCCCATCCAAGCTCAAGCACTACCAATAATTATGAGTGGTCGAGACTGCATAGGCGTTGCAAAAACTGGCTCAGGCAAAACCCTAGCGTTTGTGCTGCCAATGTTGAGGCATATTAAGGACCAGCCGCCTGTGATAGCTGGGGATGGGCCAATCGGGCTTATAATGGCACCTACAAGGGAGCTTGTCCAGCAGATTCACAGTGATATCAAGAAGTTTGCCAAGGTTATGGGCATCAGATGTGTGCCTGTCTATGGTGGTTCTGGTGTTGCCCAACAAATTAGTGAATTAAAACGGGGGACTGAGATTGTTGTCTGTACTCCAGGTCGAATGATCGATATACTCTGTACGAGTGGAGGAAAAATTACAAATTTGAGAAGAGTCACCTATTTGGTCATGGATGAAGCTGATCGAATGTTTGACATGGGTTTTGAACCTCAGATTACTCGAATTGTTCAAAATATTAGGCCAGATCGTCAAACTGTACTATTCTCTGCTACTTTCCCTCGTCAGGTTGAGATTTTGGCACGTAAAGTGTTGAACAAACCTGTGGAGATACAAGTTGGCGGGAGAAGTGTTGTGAACAAAGACATAACTCAGTTGGTTGAGGTGAGGCCGGAAAGTGATAGATTCCTAAGACTTTTAGAACTACTGGGTGAATGGTATGAGAAGGGAAAAATCTTGATATTTGTCCACTCGCAGGAAAAATGTGATGCATTGTTTAGGGATATGATTAAGCACGGTTATCCCTGCCTTTCACTTCATGGGGCCAAGGATCAGACAGATCGTGAGTCCACCATTTCGGATTTCAAGAGCAATGTCTGCAATTTGTTGATTGCCACTAGTGTTGCAGCCAGAGGTTTGGATGTGAAGGAGCTTGAACTGGTTATTAACTTTGATGCTCCCAATCACTATGAAGATTATGTTCACCGTGTTGGTCGGACAGGCCGAGCTGGTCGGAAAGGCTGTGCCATCACATTTATCTCTGAGGAGGATGCTAAATATGCACCAGACCTTGTAAAGGCATTGGAACTATCCGAGCAAGTTGTTCCTGATGACCTCAAAGCTGTTGCTGATAGTTTTATGGCAAAAGTGAATCAGGGACTTGAGCAAGCCCATGGAACTGGTTACGGTGGAAGTGGTTTTAAATTCAATGAAGAGGAGGATGAGAAGAGGAAAGCAGCCAAGAAAGCACAAGCAAAAGAATATGGATTTGAGGAGGACAAATCAGATTCAGAGGATGAAGATGAAGGGGTCAGGAAGGCTGGTGGTGACATTTCTCAGCAAGATGCCCTTGCTAAGATTGCTGCTATTGCTGCTGCCTCCAAAGCCACATCTTCTGTGCCAACTTCTTTCTCGGCTGCTCAAATGCTTCCCAATACCGGGATACCTATTTCTCTGCCAGGTGGTATTGGCCTATCAATACCAGGAGCAGCACCAGTGGTTTCCGGGACTGGGCTACCTGTGGTACCAAATGATGGGGCTGCTCGTGCAGCAGCATTGGCAGCTGCCATCAACTTGCAGCATAATTTAGCAAAGATTCAAGCTGATGCAATGCCTGAACATTATGAAGCAGAGTTGGAGATCAATGATTTCCCCCAGAATGCTCGGTGGAAGGTTACTCACAAGGAAACTTTGGGCCCGATTTCAGAATGGACTGGAGCTGCAATTACCACCAGAGGCCAGTATTATCCACCAAGTCGAGTGGCAGGACCAGGAGAACGGAAGCTATATTTGTTCATTGAGGGCCCTACTGAACAGTCTGTCAAGAGAGCTAAAGCAGAGCTGAAACGCGTTTTGGAAGATTTCACAAATCAGGCATTGTCACTTCCAGGCGGAACTCAACCAGGAAGATACTCAGTTGTATAAAGTGTAAGGACTGAATTTCAACTCAACTCACACTATCATTGAACTTGAGTCAAATCTTTGAACTTGTTTATATTCATATACTTTTGGATGGTTGTTTGATTTGGAATTTGTCTAGGGGCTTTAATTTGTTGCTTGTGCAAGATGCCATATCATTGTTTGAAACTTTAAATATGTTCTTTTCTGTTGAATTTTCTTTCAGATAGCTGTAAAATGTGTATTAACTTTGTTGTCAATTTTCACAGCTCTTTGCCCCTTTTAATTTCTTGTTTTTTTTTTCCTTTCTTTGCTATTGTTTATCCTTTTCCCCACGGCTGGAGGGATGATTTAAGCCCATGCTCGCATGCTCAATATAGTCCCATCGTGGCTTTCAAAGAGATGGCGGCTATCTGGTGCGATGAATGATGTACCTTATCACTCCTGTAGTGAAACGGTTATAGAACTTCTTCCTTGTCTTTCCTCGTTGTGTCGGTTATGGTATATGATGTCGTTATGGATTATTTTTTCGCAGGTATGGTCTGGTCGGAAAAAATCTCCAGAAGCCATCTATATCTGGTTGGCATTGGCTCAAGCTTTGTTATGGTTCAGACCTCAACATGAGTACTACTAAGCTTGACCAGGATGTTTACGAGTTATATTGCCTTGCCTATATCCTGTTGAAGTTGCTTTGATCATTTGTTGGTGGGATTTTCTTCCATGTTACCAAGAAAATAATTCCTTTTAAGATAATAAATCAGTATAAATATTCATCATGATTCTATCAACAGTTGTGGAAATTCTGTTGAATGAAAAATGTTTTACTTGTTTGTATATACCAGAAACTCGTAAATGTTAATAACATGCATTAATTTGGTGGAGGACAAAATTTGTTTATCAAAATCTGTATTAATTAAACGGAAAAGGTGAAGTAGACACGTTTTAGAATTTGCTATTAAAGAGAACAAGTCAAAGTGGAACTATAGAATGCAGATGAACCTTGGAGATTAATGACTCGATTTGGTTTGGACAAAATGCATATTCATACAAGCGGACCCTCTACGTATTTTTTTTAATACTACCTATCTACTTGGACTCAGTATTTTTTTTTAAAGCTTGTCATCGATAGAATTCAAACCGATATTTATCTAAATCTCAGGTTCGAATGGACCTTTTAGATCGGTACACCCATATAATAACATTTTTATTATGTTAAAATATATTATGATGATATACGATAATATACGATTGAATACCTTTTTATGTTATATTAGATAAAGGTATATATATTTTTTTGAAATATTGAAATCGATTGTTAAAAATAAAAATTATATTTTTAATAGGGTTAAGGACTTAAGGTAAGTTTTTGAGCTAAGAATAATACTGTATTATTGTTAATGAAATGAGCAAAATAATTGTTTTAAAAGAAAAGTTGATAACATTCTTTAAGAAAAAAAGTTTGATAGTTTGTTTTGAAAACATTATATTTTGAACTATAAAAATTAAAAACAATGTTTCTCATTTTCAAAAACACTTGTTTCAAAATATTTCTCTTAGCTGGTTTTTAGTTTTTTAACCGGAAACATATTTTAGAAAAACAAAAAACGGATTAACGGAATATTGAATTGGAGGGGTTTGAATATTATGGTTGTGTAGTGGGTCCCGCTATAGCGCGGGAGCCGTCACACACGAACACACAGCGACGGCGATGCAAATAGCAGAGAGAGAGCCGACACGCTGGTCGTCATACGTGTCTCTTCCCGCCTTACGTTGCGGTGATAAAATAATATGATTCAACTCACAAAAAACCATTTCGTTTTTTTTTCTTCCATTTTCGTATACATACGTCCCCATCCCGGAAATCGACAAATGTCGCGACGGTATCAACACTTGTTCAATCTAGGTAACCTTTCATTTTTCATTCTTTCCAATTTCAACTTTTAATTCGTGTTTACTAGATTCTTATAATACGACTTTCCATTTCAATTACACGTCTCGAGTTTTTACAACAGAAACAAACAAAAAGATGATTCATTTTCCATTTCAGCAAATCTTATCTCTGGATTCTGGTATTTTTATTGTTATTTTAAACCGACATACTCAGTTTCTGTTTCGAGGTGGATTTTGGATGTTCAATGTTGTGTTTTGTTGTTTTATATTACAGATTAAAATGTGTCAGTGAAAGGGATGCTAACTCATGCATGGAATGTTTGGTTTCTCTTTTTATTTTTAGATCTGTGAAAGATATCAAACATGGGACTTTTGGAACTCTTCATTGCTGCTTCGAATCCCGTGGCGAAAGTGCTTCTGGTAACTGCTTTGGGATCATATCTGGCTCTGGATCATGTCAATATTTTGGGTGAAGATGCTAGAAAACATATAAACAATGTGAGTTCTTCATACTTGATGTTGTAAGTATATGTACATTTTTATGTTCTTACCAATTTTATTCTGTTTATGAGTGAAACTGTTCAATCCCTTGTTGAGAAACTATTTGCATATCAACAGATTGTATTCTACGTGTTCAATCCGGCTCTTGTGTCCTCCAACCTTGCCCGAACGATTACATTCGAAAGCATGGTTAAGTTGTGAGTCAAAATTCTCATCTCTAATCTGTGACAAAGATTTTTCGATTAGTTTTAGTTTTTAAGTAATATTATGTTGAATGTATAGGTGGTTCATGCCTTTCAATATCCTCATCACGTTTCTTGTGGGTTCAGTACTTGGATGGATTGTTGTCCAATTCACAAGAGCTCCTATGCATCTCCGAGGGCTTATTGTGGGTTGCTGTGCTGCAGGTAAACTTACAACTGTATGCAGATCCTATTTATCAGATTTATTTTTTCTTATGTTGGACAAAAGCCTTCAATTGATCAAAATCCATTACTTTAGGATTTTTCTTCTCTAGATCTCTAACTTCCCGAATTTTCATCATCTCTGCACATTGCACGATCTTGTTAATTACTCATTGTATTTTCATGTGATTTCAACTTGTGTAAGCAGGAAATTTGGGGAACATGCTTCTAATTATAATCCCAGCAGTTTGTAAAGAAAAAGGAAGTCCATTTGGATCCCCTGATGTCTGTCACTCATATGGAATGGCTTACTCTTCACTGTCAATGGCGGTAAGGATTACATCTGCACAAGTGACTACTTCATTCTACTTCAGATTTTCACAATTATAAACTTTCTGTATGCCATATCTGACTTCTTAAATCTTGCTTAGCATATTAAGGATTTATTGGCACACCCTACCATTTTGGCAATGAGGGACTTCTTTCATGTTCATCAATTGCTTGTTTTAGCATTTCAGATTGGAGCCATTTATTTGTGGTCTTACGTATACAATATTGTAAGGATATCTTCAACTGGGAGCAAAATAACTGACTCCACCACAAGTAAATCTATAAAAAACGCCTCTGCATCAGGCCATGGAGGCTGCACCGAACCCCTACTTTCTTCCGAGGAGTTCTTGAATCCTGAAGATCTTGCAGATCAGTTAGCATTGCCTTGCACTGTAACTGAGGTGAGTGTTGATTTCTGTAACATGTCTAGATGACCTTTTTTTATCTCTAGTTTAGAGCTTCTGTATGTCGTCAGCAATGTTTCCTTTTATTACCTATATCACTTGATCCTTAACAGGAGAAATTTCTAAAGAAAATTGTTTTCATAAAGTTTTATAATGTCACCATTGGTAGAATATACAATAAAGTTGTTCATTACTTTGAGACAGCAATTTGTATTTGCATGTAAAATATTCTATTAAAGCTTAATTTGATGTTTGGAATTCTATGATAGGTGGAAGTTTCTCATACAATGAAGCAAAGAGTTAAGTCAGTGTTACAAAGGCTTAACCTCAAGGCTTTGTTGGCCCCTTCGACTGTTGGTGCAGTGAGTCTTACTGCTTTTAACTTATGGTTTTCGTATTTGGTTCAAGTCCAAAATGAACATACCCTTGATATAATTTTTATCTTCGTTGGAAGTTATTTCTTGCATATTGCTAAAGCTCTACAACTTTACAAACAGATGTTATATTATAGTCCAGCTCCATTATTGGAGAATAGCATATAATAGGACATTGGCATTCCTGTAGTGAGTGTTATATATGGTATGTGGTGACTAAACAGATGCTTGAGTATTTTTCTAAGCTATAGAGTCCACCACTTTAGCTGTTTAATCAAAAATTGTTTATTTACCTCATGATGATTGGTTTGATGTTATGGTTTTGGAATTTGGAGTAAGCTCCTGATGATACATTGGACACATTGACTGAACTGCTGACACTTGTTCTATGTAGCTTGCTGGATTTACAATCGGACTCATCCCTCAGATCCGTAGGTCAATGATTGGGGACAGTGCGCCTCTTCGTGTGATTCAAGATTCTGCATCTTTAGTGGGGTATGAAACCCTCAAACACAAAATGAACTGGCCAGGATATTTAACATGTTTTAAAATGCATGACCAACCACTACTAAGCATTAATTATCGTAATACTCATGAAACAGTAGACTGACATATATATTGTTCACTTACAACAGACTTACTGTATTCAATAACAAAAGCTTCTTCTTTCTCTGTTCGTGCTTCTTCTAATTTTTATTTATTTATTTATTTATTTTCTGACTGCAGAGATGGAGCTATCCCAGCTCTCACACTTATAGTAGGTGGAAACCTTCTCAAAGGTAACTGATAAAGATTACCTAACTGTAATTTAGAGGAAAGGACCTCATTGATTAGAACTGGTAGTTGATATTACAATGTATTCAGGCCTGCAACATTCAGGAATGAAGAAAACTATTATTTTTGGAATCGTAGTTGCTCGTTATGTTTTCCTGCCTTTGATTGGCATTTTCGTCGTTAAAGCAGCTCTCCATTTTGGTTTAGTTCAGCATGATCCTCTGTATCAGTTCATCCTTCTGCTTCAATTTGTAATGCCACCAGCAATGAACATAGGTAAACATTTCCAATTTCTCATTTGTTTGTTTAACAAATGATTACAGATTGTGAACTCAATTTATTAGGCGTATATATTTCAGAGCTTAAAATTTTCATTACTCTTTTTGTACAGGTACCATCACTCAATTGTTTGGAGCAGGCGAAAGTGAGTGTTCTGTTATCATGCTATGGACTTATGCCTTGGCTTCAATTTCGCTTACTCTTTGGTCAACATTCTTCATGTGGCTTGTGGCTTAAAGACAAAGAATGCTTAGAGAAAAGAATGGCACATATCAAGCTGAGTGCATTCATGTAGTTCCATTGTAGTAACAAAACTGCTCAATGTCACCCACAAAACATTGATGCAGTGTAGTTAGTATTGAAAATACTCAATTGAATCAGATAAGAGCTAATTCTGGAATAAGCACAATTCATCAGTCATTGGAATAAGCATAACATTGATGCAGTGTAGTTAGCAATACTCTATTGAATCAGATAAGAGCTAATTCTGGAATAAGCACAATTCATCACTCATTGGAATAAGCATATATAGTAATTGGCCCAACCATCCATCATCATAAGAAAAAAAACAACATCACTGAAATATGCTTGAGAGAAGCAAAAAAAAAAAAAAAAGCTGCTACTGAAATTTCCATTTCTTCAGAATTAGCAAACTCATAAATCCCATATGCGTCCTTCAGAGAGGTGCCTTGTTTAGATCATCAAAGTAAGGATGCTCCATAGCTTTCTTTGCTGAGATCCGCTTTGAGGGTTCATATTGCAACATTTGCTGCAAACACAAATTATTTTAACCATCAGTGAAGTTAATAAAAGATTAAGAGATCAAAATAAGAGTTCCAAACTTACTGCAAGCAGATCTAGTCCATCCTTGTCTAGATTAGGAACAGCCGAAGACAGGTTTTGAGGGTTCCATTGTGGGTACTCGTGCCAGTTCATCAGGCTGCTCACTCCAGGCCATACTTGTTCATTTGGAGTACCTAGTAACCTGAAATACAAGGCCAAAAGATAAATTGCATGAGAACACGTTGTTTAACCATCTTGACAGAAGTCAGAAATTCTAGAGGAATTGTTTAGTTAACCTGAAAATATGCAGGAGCTGTTGCAGCTCAGAATCTCCTGGGAAGAGTGCTTGCTTCGTAACAAGTTCGGCTACAATTGAGATGTAACAGAAATTAGATCCATTGTAGATTCATTATAAAAGACAAGCAAAATTCAAGAAGCAAGAGATTACCAAAAATACAGGCAACAGACCACATATCCACAGCGGTAGAGTAATGGGTACACCCCAACAAGACTTCTGGAGCTCTGTACCACAGAGTCAGAATCTAAAACAAAAATTTACCCAATTTTAATCAGTAACTGAGTATGCTAAAAGAACCTGTTGTCAAGCATAATGAGCAGTTACAAATATAGAATAGGTACCTCATGAGTATACTTCTTAATCGGAAGAGTAAATGCTCTAGCTAGTCCGAGATCTGCTATCTTAAGCATCTGAGTCTTTCGATCCATCAACAGATTGTGAGGCTTAAGGTCCCTGGAGTTGAAAACAGTGAAGTTAAAAGATTGAACAACTAGCAAATTCAATTGTTTACTTGTCGCCTACCAAGATAACAAAAAGGCAAAGAGAAGAACAAGTAGTACCTATGCAAGATTCCATGTCCATGGCAGAAAGCAACACCTTTGCATAGTTGGTACATCAAACTCTGTAGAGTTCCAAAAAGGGATTTATTAAAATGGTGATTTAGTCAGGCAAGCAGATAAAAAGAAACAAATTTGGTCATTCATTCATACCTTAACAGTTTGAGCAGGAATGTTCTCTCCGCTTTGGCGGAATGTACGGATGAATTTCTTAAGATCAGTGTCCATGTACTCAAAAACCAAGTAGAGCACTGTCCTTCCCTCTTTGTTCTGGCCTTGTTTGACATCCATCAACCTAAAAAATTGTTAATGGAAAACATTAACCAACATAACATGTTAAGATACAAAATTGAGATTGCACAAGCATAGCATTGAAGAAAAAGGGTAGAAGTCAATTTCAAATTTACTACGAGAAAAATTGAAACTACAATCACAAACCCACTTTCAAATTATTTCATAACCCTAAAGCAGAGTGAGATTTTAGACAGATCCAAGAAGGGAAATTAAAACCCTAAAATCGAGAGGCAGATCAAAATTTACTATGAAAATTGAAACTACAATTACAAACACGCTTTCAAATTAAATATAGAAAGATCCAAGAAGAACAATCAAGAACCGGCCAAGATCACAAGAACACAATAAACAATCGAATCAGAAGATTTTTTTTTATATAAAAAAAAACAAATTGAAAGAAAGAAATGAAAACGGAGAGAAATGGTGATACCTGACGACATGGGGGTCGCGAGAGAGCATGCGCAAGATTGAGACCTCACGGAGAGTGGTGGGTGGGACGCCTTCTTCATCTTCATGGAGACGTGTCTTCTTGAGGGCAACGATCTTGCCGGTGGCTTTCTCTCTGGCTCTGTACACTTTCCCGTACGTTCCTTCTCCTACCTTCTCAAGCTTCTCGAACAAGTCCATCGCCATTTTTGGTTTTTCTTTGTGTTGGTTTCTCTTTTCTTTGATTTCTGCTTTCTTTGGAAATCAATCTCTCACAAGAAAATCAGAGGAGCCGACTTGGGGGTTTTTAAGAGTGGGACATATAACCGTTGGGAGAGGGGGCGTGTTGCCCCAACGGATACTTTTTTTTTTTCTTTTTCGAAATTCAAATGTTCGATCGCACCATTTTACATAAATGACCCTGTTACGTGTAAACTTGCATTTGCTTAGAATTGGATTGTCCAAGATCTAGTAAAACCCGGTATTGGTCCGCTCCACCCTGCAATTGGATAATGAATATCCTTTGCCTCCTTTCTATATTTCCAACCGTACTAGAATAACCCAATTTTAAACAAAAAAAAATGTTTTTATTTATGTTTAAAATCTTTGACAAGTGTTTAGTCAGTAATGGTATGTGTATCCCCTCTTACTATAAATGATGTGCATGTCATTTTCACTCTAGTGGAGAATTCAAGTTTCATCATATATATATATATATATATATATATATATATGTATGATCATATTTCTAAATTGGAAAAGTATCAAACAAAAATAGTTATTGGCTTCGATGAAATATGGCGCACTTACCCTTGGGTTGGGCAGAGTTCGGAAGATGAACTTTTCAATGGCAATGAATCACAAAAGCACAAAATGTAACGCAAATTTTATCATCACCAATCCATCTACTTCAGACAATTATTCTATGAATCTATGGTTACATTCAACTACAACTCAGCATTATTCACATCAGAACCGTCCTACAATAAAGTTGAAATTCTATCCTCTCTTCCTGCAACTAATAAACATGTGTATTTACCAATGGAGAGACAGAGAATGAAAGAGCAAACGCATATGTTTAGCGTTTGTAGTTATCATGACACCACCATCAAAAATCCAATTCAACCTCTGAGATTGAGCTTCACATTCTGAACCTTCACCAACATCTTTAACTTCTGTTCTTCCATATCTTTTAAAACAGCTAGCAGTTTCACCCTATATGCTTCGCATCGCTGACTTGCACATTCCAGCTCAACAGTCAATTCCTGAATTTTCTTGTCAGGATCCTATAAAAAGGAATGAGTACCGACATTGGCTTAGTCAAGACTATAGCGATGTGAGTGCACAAATAAGAAACAAAAGTGACAAATCAATCCACAAATTCAAGCAAAACAAACTAATGCAATTATCTGCAGACCAACAGACTCCTAAAGTCATGTAACCATTCATACAGGTGATGACTATAGCCTCCAAGTACTTTTTAAAAAAAAAAACAAAAAAAAACAAAATTGTGAAGAAAATCTATCTACTTATTGGGAAGGTTTTGTCAAATTTATCCAAAAATGCAAACCCTTACTAATCAAGTTCCTACTTGATATCACATCTTACCATACTTCAACTCCAGAGCATACCAATGTGATCCCAAACATTTTCAGAAAATTTTCTTAAACAACCATCAACCATGATTCATGAACAGCCGGGACATAGCATTCATAGAAGTATTTATTTCCTCTCTCACCTAAGACATTCAAAACAACTTATCCTCTAAACATTAGTTTCAAATCACCATAAAAGCAAGTTCCTTTTTCGACAAACTAAGGGGAAGATGGGGATGAACATACCATACCACAAGAAAGGAATTTTCCTATGGTTCATATTTTGATGACTGACAATGTTTTTTCTATAATCTGCTCAAAATGGTAGGATATCTACATGTTAAAATAATCACCAATTCTGAGCTACAAATCTAGAATATTGCATCAAATTGATTTCCAACAAAAAAAATTACAGTAAATCTGTTTTCCACATAGCCAAGCAGTAGATGTGGGGCAATCTGAGTGCATTTGGCTTGATTATGCCAAATCCCTTAGAATCCAAAGTATCCATCAACAATTTATTTATTTCTTTAGAACACAGCTCCTATGATTTCATCATCAATGAACAAAAACCATCAGCATGCATAGATAAACCAGCAGTACAAAGTTTGAAGAGTAAACAGAAGCTTCTATAAGATAATTATAAAAGATAGAAAGTTGCAAGGCACAAAGCGAAAAATGATTCTTCTGATAGGAGAAAGAGACAAATGAGCAGGATCAGAAAAATGGAGGAAAGAAATAAAGCAGGGTCACATACGAACAAAAAAAAATGCAAGGCTATATAAACTTCTAATAGAGAATAATCCTTATTAGGGCCCAAGAAAGATGATAAATGCATGTATGATTTAGAAGATCATATTGCAGCAGCATCGGCACATTTCAGTACACGAATAAATATAATCCTAACCGATGCAATGTATTTCCAGTGGGCAACGTATTTCCAGTGGGTACACAGAACATAGATACAATTCCAATCAAAGACAGAATAAGTTGTGAGTATAGAACTGACCACTGAGCAAAACTGCTGTTGTTGGCTTTCACTAGGCAAAGTATTTTGAAGGGGTCCAGGACCATGCTTCTTTGCAGCAGCAACTTTTTTTGCAGCCTCACGAAGTGCATCCATTGCTACATCATAAATGTGCGTTGATTCTGCTCCTTCTTCAACATATTTGATGACTTCCTGGCGCAGATTGTCATAGCGAGCAGCAGACGACTCTTGAGAATTACTTGGCAGCCCAAGAATGCGATCATTCAGTAGAACTCCGCTTTTGGCATTTCTTGTCCACCGTTTCAAGATATAATGAGGTGGAAGTGTGAGAACATTTGTTACTCTAAAAACTGCCAATATGTGTCTACAAATGATGCCAGAAAACTCAAACATTTGACAGCTACAAGCAGCTTTCCTTTCAAAAACATTGAACTTAACAAAGTGTGCTTTGTCTTCTTCCCCAAATTTTGCCACCCGATATATTATTTCTGATCCCGTGTCATCAGCAATAGTTGCAGGATAAGCAAGAGTTTCAAATAATTCATCCTGAAATTTCATAAATATCTTCCTAGTATACACGTTTGCTGCCTGTTTTTCCATGGGAGAGGGAGTTTTTAAAATTGGTTTTGTATTCACAGTATCATAATCAGCCTTCACTTCCTTTTCATACCGAGAAGCAATTGCCTTTTCATACTGCTTAATCAAGACATGAATATTTGTCGATGCATTTATGTACCCATCAAAGTATGAATTTATACTATCACTTCCCTGAGTTATGGACATCTCCCCGAAAAATGTATCCCGTAGATAAACTGGCACCCATTGTTGGCGAACACTATACATTGATTGGAGCCATTCATTATTCCCAAGATTATATCTTTGAAAAAGAGAGTCCCAGCACGACTCAAATTCATCTACTGAATCTATCACGTTGATGCACCTATGGAACTCTGCTTCAAAATTGGGGTGTGAGTGATAGACATCGGACAGCTTCTCCTGGGCTTCCCTAAACACATTCCATTTACAAAACCGATGTCGTGTTCCTGGAAACACTTGTGCAACAGCAGACCGTATAATTCTATCCTGGTCAGTTGTGATAGAGATGGGATGGTGTCCAGACATCGCGGTAAGCCAAGACTCAAAAAGCCAAACAAATGAGGCCTCTGATTCATTAAGGAGCAATGCACAACCAAACAATACAGGCTGTCCATGATGGTTCCACCCAGTAAATGGAGCAAATGGGACCCTGTAACGATTTGTTCTATAGGTTGTATCAAATGTAACAGTGTCTCGAAAGTAATTGTAATTCATCCTTGAATTTGCATCAGCCCAGAAAATATTTCCAGTTGAGTTATCAAAATTACCTTGGAAGGCACAAAAGAAACTGGGATCATCAGCTTGCATTTGCTTCAAATAATCGATAACAACTTGACCTCCACTTCCAAGTGTTCTTTGCCTACTACTGCTCATATAATTCTGACAATCAACTTTAGTAAAACCAACGTTGTTAATTCCTCCGGATTCCTTAATCAACACAGACATAACTCCACTCGGTCCCATCCCTGCCGCTTGAAGTGTATCAATCAGGCTTCGAGCAGGACCAGATACATGTCTATGCGATCTAAGACAGTGCACCTTATCAGGAGGCACAAGCTCATGGTTATGTTCTTTAACAAGTTTGGACACAGCCCATTTCCCAGAACTCTGTTTCTTCACCGTCATCTGCGCCTTACACCCAACTCTAGTAATGGTACGCTGCCTCTTCGACTTATTCTCACTACCCTCACGACGAAACCCCTCACGGGAACACACAATTTGGCGGCATATGATTGACCCATCACGCCTAGACCGCTGGTAAACACTAACCCGAGTACTAAAACCTATACGACGAGCATACGAATTATAAAAAATGCGGGAAGCTTGTTCAGAATCGAATTCCATACCCTCATAAGGTTCAAGATTATTTTCCCCATTTAAATGGCTTGTGTTAGAAATATCGTCATCATCAAGTAAATGATGATCATAACCATCTGGGTTATTGTCAAAATCATCGTCTCCATTAGAATTAGAATTACCCATATCATCATATTCAATCACATCATTTCCAATATCAAGTGGCTCGAATTCCATGACTGTTAGCAATGAAAAAAACATCGATCAATCCTATATCATAATCGGCGATACTACTCACTCAGAGAGAGATATGAATATATAGAGAGAGATAGAGAGGTAACTGACCGGAGATGAGGATTGTTGAAAAAGCCTTGGAGTCGCTGTTGACGTGATCTTCAAAGCTTGGGAGGAGAGTCTGTGAGAAAGTGGAGAGTGGTGTTGTTGAAGAATGAAGACGTGAAAGAGGAGGGAATTCGTTTATTTGGTGGGTTTTGGGGATTTTAGTGTGTGAATGAGGAACCGGTCTTTGTATGTTTATCGCTGAATAGCCTTTTGATTGGTGTACCCACTCACTCACTCACTCTTGTCGCTCCCTTTCGGACACTTGGACTTGCTCTTTTTCTAGAGTGACTCACACGTATGCTTTTTATCATTGCTCTGCGTTTTTACATTATCCTAAAACTTTGCCAAGAGTTGCTACTTCAAATGATCAAGTCATCAACTTCATTATTATCATACTGTTTTTTTTCCCTGGGTGTTTTTTAGAGCTCATGCCCATCTGTATCAGTTGAAGCTGACCAGATCAAATACATATACACCGTCCAGATAGCTACTTCACACGTAGGATAGATATCTCCTCCTATCTAATGCTAAATTTCTTAAATTTAAAATCTTATAAATCATAAAATTATATAGTAAATAACGTGATATTGACATCTCACGTACCAACATTATTTAGAAAGGAATTTAGAAAATATTTAGGAAGCCAAATATTACACTTGCTATTAATCTTTATATGATCAAATTGAGACTTGAATATCTATACAAATATCCCAATCTTTATGTTGAATCTGACGAAGTCAAATTCTATAAACAATCCATAGAGATCTCTTCACATTTACTATTACATTACATGACTAAGGTGAGACTTGAATATCTATCAACATTTTTATACAAAACAAAACACACGTTGACTCGACTAATAGATGGACGAACTTAAAACTTAAACAAATTACTCTTAGATGAGCAACTCGAATCCAATGACAAAAGTTTCAAAAAAACATCTGATCAAGATATCCGAATAAAAACATAGATAGGCAACAAGTTTTGAAACAATTGAAACAATTGAAACAATTTCATTAACATGGGTTACAATAGGCCGCCCATTCTCATAACTCTTTTCATTAACATGGGTTGGAATTTAGCACCGGCTTGTACATGTAAAGCTCAATTGCCTACCAAGTTTTCATTAAAATATCACATGTATCAATCAAAGTTTAGAATTGCTCAACATGAAATTATTCTCCTCCATTGTTATGGATATATACCAATTCTCAGGTAGAATACCAGAATCTAACCGTGACAATCAAAAGAAAAACTAGATACCGGTCTTCACAAAACTTGCATACACTTGCATACACGCCTTTTGTTATTATCTCACACAAAAATGTTATATTAAAAGAAACGAAAACTCAGTTCATTTACTAACAGTTACTCAACCTACAGTTTAAGATGTAATTTATGAAAAAATGTAACCACGAGCCACGATTATTGGACCATCAGTACCATGGACAGAGCACAGAAAAGGTGATTTCTGGTTCTAGAGTGATTTCTGGTTCCCAGATGAAGACATTACAGAGAGAACATCTGTCACGGATGACATAACACTCAAAGCTGCTTTCAGGACATCCTGTGAGCACCCCGGTTTTACAATAGCTCGGACCTAGTAAACATAAGGAAGAAAAAGGTATTACATTAGAATACATAACAAAGGCAATAGTTTCAACATTCGAGGAAGACGGCGCAAATTTACCCACCTTGTCAAGATATTCCTGCAGTTTCTTAATGCGACCCATGTAATCCTGGTCTTCAACACACAGAGATACAGCTTTAGAATCAGCACCAGGACCATCAAATTGAAGGGGTCCAGGATTTCTGTAGAGATCATCCAACAAGAATCTTGATGCATTTTGTCTCAATAGCCTGCAACATGAGAACTAAGTAGATAAGAATCTGATTTACCATCGAGCTTGTATAACCATTACTTCCTCTAATTTCATATATCAGAATAAGTGCAAACACAGATACAGATATACCCCCTTCCGACACATATGCATCCCAAAAATAATTATTTCATCTGTAAATTCTCCGTTCCTAGTTGTTATCATCTCTAACTCTTGCAGGTATAATCTGAAACATGCAAGTCGTGACTTGTGAAAGAGACTTACTCATAGGCTTTGCCTCTCAGATCCACGGTAGCTGGATGAATAGCAGGTATTCCAATTGAGGAAGCACTCGGATGCTGAGACCAACGTTGTACAGTCATCATTGCCTAAGGTTTATATATATATATTAAAAAAAGGTCAACAATCTCTCCATTCAAATGTAGAGAACTGAAATGCTAAGAAAGTACAAGTCAAGTCCATCAAGGAGAGACTACAAAAAGAGTCAACAGAATGAAAACCCAACTGTAATTGGTGCAGCACCACATTTCCACTTGTTCACAGGATTCTTCAGATTAGTCACAGTTGCCAAGTAACCATTCAAACCTGCTGCAACAATATGGTAGCAGATGTGTCCAAGAACCTGAACATATATTGTATCAACATTAATTCAGAAAGGTGCAGACAACAGAGACATATAACCTATAAAAAACAAGGGGGGGAAACAAAGATTATACTAAGGAGAGATAACCTACATAGGCATAATCACAGTCAAATTTTGATGGCAACGATCCCCGAGCCTGGTAACCAAAGAAGTGGCAGATAGCATTAAATTTTTTTCCCTTGTATGTGCCTGCTTTCTGTTCAAAACAACAAAGACATCAGTGAATAGAAATTTCATCATAACTAAAAGTTAGACTGGGGAACCATATTTCCTTAATCGAATCTCCCATTATGGAAGCAGGGGGTACCCAACATTCTTAACAGAACTTAACAAAGCATAGATGGTAGTTGTTTTAGGAATGTTAAATGGACCTACAACTAATCCCTTGACAGTTATTCTCATGACATTGTAACTTTCCTACAACCATATGACATAATTAAAGCAACCAACTCAACCAACTCTAGGGTCCAACAAGAAAGTACAGAAGGGTATACAAGTTGAACAATAGAAAAGAAACATTTGAAAATTCAGCTTCGCTCATGGTATTTTTGGGGCAAAAGGAAAGGGAGGGTGTAAAGGGCAAAGTGGGATGAGACTACTATGTCATACCTGGCGCTTGTTTATTTCAGTTTCCACAAGATGTGCTAAAAGTTTCTCCGTCTCAATCTGGAAAAGAAAGCAAATGAGATACCTAGAACTAGAATTCAAAGTTCAATACATTTTTCTCCACAATTATCTCAAACTTGTTACCTGGGATAGCTGAGCAGAATCATCTGATTCAGGATGAAGGAGAAGCTGCAACACAGAACATACTAATCTTAGATAGGCATCGTCAATCTCTATGCTTAGAGTGGCAGATGTTTTTGAAGTGAATATAGCTTAATGGAAATTAGACTGAACCTGTTTCTTGATAAAAGGTGGCAAAAATTCAAACAAAGCAAATGCCCAGGGTGAAAGCTGCAAATGAATTTTGTCGACAGAGACGCCTTGCCTGAGCAAACTATGAATTTCCTGAGGTGCAGAATGTCAATGTCAAATCATTAAGTAATATTAACAAACTAAACTATGTCATGAGAAACAATGAGAACTGTTGAGAAACCACAATCAACAAAATGAACACAAAAAACATATCCCTTGGCAAAAGTGGGTGACAGAACAAGAGACAGGAGGCACCACAAATGGATTCACAGCTTTGACGCATGAATTACCTTCAACAAAGCATACACTTCAGGAATGCTTTCTATAAGCCCTTCTGGCAGCAGGATGACCCCATGGTTCTTGTCTGGTCCAAAAACCTTAGGTTAGATAACAATAATGATAATCACCAGCAACAAGAAACACAAGAAATACAAATTATCAAAAACCTTGTTCAGCTCTGGCTTGAACTGCATCACAAATCTGATTTGTCAAGTCAAAAAGGGTAAGCTTAGAGGCAGAAACCTCCTCACCCAGTATTACCTGTAAATACATATGGAGTTAATTAAAAGGGTTTTAAAAATAATAGCACCATCAACTAGAAATTGTAACCAACAAGGCATACTGACCATGTTTGGATGAGACTGGAGGGTGCACTCCAAAGCAACATGTGAATGCTTCCGACCCATGAGACGGATAAAATAATAATACTGAAAATGAAAGAAGTTAGAAGCTTTGAAAAGACAAGTAAAAAGATACATTGCAGAAAGATGCAACCAGTTACAAGGGTAGATTTTTTATACCAAAGTTTCTAATTCATCAAATGCAAAAATGATACACAAGTTCAACAATGCTACATGCTGGCTATCTACACTTTGTTTTCTTAACAAAAGCACTTTGGAATGATAAGTTATTACAGAAGATGCCAGATTATGTCAACTGGACCAATTACCTTCTCTGCTGAGAGAGCATCAGTGCACATATTGCTGATTAGCTGGGAATTGACCTGTAGACAAGAAAGCACAATTAGTTAGCATATCAGCTCTACGGAATAAACAAATTTGCATTATATTACTACAAATAATTTGATGTGATAAACATCAGCAGATCATAACAATAGCATTATATAGTTTACTTTACAGTAGTTCATGCTCAGGTTGCCATTTCTGATAGATAGCTTAGATCATTTTCTTCTCACATGCTAAACCAACAGGTTCCACATGTTAATGTTTCCCAGAATTCTACTTTTGTACTTGGTAGAAAGGATAAAAGGTATAAGGAAGAGGACCCATTTAAAATCAAAGCATTTCATAATTTTGAATAATACCTTACATATAGTATCAAAACCAACATTAGTTTCCACAAACTGATTCTTGAGATCTCCATTCAAAGTAACTGGAACACCAACCACCTGCAAAGTTCCAAATGTCCATCCAATATGTCAAGGCGAAGGAGAATCATACTTGACGAATGTTAAACAAAGCAAAGTAACTCTGGTAGAAGCAATAATAGGATTAGTCTCACAATAGTCTTTTTTATATTTTCCTGGATCTTTTTTCATTAAAAAAAAGAAGAGAATGGTCAATTAAAAGTACCTTCGTTGGGCATTTAGCTTCAGCAAATGTTTCAGCAAGCTGAGCTGCATCTGTGTTTGAAGTAACCCCTTCAAAAGTAAACGATTCCCATATTAAATAACGTCAAAAATAGTATGTACGGTAAACATATTGTCAAATCCTAAGGCATCAGATTCACCTCCAATAATAACAAGGCTATCCAATTTCAAATCTTTGCATGCGGTCAGTGCAGCATTAACTTGCTCAGTTGTCCTGATTTGATCTTTTGTTCGTCCCAGCAAATCATAACCACCTTGACAAGGACAATCATATTTCAATACCTGTTAGATTTCAGAATCATGTGAAAATCAAATATCACAACCGATGATTGTCTCAAAGCTACCTACCTTGATTTTTGTAGCTCGAAAGAACTTCATCAGTAATCTCGAGAGTCTTCTGTGCAAATAAACCTTCCGAACCACCTGTTCTCAGAGATAAAGGATCATCATTAAGTAAGGAATATTGTCTTCTTTGAAACAGCATGATGACTATACTTAACAACAGTTAGTTAGCTTGAACCTATAGCAGAAGCCAAACTAGATGATCATAAGGGATGCATTCATACGCAACATAAGTGCAATGTTCTAAAAGACCAAGGAACCCGAAACATATGAAACATAAATACATAATACATATTTAGAAAAACAATGAAAACATAGTTTACAAAGCCAAATATATTAAATCTCGATTTTAAGTCCTCAACCACAAAAAGAGGAGCTCAATTATAAGTCTAATACAAGAAAAGTTGTCAAAAGGAAAAGTTATTTGGTCACAGTCAGGCGAGCAGTATATAAACTGACTATATGCTAACACTTTGAAAAAGGAAACACAACTTACCCAAAAATCCAAGTAATTTACTGTTAGGGTTGTGAATTTTGAGTGCATTGTGGAGGCCCCATACAACATTATGTCCACCGGGAGACTGTCTTCCACAAAATACAATTCCCACCCTGTCAAAAGAAAGTAAATTAGCCAACAACGAACTTTGTGTAATTATATATTCTGGACAAATCAAATTCTTCTTTTCAAAGTAAACAGCCAGTTCCTTTGATAATTCAAATTATTCAAAAACTGATCATTGCAGTAGTAAAAAATCACAGAGTAGCTATCCATTTTGGGGAGAATAAGAGATCATCATCAGGATGCCTGGAATTCAATAAATTCTCATCAACCTTAGGTAATAATCAAGTGCACACCTAATAGCAGGATGCTCAGTTATGATTTGAGCATCAGGTACTTTGGCGGTTGCCCTAAGAAAGTGAGCCAAAGGCTGACCATAAGTATGCGGAAAGAATCGACTGATGGTGTGGGCATCTGTTGGATCAGCGGCTTCAGCTGCATCACCCAACTCCACCCTCACAGCAGTTCCCTGCATAATGACATATACAAACAATACGAGTAAGCATATTTTTTATAACAGCGAATCCAATCAGCATGTATTAGTACTATCTCTTCATGAAAATTTTGTTAAACCAAAAAAAAAAAAAAACACAAGCTTTGAATTAGAAACATACGTGAGCATACATGACAAAGAGAAATTCTCGCATGCATTGAAGTATCACTAGAGAGTAGAGACATACTATAATATTTCAATTATACAGGAGCACACAAAACAATCCAAAACCAATAGCGATTATCCAAGAGCTAATGAGATTCGCAGACAGATACAAGATATAGTCGTGTAAATCAACCAGGAAGTCTGCATGTAGGCAGATCTCGGCCATAAACCGAGCCGCAACTAGCCAAAAACTGAATAAAAATCGGTCCAATCGCCGGAACTCCAAAAGAAAAAGAAAAAAACCTATCTAAAACTTGGATTTCGAAAAGCAAAATCAGGAACCAAGGATTCGCTATAAGAAAACGGTAAATAGAGAAACACAGTGCATGAGTTGTAAAACAGAAGAGAGCATAAATATAAAAGGAAAGTGAATAAAGAAATAAAAGAGTAACGGACCTGAAGGCAAGGAGGGAGCTCGGGTTGGTAGAGAGATCGGAGTTTCTGGAGGTCAGAGAGTTGTCTGGGAATGCCGAAATCAGAGTCCATTGTCGTCGTTGATGTTGGTGTTGAGAGTTGAGAGACTCTATTTAGGCTTTAAAAGACCGTTTTTATAGTGGGAAGGTAAAAGATGATTGATAGGGGCGATACTACCAATCCACCAACCCAAGCCCACCAATTTACTCTTCACTCTCCACTCCATTGCTGGTATTTACAATAAAACCATTGGCTATCTCTTTTTTTCTTTTTTTCTTTTTTGCCCTCCCTCGTTCTTATCAAAGTTATATCAAATCGTCCACAGTTTTAAATTTTTAATGAATATTTTACTCTCATTTTCCATGGTAAATTTGGATATTCGAATTTTGATTTTTTTTTCTGCCCTTTCACGTCACAAATTTTTAATTCTATTTGCTTGATGGTTATTTTATTTTCATGTGTATGCTGCAAGTAAAATATTTCTTCTATAGATTTTTTTATTTTTGGAAGTAAATACTATAAGATATTAAGATTAGACTAGGAATAATAATATAAATAGGAAAAAAAATAATGGTATAATATAAATAGGAAAAAAAAAATAATGGTACAAAAGTTAGGTTAAGATAATAACCGGAATATACTATGGTATTGTAGAAATAGAATCTCATGAATCAATAAAGGGAAACAAATGTTATGTAGCCACGTTACAATTTTAAAGATTTGAGGAGGGCCTAAACGATAAAAAATAAAAGTTGAGAACAAGTACCGAAAATAATATAAAGTTGAAGGCCAGGTACTTGAGTACTTGACTACACATCACCAGCGAGTAGAAACTTGACTTGGAGACTTGGGAGACTTGGAGTTGAAAACTAAAATATCGGATCGTGCACATTCGCTGCGAATATGATGATAAGGATATTTATGTAATTTCAAGTATGACCTTAACCAGTTTCCAAACTAAAACCCAACTAACGCAAAGAGAAAGAACACTTGTTGGATCCCTCACCTAACGACCTAACCCTCTCCACCGACTGTCCCACCTGTGAGCAATATTTCAGATTTTTTTTTACCATAAAACAGGATTCAAATAGCCTTAGAAGTGATTTACCCAAACTCAACCATGTACCGATAACGATTTGAAGATGTGGTAATTCTAGTTTGCTGACTGATCACTGTCTATTAACTTCGGCTGTGGGTCGTGAGTTTCAATCTCCTACTATTGGCATCATCCTTCGCATCTCATCTACGGAGCATATTGTTCTACTTGGAGAATACGATTTGTTGCTAGTAGATACAGAAGTTATAATCCAATTCAGAAATTTAAACATTCATGACCATAGACATCAAACAAAACAGAAATCATTTAGCTATGCTTTTCTATGCTCTTAGAGATTTGAATAAATTGCGATAGAAAATGTAAATATAACTTCAAAAAAAAAAAGCATAGTCCAATTACTCAAAGGAAGAGGATACAAATCTAATTATATCTTAAAAGAGAGAAACCAAAACATAAGCATAGTGAAGAGAGTTCCATTAAACATCAAAGCATTAGAACACCATATTCACCAGCATTATCGACAAAGGTAACGAGCACCACCGAAGAAGGTCAAGCTCTAAGAGCATGAGATATAAATTTCATCTTTGTTCTTGAAGCTTTGCATCTCCGAGAATTTAACCCTGACAAGGTAAAATGGTTACTTCCTGCTCCTCTTTGAGCCAGATTTCCTGGTGGCGCCTTTTCCTCCACTTGAACCAGTGGAACTGACTCCAGATTTAACAGGTTTAGTGGGGGCAGAGTAAACAGGCACATGATGCCCATGAACCAAAGCAGGGAACCCAACAGCAGGGATTCTGCATAGCAACAAACAACAACACTGATCAGCTAACTACAATTCAAGCCATTCAACTAAAGGCCATCAAATCGTTTGAATCGTTGCAATAACATGAAGTTCATTAGCACATCAATAAATTAACCAAACCCAGTAAATAAATAATCAGATTCCAGTCATCTAAGGTGAATATTTTGCCACTATGGCAATCCAACCGAACAAATTCAAGTAATCATCAGACGACTACCCTAGTTCAATAATGTCAGCAAATGTCACAAATGCTGTACAAGCTTGATATTTAAATTTACCAATAATGACCGCTTCATGATGAAAAATACAGATTAAATCCGTATGATATAGCATTTCAATCTTAAGCGAGCCAGGCATCAAACGACAATCAATTATACACACAATCAGCCAAAGTAGTGGGGAACTATATCATCACTATTTCTTAAATTCCTGTTTACGTATTCAGACCCACTATGCAAAGAATCCGATAAAGAAGCTCATGAGGGCTTGGAACTGCTAGAGTTTGGCTCCTTATTTTCCCCAAAATGGAATAATGCCTATTTTATTTTTTGTTTGGTATAAATAAAGCCTAATTATGTCAGAAGTAAAAACTCCCTTTACAAGATAAATTCTTAGCTAATTGTAAAGGAACAAAGGTAACAAAACCATAACCATAACAAAATCCCTAATAACAACCTCCAGCTAATATGAACATACTCTAAAGCAATTCACATGTTCAAATATGTTCAATTGATCTTGTCACCATTAATACGAATTTTAATATTAAAGGAAAACACTCAATTTAATAGTCTTGCATCTTGAATACACTAACATGCTCTAGCTTAATCCATTACCTGAACAATTTATTAAAAAAAAAATGATCACAAATCATAAAAAACTCAGCCCAGAGGGTTGTTCTGCTGGACGAGTATTAGAGTATATGCAGTGTGGCTAGTATTCTAATTTTGAAATTATATTCCAACTAGTCTGAAGCCCTGGATTTTGTACTTTACTGGAAACTATTATTTATTGTTTAAAACAAGGATATTATTATTTTTTGTATAAAATATTGATGTTCCAATCAACGAAATAGTAGTAATTGAATGTAAATTCAGGTAAGAGTGGTCGAAATAATAATAGAAATTTAATGAATAAAATATTGATTTTCAACTGAAAGATGAGATAGGGTTACAACTTCAGTTGTTAGTTTGAATAATGTCAGTTTCAAACAAAAAAAAAGTTTAATATTGTCCCCTTGTCCCAAATTCTGATTTAAACATCTGATCACCTTTATATATACATTAACGAGGGATGTCTAACATATTTAAACAGAGGTGATCAGATCAATAGATCACGGTAATTAACACAATCCAAATATTTCGTTAAGAAAAGCTCAAAACAAAAAAAAAAAAACAAAACCATTTTTAATCTTTTCATTAGATATGCTAATCACACCAATGACACAATAAACATAGATTATAACTGAAAGTCCATAAAAAAAAATTCAGAAACACTGATATATATTGATAAATATTCCTACTGTTTGTGATATGATCTTCTACAAACAGCAAACAATTGATCACTAGACATACTTATAACTGATGATGTCTGTCAAAAAAAAAATAGACATACTGATTTCTGATGATGATTCGTTATGCATACCCAACAAGAGCTACAACAATAAGAGATAATAAAATAGAAGCAAGCAGAAGATGATTCGTGATGCATACCCATTAAGAGCACAGCAGACTCCTGCTTGGCCAAGGATGCACCAAGTGCATTGCCCTTATGTAAACTAAAATGAAGAGCTTGATTCTCCGCATAAACACACTGAAGCAACCGCCCCAGTCTCCTACACTCCCCTTCAAGATACCTACTCTTCATCTCGAGATCTTTCACATACGTCTTCTTTCTCTCCCTCGATCTGACTGCCGCATCCCTATTTCTCAATTGCCTGGAATACAATATCAATTGCATACAGCCCTTTAATTCTCTTCACTATACAAACTAAGAATCATATGGCATCAAATCAATACATTATAATATATATGTATAATCATATTCCACTTTAAGCAAAATGCAGCAGTCAGCATACAATAATAAGAAGCAGCTGCCTGAAACATCTTCCTATAATCTATACAAATACAAACAAAACAAAACAAAAATACCCAATAACTTTAACACTAGACATATTATCTCATATGAGTGAAAGTAGAGTAATTAAGTTCTCCATAATTACAAATATAAAATGATGAAAGAAACCAGAAAACAAAGCAAAATTCAATAAATATATTACAGCATATGGACAACAATTTTAATCTCCATCAACCAAACTATAAAACACTAAAACCAAATAACTATTATTGCTATAATTAACATTAAAAAAAAATCCGTATAATCTGATAAATCTTAATACAGATACCTTCTCCGTTTCTTGGAGACGGGATCATCAGAATCATCATCATCGTTGTAGCTTTCGTCATTGTCAATGTTGTCGTTTTTGTTGCCTTCGTTGTTGGTGTTGACCTCCGGTCCATCCGATGCCTTTTCCTCCTCCGAGCTAACAGGAGCAGATTCATCGGAAACATTAGGGTTCTTAACAATCGCAGCCGCCGCCGGATCACCAAAACCAGACGAGTCGACAGGTACATCGGAGAAGAAATTCTCCAACAATTGCTGATTCGACTCCAAATTACTGCTACAAGGCGAATCAACAAGTATATCCGAAAAGAAGTCGTCCAACAACGGCTGACTCGGCTCAAAATCGACGTCATCGTCCTTGAACAGCATGTTCTCGATCTCCGTCACCCAATTAGACACCGAGTCATCTGGAGAAGGATTGGAAAACGTCTCCGCCGACGACGAGTCAAACACTTCCGTGAAAAGATCGTTCCACTCTATATCGTTTTCTGGAAATTCAAGATCTTCCATGACTAAAGATTTTGTATAACCAAAAAGTAGGAAAAAAAAAAGGAAAAAAAAAAAAGAAGAAAAATGAAAAATAAAAAACGCAAATTTACGGTTTAGAAGAAGAAGGCTGGTTTTTATAGTGGGAAAATTGGAAAACGCACACCCAGTTCCTTTGTGAGCAAGTAAAATACTTCTTGTGGTCGTCAAGCTACCAGATGTGCGGGTCCCACACGCCATGTACTATTGATCATCTTACGTGGACCAATTAAATGTTTGGTTGTACGAGGTATATCATGCTCGTATAACAGGTGATCTGGCCAAAAGCGTTGCCGTCACTCGACCAATAGAAACACAGTTAGTGGAGGGTGAGAGAGGATCTGGGTTGTACACGTGGGGTTATCTAATCCGTTCATCCAAAATGGGAAACTGCTTCGAATTTTCCATTTACTATTGTTTATTTGTTCATCCAAAAAGCTTAGTTTATCATTAGGTAGATATTGGACCAATTTCTTTTAAACTGACTGAATCAATTACTAGGAACTTGAGTCCAATCCAATTTGTCTTAACCATCATCAAATATGATTCGAGTCCATTGGTGTTCAACATGGAACTGTCTCCGAAATTATACGATTTCCTTCTTTTTCTTTTTTTAAGAATTGTTAACAATTAACATGATAGCCTTGCCAATTAAGTTGAATTTTTTTTAATAAAAAAAACAGTTCAAATTTGAACATATTATTAACAATAATACTAGATATTATATCAAATTAGGATATAGATTTGATTGTATCATATATTTTCGAATACAAAAGTAGGTAGTATGCAAATCCAACTCTTACACCATTTACCTCTCTACATGAAAATTTTAAGATAGATTTGGGGCAGAATTACATACCTTACTTGAAAAAAAAAATAAAGAAATTGAATCATAACCCACTTGGCAAAGGATTGAACATCAAACATTTGATAAACAGAAGCACGGTTTCTTCTGATCCATCGCATTATATAATCAAAATTCATCCACTAAACAAACAACTAATATGGTAAATGAATCAAGTAAACAGCTGAAAAAACTGGCAAAATTGTGAGCTAAGAATTTAAACGTCCTGTGGAGTATAGAAGAAGGAATATTAACAACACTCAAATCCATCATCAAGCTAGCATTATTACCGATTTACCTTCAACAGATTTAGGCCGGTATGGCCGAAGCTCTTCCACAATAACTCTCACCAACGATGTAATCTTCAATGCCCCCGATTGAACACGAAACAAGAAGAAAAATCAATTTATTTACCATACCATTCAGCAGCTGCCTATGTTCCTAGCCGGGGATCAAAACCTACAGAAAGCTATCATGCATCAAGAAGATAAATTTCCTGCCTAGTATTAGAATTCTTTTCAAGCTTCAGCATAATAAGCTTTAGCTAAGTGATACCTACTGAATCAACACTTCAAGGAAATACAGGTTACAAAAAGAACGCAGACTCAAGCCACCATGATGTGATGAAATCCCTAATTTTGGCCAAATGGGAACAAGGACTATAAAGATGAATTTCAGAAGTATCTAAATATGAGAGTTAAGGGAAAAAAAAATTAAAAAAAAAGGATGCCTATTTCAATCAGATAGAAAATGACCAAATTTCTACTGAAAGATAGACGGCAATAAGACAAGTGGCTACATCATAGCTGGTTTGGAAGAAGTTGAAGATGCTACACATTCCTGTTATACCAAAACTGAATCATAAAAGGAAATTGAAATCAACGCTTATTTCTTCATTTTAATGTAAAAATCTTTGGCATGCATAGCAAAAACTAATTAGTTCACTTCCCTGCAAAGTACATTTTCTTGGTTTAGAAAGAAAACAAAGTTACATGCTCGATAAACTATATGGACAACTTGCTGTGTATCCTGAAAATCTCTCTGTTCAGCTCGTGCAATACAGGAATTCCATGATTGACCGACCCTATAACATGGCTTAAGAAAAAAGGAAAGAAAAAAACATTAGAAAAAGAAAATGCAAACAGTTCTAAAGGAAATGAAAAATCAGGACCCAAATATGGCAATTCTCTTATCTGTCTTTGGCTGAGTGCTGGGCGACACCTACAAATCACTCTGTATTCACATTGCAGGAGCAACCCAAATAGCTACCTACAAACTTCTGCGGATATTGTGATAGCAGGTTCAATTAAAACATAATACCAACTCTATCCCAACCCCATGACAATGCCGTGGTCAGGGTGTCACAAACTCAACATTGGACAAGGCCTTTATGACCATGAATTCAATGTCAAGATATTATATCAATGTAATTAAGAAATTACCAACTATCATGCCTAATGACCCAGAGTACAACACAAGATCCATTTAACTGGATAATAAAGGATTTCTAATATTATATCCGATTTGACTACTAAGAGAAGTTGTAACATAGTTAAAACATGGATCATACAATTGCAACTACAACATCACCCAAAGAATTGTCAAGTGACTTCATAGGCATCCTCTGAAATTGAAACTCAACCAAAATAAAACATGTGATGTGAACACAAAACAAGCAATCCAGAGACTTAATTTG
This sequence comes from Dipteronia dyeriana, assembly GCA_032871835.1. NCBI lineage: Eukaryota > Viridiplantae > Streptophyta > Magnoliopsida > Sapindales > Sapindaceae > Dipteronia > Dipteronia dyeriana. The sequence continues at coordinate 122,553,635 of CM065296.1, forward strand.
GTAAAATAAAAGTGGGTTAGTGTACAAAATATAGCATCTACACTTCCTCCTCTAGGTTGGTTGCTTTAGTCTTAAAATCCACAGATAAACACAACAGGATTTGCAAGTTTCACCAAGGTGCAGGCATTTAAAGAACAAAGGATGGTCTGCAGTCTGTTACAATAAACAGAACTCAAAAGCATATACATATAACAGAGCAACATAGTTAACTAACACAACATCATCATAATAACAATGAAAAGCTATTAAATCCAGCATATAGGAGTAGCAGGAATGAAGCAAACTCGAATGCCTCCAACATCAACTACGAAACTACTCGACAGTCAATCTACTAGGCTACTACTACATATACTGACACTAGCAATGAAAAAAGAAAAGAAAAACACCATGTTCAATTCAAGGCACATTAATGGACAAACATTTGAGCCTAGAATTACCAATATAACTACTCGGATTCGGATTCGGATTTCAGTCATCACAGATTCTCATCTCTTTCTCGATTCCATTGCTCAATCCTGGCTCTACGCTCCTCGCTCCCATCCCTAACCGGACTCCTGCTCTTTCTGGGAGTTGAGTGTCTTCGTTTTCTATCGTCTCTGTCTCTGCTATCATGCTTGTGCCTCGTACGATCCCTAGAATCTCTATCTCTATCTCTATCTCTATCTCGTCTATCGTGGTGTTCTCTGTCTCTCCGGTGCTGTCGCGGACTCAAACTCCTGCTCCTGCTTCGACTTCCGCGATATCCGCGGTACCTACCAAACAGTTTCTTCCTCAAATCCCTCCCGATCAGTTTCACGTGCATGAAATTACAATAACCGCCTCGGTTACAGTTATTCTCCTCGAATTGCCTACACGTGGCTTCACGAAAATCGGTCACGGGAGAGAAATCGGCGATTATAGGGCGGCCGGAGTAGAACCTCCCTTGCAAGGCTTGTAAGGCGGCAGCGGCCTGGTCTTCCTCCTTGAACTGGACGTAGACATTGCCGATCATGTGGTCGGCGAGGTTGTCGCAGACGTTGAGGCTCTCGATCTCTCCGAACTTGCCGAGCTCCTCGAAGATGTCCTCGTAGAAATCCTCGAAGTGCTCCTGGATCTTGCGCGGGTCGATGGGCTGGCCCTGGGCGTCGACGCCCGGGGTGATCATGTCGGGCCGCTGGTACATGTTGGAAAGGAGGAGAGTCGGGGAGATTGTGGGTCGGTTGTGGAGGCGAGAGCAGCGGTCGCCGTGACGGCACGCACCGATCTTGAAGTAGAAGGGACAGTTGACGCGGTCCTTCTCCGTACCAAAGATGGACGCCAAGTGCTCCGCCATGGCTAGAGGTTTTCGTCGGAGAGAGAGAGAGAAGGAAATGGATTTTCGAAGCTTCTAGTGCTTTCTTTCTTTTTTTCTCAATCGTCGATTAATCAATTTTAACTAATGGACACACTTTGTATTTGTTTGATCAAATCTCAAGTGGATGAGATTTCGTGTAGAATCGAGCGTGTGTGTCATCTATGCCGTCAATAAATTGACTTTTTAAGATCATTTTGATGGAATTCAATGCTGGCGTCGAGTGAGTCGCCACTCACCAGTCACCAGAGAATATTCCAATTAAATTGGATGTCACACCAGGTGGGCTGGGTTCTAAGTCTGCTTAATCACATAAATGCCCAGCCCACGATAGAAGATGAAGAATTTAACTCCATTGAAGAAACAAAATTGGAAAATTCAAATCACATTCACATTGCCTGATTACAACACAAAAGATTCAAAATTGAAGACAGCATCAAATAATAAACTCACAACATATTGTGCAAGCATGCACAAAAAGAGGTTAAAAAGTCGTTCAATGTTTCAAAAATGGAAAATCTGAACAACCACGACTTTCTGGGATACAACTGGATAAACACCAACAACACATGGATCAGGCTTTAGAGATAAAAGCTGAAATTTGATCATCTAGGAAGGCTGTTCGGAGGGAAATTGCGTAATGGGTTCTTCCTCAGCAACTCCGTTTCCCTGCACGAGGTAAACCAGAAGAGGTTGATCAGTGATCATTTTTCTATTATCAGAAAGGGGGTTTTCAGCATTCACAATAAAGCATCAACACTGCAGTGGAGTAAAATCCAAGAGTACCTTTTGATGTTATCTTGGCCATCCCCATGTATCACCGGCAAAGTTGAAGAGCTGCCACTTTCATCACTCGCTTGACGTGTTCTGGCAAAAGGTTTATAAGTTGGCAACAGCTTGAGATCAGAATATTTAATAAAAAGAACCATTGCCCATATAATTCATACTGCTACTAAACAAGAGTGTCATTGGTGCAAACTTAATAGGGAAATACACACTATTAATTTGATTATAAAAGAACCACTCTCAGCCGAATCATAAAGTGATCGTTGATCTATCTGTCTGTAAATAAACGTGTCTGTTTCGTATAAGGTTCACTTTTTAAATTTCTAGTTTGACTCTAGATTTTCATATGACTTTCATTTTCCAATACAGATTTTCAAGAGGAACTATGCATATTGAGTCCATTGTTCTAAGGTATGCATAACATTATGTGCAAGATATAATAGAAGCATTTCCATTCATCAGCTTATTCCATTATCAAAACTTTTGGGATGAGTTAGTATTACTCACTTTGCACATTCCTCATCAACAAAAACTTCAATACGGGCACTTGGAGTTGGCCGTCCAACTCTAGGCCCCGGTTTTTGCGGAACCTGAAAGAGGCAATAACTTAAAGGGTTTAGATGCTGTGGTTGAATGGTTCAAGGAAACAATAGCCTGAAAACTAACAGTAGAAGAATATGTGTTTTGAAGTTGGGGAGAACCTTGTATGATGTCCACTTGGAAGGTATTGCATGGTTTTCCTTGTTTCTCTCAGCTCGGGTTCCAAGACTGTTCCAGGCTGCTTTTGACTTATCTGGTTGATGACTTATGACATCAACCTTTGTATCCTTATAAACAAGTAGGGAAGTCCTTTGAGTCCTACATAAACAAATAGTTAGTTAAATACATACATGCATAAATGCTTCATACATATATATATAATTTAATAATATGTCATCATTGTTGAACTGTTTCATACAGGTAGATCCTTAAATTAGAGTTACCAAAGTTGAACATAGACAAAAGTTGAACATACAGGTATATAAATAACATCTTCTCATTAACAAAAGAATCATCGGGTAGATCCTTAAATTAGAGTTACCAAAGTTGAACAAAAAAAAAACTACAGAAATAGCATATCACTCTATGAAAAAATATGCCTTAAAATCTAGTGTGTTTAAAATAACTCAAATTTATTGTATTCCAGAAATAGCATATCCGTTAACACTTTCTTAAGAAAGTAAGATTCAATCAATAATAATTCGGTGCATTTTTATAAGAAATATATTCCAAGGAAAGAGGGGCCGAAACCGTGATATTTTCTTCAACAATCTAACAAATGGAAGCTGATGAGGGAAATGAGCAATAATATTACCCATCTGGCTTTAACTTTTTCCTATGAAAATCAGAACTCTGTGCAGTCTGCATTCCTGCGACAATACAAAGATTTTTTATATCATGCAAAATTTTAAGATAGCTCAAACTGCACTAATACAGCAATACGTACGATTATCTTCCCTGGCCAGGACAGTTCCAAAGCTTCTGATAGGCAACTGATTTTCATCCAGGTCCTCCTGTAAGTTCGTAAAAATTAATAAATAAACAAATACCATTGTCTGTGGAATAATTAATTCGAAACAACATGTTTACTATATAAGTCACATACATCAGTATTTTTTGGTTTCGTCATTGAGCGTACAAGAAATTTCTTGTAGGCATCCTTCAACTTTTCTATTGGTTGAGCCTCCCTGCAATATGGAAGTAAATCGAAAGAATTTTTTATCCAAACTTCTCAAATGATGAAAGAAGAACGGATACGTCTAAAATCTTTAAAAATTTCTTTAGCATAATTGCACTAATTTTCCAGATTGGGACGATGTGTTTTCATGACTATTGTCTCATTTTTACAATTTGTGGCATCTAACTTGTTTCATCTTGTTACTCCAAGACCCAACCAAACCCCTTTTTCGTTACTCCTAATGTAATCCTTACTAGTCTCCAAAACTTACTTCTTTCAACCAATTGAACATCAAAATGCCAAGAATTCACACACTCTAGCGCTACACATGAGAACAAATATGGACTTCAATCTACAGTTATGCACAATATGATCTTTCAAAAACCAAGCCAGTAATATAACAAGCGCATTTAAATACCCAAAATGGGGATTACCTCGATATACCAAGACTAAACATGTCATTTGCAGCTTTCATCTTAGATTTGGATTCCAAGAGCAAAGCATATGCTATGTAGTACACAGAATGAGTCTGGCCAATATCATTCACATCCAGGAAACTGTAAATGACTTCCGCATCTACACAATTTTCAGCCTGCACCACCATATTTTACAAGTAAGAACAACTACTACTCATTAATTCAAAACAAGGACCATGAAAAGGGAAAAGTAAAGTGAATCAAACCCACATATTCCAACCAAATTTTGAGATAGCGGAGATCATTCTTGTAGCGTTCTGAATGCCAAAACTTGCGGACACATTGTTCGTATATCACAATTAGTCCTGAGCTGTCTCCACCAGCCGGAAATGCCTCTTGGACCCATTTCATACACCTTCAGTATATAACAGGAACAAAATAAAATAAATACAAATATCATATCTTTAGTACATATTTGTTCAACAGTTTCCATCTATGATGAGAAACACAAAGCGAATGGAGGGGATGCCAAATTAAGTAGGTGACATAAATGGTTCTAAACAAAACCCTAATTTTTTATATTATTGATATTGTTTAAAGATAAGTTTTATAATAAACAAAAACAAAATTAAACGAAGCTGAGGACTGTGTAATTGAAAATGTACTCACTCTAACCATGGTTGGAGAGGATCTTCTCCTTTATAGTCATCGATGGCCTCAATCAGCTTCCTGTTAATAAAAGGCCACAAAATCTTAAAATGTAAAAAAAGAAATTCAAGAAAGCAATATTTATTCTTTTTTCTAAAAAAAGAAACCTTCGGGTTTCAAGGAGATTTTTCTTGAGTTGATTATTGTTGTGCGAAGTGAGAGACTGGTTTAGGAGACGAACGTTGCGACCTCTCTTCAAAGGCCTGACGTTCTCTTTGAAGAGTTCCCACTCGAACCCGGTCTCTTGTTTGGACAAGAGAAACGCCGTCTCTGGATCTATATTCTTGATTTGTACACTCTCCATTCTGCGATTTTCCTTCTCCGCCTCCTCCTCTTCCTCCTCCTCCTCCTTCTTCTTCTTCTTCTTCTTCACAAACAAATATTCAAATTTTGAATATCAGAACAAGGCTCCGGATAGAGTAGCCGTTGTGATTGTATTTTATAGAGAGAAGATAGGAAGTTTGTGGGCTGAGTCGGGCCGAGATCCTCCCAAGTGGATTTGTTTTGGACTTCGTTTGCCAAAGCCCATTTTAGACGCTGACACTTTTACTGATGTGTCTGGGCCCGTTATCATGTTTAAACGACGTGTCATGAAAAGTCACCATTACCGCTTACGTGTCATAGCAAGTCAATCCTTTTCCTGATATATTCGGACACATCACCCACTTTTATGACATGTGTGAGCACGTCACGCCCTATTGCTGACGGTTTTGGATGATGTGCCCTTGCACGTCGCCCTCTATTGATGACATGTCAGAGCACCTCAATATTACACTGATGTGGCGATGCACGTCACCCTCTGATGATGACGTGTCAGGCCACGCCCCACCTTTGCGTTGACGTGTTCGGACACGTCACTCACTTCGCGTGATATTTACAGACACGTCTCCGCACCATCGATGATGTGTCCTGACACAACACCACACAGACGCTGACGAGCCGCCGCTTTACAATGAAGTGCCCACTCACTTCATCACCGACTGACGAAATGGCGAGAATTCGTAAAACACAGCGGAGGGAGAATAAGCGACGATCTTCATGTAGAATTCGAGATTTGTTATAAATTTTTATTTACCATGGGATGCACAAACAAAATCAGATTCGAAATTACAATACACAAAATAATATATATAGCATAGAAGAGCATTCGAGTCGACGCCAACTGATAAGAAACAAGAATCTCGACAAATTCAAGACAAAAACAGATGATGAATAAACCAGACAATCTGTAACAGAGACGGGAGAGAGATATGTAGGGTTTCAAAGGGATGAAATTAGACGAAATGGAGAAATTAGCAAGCTGACTTTTGATCTTCGCCGCATATTGGGCCTGGACTGTTTGTTGGGTCCAAATGCTTTCTTTACTTTTGGGGTTTGTAGGTAAGGGACATTATTTTCTTCATCGAAATCAAAGACAATCATGTGAATGGGATGACAAAGGCCAAAGGGACTCGTACTGTTTGTCAACTTATAAAGTTAGGTGATCGATGTGGATAAAATGATAATACCGCCTTTAAAATCTGACAAAAACGTGAGGAAACAATCGCCACCGTCAATCTCTTCGACTGCGCGAAATTACCAGAAAGGGCATGAAATCGCATTCTTATTTTGAATTTTACAAGAGGAGAGAGAGAGAGAGAGTTTGCGATCAGATTGAAAGGTATTGAATTTCTGATGGCTTCTTCTATGGCTGCTCTGAGCCTTCCTTCAACAATAAGACGAGATTCGAATAGAGCGACGGGAACTGTTCATAATCATAATCAGGGGAGAAGAAATCTGACAGTCAAGGCGACAGGGGTGGCCAAGTTCAAGGGGACGTATATGAGAGAGAAGCAACTGACGGAGTTGATCCAACAGAAAGTAAGCGAAGCCAAGCAAGTTTGTGAGGGAGACAAGACCTCTGACGAGTGCAAGGTGGCCTGGGACGAGGTTGAAGAAGTCAGCCAAGCCAAGGCAGATCTCATGCTCAAGCTACAGAAACAGGATCCGCTTGAATTCTTCTGTCAGGATAATCCTGAAACTGACGAGTGCCGTATTTATGAAGATTGAATCAACTCTCTAGCGGTGCTGTTCTATAATTACCTTTTTAATTACCTTTTGTGGTTCGTGCGTGTGTGATTAGTGTTACTAGTATGTTATGTGGTTTGTGTGATTAGTGTTGCTAATTGTCAAGAGTAATGTAAAAAAACTTTGCTGTCTTTTGTATACTACCACTTTGATTCGTAACATTTTATAAAACTAGACATCAAAAAGTTTAGTAACGTTACAACTCGAACACTCCATCACGACTGCATATCAAATGATCATTGTCAAACTCATTACAAAAATTAAACATTTCAAGCAACTGTCAAAATATAACAATTACGGCCCCCATCACTTGAACAGGATTCAGCATTAAATCCATATTTGAATCAATGAACATCTTTCAAGAAAGAAATACAGAGCATGATCAGGTCCCATCAAACTCGTAGGTGTATGCAAAACTCAAGAGTAACTGAACCGTATCACAATTTGTCCGGACAAAAACACAGAAATTTCGGCTGATACTAAAATATATAAATACTAATGTAAGCATAGGCAATAGTGTAATACATGTTTGTTATCGAGAGGACACATAAGAAAGCCATAATAAAAATATGCATAAACAGATGTAGAAACAGGGTTGGTAAGACAGTTTTCTATAATTACTCTCCCATGCCGTCTTCAGAAGCACAATTTACGAAGAATCTTTGACATCGACACTGAAAGTATATTCCTGGTCGCAGCCCAGATATGAATCACACATGAAGTAGAGCGTATATGTTTTCTTCCCGGGTTCTGCAGGAGCAGCAAACTCGAGCTTTACCCTTGACTTCCTTTGAAGGGACACTCTCTTGATTGCAAGCAACTGGTTACTCTTCGTGTCACCGACAACAAGCCACCAGCCTTCTTCTTTAGCTTTGGGGTACTTGGGAGAATCCACTGGTCCAACCTCTGTCTTTCCCTCCAGATCTCGTTCGAGAGTCACCTGCAAAGTGATATCTTCCCCAGCACTTACATTCTCAACATCCTGCACCTCATATGACATATCAATGTTTGGGAAACGATTGCAAAACCTTGCAATATCAAGTAACTGGATATCTGGCATCTGCAGGAGCTCACGCCTCTCATCATCCTCCATCTCCACCAGATCAAACACCGTCTCTATACTCTTTCCCGGGTTCTCTTGGCATCTCTTGGCCAACTCTTTTGTGAAGTGTGGAAGCTGTAGAAGCATGGAATCACGTTCCCATATGCCTTGAGTCACCATTTGACTAACTTCCATTGCAAGAAGTGCAAGGTTCAACCAACCGTTACTTGAAATAACATCAACCATTGCTTGAAGCAATCTACTAGCAGAAAGAAGCACCTCCCGCTGGTCCAATGCTAGGTTCCCGCCCACATGTTGTCTTGAGAAGTGAGCTTGAAGAAGAGCATTCGCCTTGACATGTGGGTCAGTGCATCTGGGATTCTCAAATGAAAATCTCTGATGATTAATTAACCTCCGCACCACATCTTCCTCCCCAGGACGTATTGGTAGTTGTGCATACTCTGAAGCTGAAGCAAGAATCTCCAGTAGACCTTTCATCTTCGTCTTGGGAGTCAAAGAAGAACTGAAACGTTCAATAGTAGTATAACCGATGTAATAGTACGAAGCTATCATGCCAAGATTCAAAGGAGAAAGGTCCATATCCTCTTCTATAGTGATACACTTGCTTGCTTCCAGATCACTTAAAGTGTTTTCAACAAGCTCTGAGAGGTGATCTGAGAGATGCCTGTGGCTTACACCCTGGAGATTGTAGTAGTTCGGATTTTGGGTGAGCCTCCGGTACGTGAATGTCCATGTAAGATAGTCCACAGCATCTTGCTTGTTCTCAATCACTCCAGCTACAATTTCTGCATTAAAATTATCGTGCAGGAAATGATGCAAATGACTTTCCACAGGAAAAGCTTCATATAAGAACTTCTTGTAGTATTCTTTACGGGGAGCGTGGCAGAGGATGACACATTTCCCAGAATTATCCAGCAGAGGTCGACTGGCGTGACCCATCATCTGCAGCAGATCTGTAACAGGATAGTCAGTGTGAGCATTTTCCTGCCCATCATAATATTGGGTTCCCATAACAACCACCAAATGCGCTGTCAATGGCAATCCCCAACACATTGTACTACTCATAACACAAACTTTAATCCACCCAACTTCAAACAGCTGTGTTACAACTTCCTGATCCAAACTGCTCAACCCCTCATGCAAGTAGCCCACCCCATGACGTAGAGTTTCCCTCAACATCTCTTCTTTGATTTTGCTAGTAAATGGCTCCAGCTCTTCAGAAGAATGCAATAGAAAAGATGGTTGTTTATCACTCTCTGGGCTTGAATACGTCATCAGATCCACGGCAGTGAGTCGGACATACTTTCTTGAAGGGACAAATACAATAGCAGGCTTTTCATTCTTGGCATGTTGGACGATTGCAGTGTATGTCGGTTTTGTCATCGCTTGCATCCTTGCTTCGAAATTTGCTATGTCTACTCCCTGAATGTGTATTTCCAATGGCACGGGACGGACACCGGGAGGGAAATTGAAAAGGCCGTGAGAGGTAGCCCCTATCCATTCCCCAAGATCCTTGGCATTTGCAAGAGAAGTTGACAGAGCCACCAGACGGATCTTGTTCTCGACCTGACTGGCAATATATCTCATCCTAGAAACAATCACCTCCAAGACAGGACCACCCTGACCCCCAATCAAGTGGAGTTCATCAATAATGAAAAGACTAACCTGCTGAACATACTTTCTCTGCTTCCAGCGCCGGGATAAAGCATCCCATTTTTCTGGAGTGCTAATAATTATTTGACCTTTCTCAAGCAGTTTGAGGTCCACAGCCGTTTCCCCAGTTAACTCGACCACCCGCAACCCAAGACCCTTGCTAAACTTCAAATCCCAATCACGGTAACGTTCTTTGGCAAGAGCTTCAATAGGCGCTATATATACAACACGCATACCACTATCAGATGCTTTTTGATGATTCCTCAATATGGCAAACTCCGCACAGATCGTCTTTCCACTCCCAGTTGGTGCAGCAACTAAAACATTATCATCTGTATTATACAACACAGTAAAGACCTGAGTCTGCACAGGATTAAAATGCTTAAAATCCTGATAAAGTGATTCATATGACGGATTCCTTAGTGCTGTCACAGGAAGAGGTTGCAAGTCCAAGAGTTCCGTCGGAGGAGGATACTTTTCAGGCAAAATTAAATGCCTGAAAGAGACAGGTAAAACAGTTTGTGAACCAATCCACTTATCCGAGACAACGCGAATGAAATACTGAGGTGGCAATGGCTCATAGATCGGCACAGTGAAATTCAATGTATGGTCCTCATCTATATATTGCTTCTTCAGCATAAAATATTCATGATGAAGAATATATTCACCATCATTATCCTCCACAATAACCCAATATGGCTCCACATATCCATGGACTTTGTCCTCCCACTGGAAGTCTGGAGTTATTGTAAGTTCAACCCTCAAAACAGTGCGAGTAATCGGCTGAACATGTGCTGCCAGGATTAGCTTAGGGAATTGGTGAACAAACTTGTGAAGTGTTCTGCCCATCTTTGGGTAACGGATGAGCTCCCCAAGTTCCTGTGATGATAGATCATAATACCTTTCCCAAGCAAAATCTTTCTTCTCCAACTTCATTAAAATTTCATTTGGGATTCCATTGAACTGGCGAAGAGGTGTTTGGACACTCCACATCCTCTTGGTAACCATTTTGCTCAAGTTCAAAGCCTTCTCTGCTAATTGTGCCCAGCCTCGTTTCAAGACAATCTCAAACAGAGCTCTCAAAAGACGTCCCGCACTCTAATCAACAACAACAACAACAACAACAACAAATGAGAAACACACATAAAAATCATGTGTTTAAGAGCAATAATAAAGGAAAAAGTAAGAAAGTACATGCTAACAAAGAAAACACTAACCTGAGTTATATACACCATATCAGAGGTCAAAGAAAGCCCTTCAAGCTTCAGCTGTGATATATATGCTTGCAGCAGAACATTTATCTTAGCGCTGGGCTCTTCCAAGCTTTCCTTGATGGGAATTGGAACACGATCCAAAAGCTTAGCCAGCTCCATCTTCTCATCTTGTCTCACTGTAACATATTTGAATTCTTCACTTAGAGAGAACAACCGGCAGAGCTCTATATCTCCCATTGTTGGCTTCAGATGTTCATTATATGTAGATATCGTCCCATGAGTAATATAGTAATAGCTAGCAATGCGACCCAAATCTGTAACCTGGAAATATCCACTTTTCCTATCATACTTGATCAAATTATTTCTGTCCAAGATGGTTGCAGCAGAATGGATCTGTAAAAAGAACATGCAACAGTTATAAAACATAACTTCCAGCCAACCAAAAGAAAGAAACACAATTGTCTAAATCAACTGGCAGTAGAATGGCCGAATGAGATGTGCAATAAACAGAAAGACTTCCAGGAGAACTACAACGCAAACAAGAATGCCGTCATATTGGGAGAACTAGACTCTAGATAGAGGAGATTTTGAAAAAAAAAAAAAAAAAAAACTGCTGATAATTCATCTTATTCTTCACCTTTTTATGGACAAGTTCGATCCTAGCACACTTGAATATTCACCTATTTCTAAACATTGAGGCACAATAGCAACGGAAAAATACTGGCACATAATCTAAGAGCTATGTTATATTCATGTACCTAACAGAATTAACCAAATCTATGCTAGACAATCTTTCATGTACATAAATGAACATAATGAGAATAATAATGAAAAGATGAATTTTAAATTCATTAGAGGGATAAACAAATCAGAATAATGGGAATACTAAAAAGAAGCTATACTAAAGAATTTGATGCTTACCAAATCAGCTCTCCTCTCCTCCAATGTTAGATCTTCTTTGAGAACCTCCGGTGACAAACCATACAGACCAGGATTTCGTAACATGCGGATGTACAAGTAAGTGTATCCAATCCAATTGCAGGCTTCTTTGGCATTTTGAACGGTTCCAAGCACGATTTCTGCATTCAACTGATCGGCCAGTTTGGACACGAACTGACTCTCAATAGGCAGTTGGTGATTCATTAAAGAGAGGTAGTACTGAAGTTCACTATGGCCAGTAATAATAATCCCTTCCCCATAAGAATCATACTGAGGTCTTCCTGCACGACCAAGCATCTGCATAATATCCAGCGGGCTAAGCTCAGTCCAAGCCCCTTTCTCAGGGTTGTAAATCTGAGTTCCTTTGATGATCACTGTGTGAGCAGGCAAATTCACCCCCCACGCAAGAGTTGCAGTGGACACCAACACCTGGACATGCCCATCAGCAAAGAGATCCTCAACAAGTTGACGATCACCCCTTGTCATCCCAGCATGATGAATTGCAAAACCATAAGGTAAAAGATCTTTTAGATCGTTGCTTTTCACCATATCTGTGTGACTTTGGAGAATCTCACGGCTCACACTGTCCTCCTTCAAGAATCTACCAAGTGTATCCTTCTCAAGTGCAGTATCTCGTATTGCACGAGCTGTTTTTGCTGTTTCCTTTCTCGAGTGGACGAAAATAAGAACTTGATGCTTTCCAGCAACGGCCATGACCTTCTCATAACACAAATCATTCATCAACTGGAACCTCTGCAGTGGCTTCTTCACAGTGATTCCAATGTATTGCTGTGAAAGAGGAACAGGTCTATAACTGTTGTCAAAGTGAAACAACCCTTTCTCTATATTCACCCGTAAAAACAATGCCACGTCTTCATAATTAGGCAGTGTAGCCGACAACCCAACCAATCGAATATGCTCCTTTGTGGTTTCAATTTGCCTAACAGTTCTAGCAACAATACTTTCAAGCACAGGCCCTCTATTATCATGAAGCAAATGAATTTCATCAATAATAAGAAGTTTCACGAGTTGCGTGTAGGTGCGATCACCTGATTTTCTTGTAATGATATCCCACTTCTCAGGAGTTGTCACAATTATTTGAGTTTCTTCAATTTGTTGGCGAGTGAGTGTCTGGTCACCACTTAGCTCCCTCACCTTGACATCATACACCTGCAAACGATTAGACAAGTTACCCACAACTTCAGCTACAAGAGCTTTCATGGGTGCCACGTAGACTATCTTATAATCGCTATGGTTGAATGAGCCATCAGAGTTCCTATTCAATGCCAACTGCTGAAGTATGGTAAGCACTGCAACGTTAGTTTTCCCTGCCCCAGTAGGAGCACACAGGAGGATGTTATCTGGAGAATATAGTGCAGTCTCATAGACCTTACTCTGCACCCTGTTCAACTGTGTCATTCCTTTGAAAGCTGGATGTGCCCAATCAGGCATTTCAGATATCTTTATCAGCTTCTCCTTGGGATCCATTTGGTGTGGCTTCAATGCCGGCACATGAACTTCTTCATACCCCTTGCTAAGATGTCTATAAGACCCCTCAGGAAGATCACACTTCTTATTTGCCATAAAAAGACCACCCTGTTCAAAAGCTATGTTTTCCAGATCAAGCAACTGCCGTTGGCTCTGCAACCAACCACCATCAGTGTCTCTATCAACAAGACCCCTCCTATCCCTATCGCCATCACCAACACTTCCATCCTTCAACCGGCGAGCCTCTTCTCTAATATTCTTCTCTAGAATCTTTTGCCTTTCCTTAGCAGTAGCCCTTGTGGCATGCAACTGCTCCAAAATTGCAGCCAAATTTGGACCCAAATCCTTCATTTCATCCTCGATCTTCTTCCTCTCTTCTTGGTCTTGGGCCCTTTGCAAACGAGTACACCAAACAATCTTAAGCTGGTTACGCAACAGAAACTTAATGAGATCAAACTGTTTATAGTCAAAGTGCACAAACAACTTGGACTCGACTTCCCTGTCATTCCCCTCTGCAAGTATCGTAAGAACCTCTTCTGCAAGCTTCTGACATTGCTGTGGATCAATCTGTTGCTCATATGCTTGAGAGATTTTCCTCTGGAGCCAATAAGCATCTATATCCTGAACATTTAGACTCATGCCTTCATTTGCATCACCCGAGTCATCGTCATCAATCACACCACCCATTTGCATAGCTCCACTACCATGGTGTTCGGCTACATCATCATCATCCTCTTCATCCTCCTGCACCATATCCAGATCACTCTCCTCATCATCCTCTTCGTTTTCCTCAAACTCAACAGCCACACCCATGTCATCATCCAGAGCATCGTCACCATTAGCAGTAGTGGCCCCAGCATCACTCGCATCTTGGAAATCAGTAATAAGCTTCCCCATGGCAACAAGCTGATCAAAAACATTGTTCGGAATCGGGTTCAGCAACTTCTCAATCTCTTTCTTCTTATCAGGGTTTTTAAAAACATCATTCTTGAGAACAGCCAAAATCTCATCTGCAGCAGCGCTAACGATATTCAAAGGTTGTCCGCCCAACTGCTGTTGAATGACACTCAGCATAGCTTCATATGCAGCCCTGGTCTCCTTGGTCTTGGGCTGATAAAGACCTTCCTCAGTGGAAGTAAGCACACTCTCTTCACGAAGTCGGCGCCTCTTGGTGGGACGAGCAGGGAGAGGCTCGCCAAGCAAATCTCGCTCCTTCTTCTTCTTCTTGGATTTCTTCAGCTTCTCGTCCAACTCAGGTGGCCTGCCCCTGTAAGCACGGTCACCAAAGCTTCTGGCCTCAATCTTTCCCCAGAGAGACTCAGGCTCACCGGTAGGTTCATGCGTGTCACGTGGACGAGAGTCGGTGGTGAGAACCAGACTGGAGTTCGCTCTGTACTCGTATTGTTTAAATCGCGCGTGCGCCTCCGCACCACCACCCAGATGTGCCATTGTGTTCAAGCGCAAATCAAATCAAATCGAACTCTAAATCGAAAATAACTAGTTAGGGATTCAATGAAACAATCTAAATTTTTTTTTTTAAAAAAAAAAACCCTACTAAACCCTAACTATTCGATACCTTATGAAATGAAAAGGAAAGCTGAAAGAATCAGAAAACGAAAACCAAACGAAAAATCAACTTACAGGAGTGAATTAGTTTCTTCAAAATCCAGTCGTTTTGAGGACTTGTTGTCTCGTCAACTAGTCACGAGTTTTGGCGGAAGAATTATATAGCGAGACCACATACACATACTCACACTACACAGCACCGCCTCACTGTTAAACGGCGGCCAAAATATGGGAACAAAATTGAAGGGCGCCTATTTTTGTGTTATAAATCTTAAGACGACGGCGTTTAGATCCCTAAATGGAACGGCATCGTTTACATTTATTTGATGCATGAGCTGGTCCGAATTGGGCCCAAACCAAGCCCATTGTTACTACCCACAGCCCCTTAAGTTAACCTTTGACTGAATCCGATCATTTGACAAAAATGTTTCTGACCGTTAGATCGTTTGACTTTTTTAAAAGGTCACGACATTCATTATCGTCAGAAAAAACCTCTACAGAGTACAGAGGCTGACAGACATGGCTTTGCTTACTTGGACGTGTTCACCTTTGTGTGGAGGAGGAGGCTCTCTCTCTCTATCCTGTAAAAAACCCACAAAGAACCTCCTCAAATTCAAGTCTTCTTCTTTAGTCTGCAAAGCTTCCTGGCAAGAGGTCGTCGCTTAGCTTTCCTTTTCTAACTCAAAATTTTATTTTTCCACTTCAAACTATTAGTTGATTATATAATTGGTTTTCATCAGCTGGCAGGAGTGTTGGTGTTCTCGGCGATTCCATTCTCAGCTGTCAAGGCCATCGCAAACAGCCCAGTTGGAGAATGGCTTCAGAGTCGAATGTTAGAGACCAAAAAAGCTGCTATTCAAGATTCTTCCAATTTCAAGGCATTGGCTCAGAACGCTCGAGGCGAGAGGTATATTCTCATAAATTTCACTGCTTTTGCTTTGAATCCTATTTTATTGTACCAAATAACAAGAAATGTTAAAGGTCTTATATCGAATTGCAACTTATTTTGCCCAGAAAAAAATAAATTCATTAATGTTGTGAAAAAATTATCTGACTAGACAGTTTATGGTATGGAGAAGAGCGTCCACGCTGGCTCGGTCCGATTCCATATGAATATCCTTCATATCTTACTGGAGAATTACCTGGGGATTATGGGTTTGATGTTGCAGGTCTCAGCAAGGATCCTGTAGCTTTCCAGAGATACTTCAAGTATGTCTCTTTTCTATTTACTTAATGTTTGCCTGTCTAGTGTATCTTCTTTAATCTTGCTCTCGGCGTTTTATGTCATGGTTCCACAAAATGAGATTGCATACTAGGTGTTGAATTCTGTAATATAGTTAGAGTTTACTGGAAATGGCATTGCCATCTGTTGACATAGACAAAAGAAAAGCTATTTGATATCCTTTGCGAAGAATGGTCTGCAAAAGATTTGCTTATCAAGGATATTGTGTCATTCACTCACCCAACTCTTTGTAGAGGTTGAGACTTTGGTTTGTATATGCTTATCTGAATTGCAAGTGTCTATTATGATGTATGTATGTAGTATTGACGGAATTCAAATTTCTCACCGATTTAAATTGCCAACAATCGATTTGATTTCTATAATTTTGCAGCTTTGAAATACTTCATGCTCGTTGGGCAATGCTTGCATCCCTTGGTGCTGTGATTCCAGAAGTTTTAGATATGTTAGGAGCCTTTCACTTTGTTGAACCTGTCTGGTGGCGAGTAGGCTATTCAAAACTGCAGGTACATATTTTTTTGTATCGGTGAATATAATATCCTCCAAAGATATTACCACTTCCTGATATTGTCCTAAGTTGTTTTATCTTACTAGGATTTTAATGCTTTATATGGTTCACTGTCTCTATTGCGGTGTATCCTCTCAAAGAATTATATATGGATGTCTGGGTTATGGTTCTCTTGTTCTATGGTGAAATATATGTAAATTTTAATGTCTGTGTTTATTTTACATGATGTATTGATTGCTTTTCTCATTTTTTTTTTCCTCTGTGTTCTTGATCAGTAACATCAGTTTTATAAATTGTGTTGCTATTGGCTGAAAAATATTGATTCATATGAACCAGTCAATATGAATTTAAAAGAGAGAGAGAAAAAGAAATGTGTCGTTGGAATCGAATTAATTTGATCACTTGTTTTGATTGTTTTTAGAAGTAATTACTAATTACTTTCTGCATTTTGTTGTTATGTTTTCTTTCTGTTTTGTTATCCATAGTACAGTTATGAGGAATCGTGTGGCATCTGATTACTTGTTGGGAAAATAGCTGTGGTCTAGTTTACTACACAATTACACATAAAGATTGTTTCTTTTTTACTTGTTTGATGACTTAGTTTTAGAACATATGAAGGCTATAGTGAGAGAAAGTCTGTAACGGATTGCTATCACTCTCAGAGTGTTTCATAAGTGATTCGTTCTTATTAAATAGATTAGAACCGAAATACGATTTCATATATAAGTTAATTTTGAGTTATTACAAGATGCAAGGATGAAGTGGCAAGCTATATGCTAATTGAGGCAGCAATATTAATCGGTGAGCCAGACATGTGAAACGAAAAGTTATTAATCCTTCGATTGGGATCTAATATAATGGATTTGAAGGTCTTATGGTGGTGTGAAAAAAGGCAAGGGAAAATGAGGTTGAGTTAACTAAATGCCTTTGCAGGCCCTTATGGCTGCTTCTTTGCTAGACGGTAATCTGCATTTTATGTAAGAGACCTTCTAGGTATGACAGTCAATAAGAAAATATATTTTTTGTGTAATTCTAAATGTCTACAACCTATCAACACTCTCCTTCATCGTCTGTGCATGTTTGTGCATGTGTTGCTAGAAGAAATCAATTGATCGAACTTTTGGAAATATCTACATTTGTACATTTCGTTTTGCATAAGCAGCTATTGATTTTCAATTCTTTGCCCAGGGAGAGACACTGGACTACCTTGGCATCCCAGGTCTCCACGTAGCCGGAAGCCAAGGAGTAATCGTCATTGCTATTTGCCAAGCCCTCCTAATGGTAAAGATCCTAAAATCAATCACTACTCGTGTGTACTGTATTCATTTACTATTAGATCCAAAGAAGTGTATGGTTCTTCATAGCATCTTGTGTTTCTTAGGAAGTCATCGTTTGCATTATTTAGCAATTGGTGGATTCTGAAACTTGATTGTTACATGTACATATAGGTTGGACCAGAATATGCAAGATATTGCGGGATAGAGGCACTGGAGCCTCTGGGAATATTTTTGCCAGGCGATATTAATTATCCGGGAGGAGCACTTTTCGACCCCTTGAAACTCTCTAAAGATCCCATAGCTTTCGAGGATTTGAAGGTGAAAGAAATAAAAAACGGGCGCTTGGCAATGGTTGCCTGGTTAGGATTTTATGCTCAAGCAGCTTTAACAGGTAAAGGTCCTGTACAAAACCTTGTCGACCACATCTCTGATCCCCTTCACAACAATTTGCTTTCCATGCTCAAAATCATGTAAAATATTATTTGAAATCCTACATTTCTATTGGTGAACATGTGTATATAACACAAATATACATTGTAATTTGCAAATCTCCCCATAGGCTGTAAATCACATGCATTGGGGCCATCCTCGGCTAATCTTCTAGATCCTCTTTTTGAAAGAAAAAAAAAGTGGGTGGTGTAGATAATGGAGATGAAGAGAATCCAATATGATAAATTGTTGTTCGTACGGCTTCACTTTACTTACTGACATGATATGGCCTGATTAATTTATGTGTAGGCCATGTGTTGGTGCACATAGTTGAATTAGATTATTATTGAATTATAATTGATTGGAGAGGAGAGAGGAGAGAGGAGAGAGGAGAGAGGATTGTATGAAAATGATCATCTTTTTTAGATGTATTTCAAGTTTCAACGTTAAATGAGACGTATTAACTAGAAAATTCGATCTAGACTTGGCTATAAAAATATGTTTGTATTTAAAGAGTTGGCGTTGTGTGTCGGTTTAGTAAACTGAATTATCTTGTTAAAGGGAGTATCATGTTACTTGATTCTTAGTGAATACTGCGATTGAATATACACCCTACATAAGTGTTGGATTGATCCAGCTCAATCTTGTATGATAAGGTATAATAAGAGCATATTCCCTATTTGATTATTTGATACAACAAAATATGAGTGATTCCGTTGAATACAAGATTTGATAATAAAAAAGATTTCTGGTGGTGATGGAGAGAAAGTGGTGTGATCTGTGGAAGAGTCAATAAATTACATGTGGGAAGCTAGCTTGGATTGAGTAAGACTTGCTTCTACTCAATTTCAGATCTCTCTTTTTTTTTCTTTTTTCTTTTTTCTTTTTAGAAAGATTCTAAATCAATCCACTAATTTCGAGTTTTTAACACATATTTAGGATTATTTTAATTAAATAATAAATAATTTTTAGTAAAGGGGGTTCACAAATATCATCAAAATTTTAGTGGGATTTTTTTTTTTATTTTTTTTTGTGTAGTAGTAGTAGTAGTTGTTATTTTACATGATGTATTATTGTATGTATATAATACAAAGCCAGAGTCCTTTGTTGCGTGACCCTATTTAATTCCAGAGAAACTGACAACTTTCTCTGTTTCTCGTATCATATCTGAAAAAGCATGTGATATGGTTAAGTCTGAATCCCAATCAATATATATATATATATATATATATATGATATAATTACCACTTTAGGTCTCTTGTTTTTGGAAGAAAATATATATATGTACACGTCTTTCCCATAAATACCTCCGATTCAAGTCATAATGCCCATTCCCTAAGCAACATATTCACATTTTGATTATTTGTATTATTAGTATCATAAATAGTAACATGCAATTTTCGATTCGATGAGGAGACTACTTTTATTACAAATTAATCTCTACTTTCGGTTGAGATTTAGATAAAAACACAGTCAAGTTATGTGATTAAACTTCGATAAGAGAAATTACCTGATAAAAATATCGTGCGTATGACTAATGATATATTGTTATGATTGTCTTATCCGACGTATTAGTGTTACTTTCAAACCAATTAATATGGTTGGGGACTATTAGTATTTTGATTTTTCAGAGGATTATGTTTAATCGTAAAGATTACTGAATCGATAAATGATTATGTAATTTCATGCTTTTACACAAATGTCAATTTAGGTTTCGTGATTAAAATGAAATGGTCCATGACTTTTTGTGAGATGTGGTATGGTCCAAACGGAATCAATGTATATTATGTCCTAATCAACCCACATATAAAGTTGTTCCTTTAGTCCATTTCTAACCCCATCACGCGTGCCAACCATTTCACATTTAATCTCGTACCTTCAAATTTCAACCTTGCAAAAAAGTTGTATTGCCAAAGCAAAAGTAACATCAATGTCTACAAAAATCTCCTATTTTTTTCTGGACCACTTTTATAACCAAGTACTACGTTTGTTTGTTGTTACATTTCAAGACCTATTTTTATGGTATCAATTCAGCAAAATGTATGTATATATCTCGTTAAAGTTGTATCATGTGATAACGTTTATCGTATACATGATAGAATCGTAACTATAAATAATGTATAATTGTATTATATTGCAACAGTATTTTTTTATATATGTAAATTCGTATTAAAACATGATACTGACATCATCAATAACGTTTATGAAATTCTAGATTCTATAACAGGGAGAGAGAGAGAGAGAGAGTCATTTTATAACCATCGTCCTACCAATTTGTTTCAAAATCACTTACGACAGATTTTGAATAAAAATATATATACATGACAAATTCAAATGTTGAGATCCAACAAAATGTACTTATATGCATATACATAATTGTTCATAAAATTGCCAAATTGGTTACTCATCTATTGAGGTCCTAGCAAGAAATGGAAGGTTGAAAATGAGCAATCACAAGACATGTCTATTTGTCAAAGTGCATTGCACCATCCCTCTTTAGTTTCAAATCACATTTAATTCAATTGCCTAATTGTACAAACTTCCAATTTTAATTTCTGATTTGGTAATTGATAGCCCCAAACAAGGCTGCTAATGTGAAATTTATAATTTCAATTAATGATGTTACTCAATTTTTAATTTATTTATTTTTTTCCAATTAAAGCAATCAAAAGCTGTACATGAGATACTGCAGCTCTATATTATATTAATATGTCCTTTGAAGGAGTGATCAGATTTACCGATTAGAAACACAACATGTACATATATAACTGTATTAAATTGAAATCAATTATTTATATTTTATAGCACATGTCGATATTAATTTTGCCAAATTTATCGAAATTATTTGATTTGAACTTGTTAACTTCCTCTCCTGTAAACATCATTTTCATTTATTTACTTTAAATACGTTAATTGTGAGTTGTCACCTTACCTGTATTATGCAAATAATTTCATAAAAATGGAAAAAAAAAAAAAGAAGTCTTGATTCTCTTAATATGCTTTTTTTTATATATATATATATATATATATAGAAACTATCAAGTGGGTTTTTGTTTGAAACTTTAAATAAGCAAGAAATTCATTAAATTTCTAATACGATCTAATGTAAAGTATAATATCAAATAAAACATACGATTAAACTAATAATCTTATAAGTCCACTTTCTAATATATAATTATACATTTTCGAGGGAAATTGATCAGTACAATTTGTCATCGATTTAAGAATATATACACTTCTAATAATTCATAGTCTGCAAATTAGATTCATAATTTTTTTTTTTATATATATATATAAAGTAACGTTAGATGTTCTATTTTTTTTTTTCTAAATTATGTCTAAAGTGTCAGTATCTTATAAATCATGAGGTTATGGGTTGACTAATATAATGTTGATACCTCACGTTCCATCTCATTTGAGAAAAAAAAAATTAAAACATCTAACATTATTCAATTATATATATTGAGGGGTATTTTTAGTTAAGGAAATGATTCGGGTTTTACTATTAATAATCATATAATTTTGGACCTTTAATTTGGACAAGCATTAAGGTCCCGAGTGTAGTCCATAAACAAAAAAACAAAAAAACAAAATTTGTCATATAGCTTGAAAAATTGATTTTGTCAGCATTTAACATGGAAGAAGACGTTGATACCAATTAAGTATGTCAATTTGTTGAATGGAAGACTTTCTTCTCCTGTCGGTTACCAATCTAAAGCTAACCACATTCCAAGTATTGGAATTCAACGATCAACGGACGTGATTAGGTTAGGCTGAGGAACAACTAGACTTTAAAAAAAAAATAAAAAAAAAATAAATAAATAGATTTTCATAATTTAATTTTGTATTGTGCCATAAATTAGGCTAGGCTGATAAGGTCTGGTAGCGAGTAGTGAGTGTCAACGAGATGCAATGTTTTTTTTGGATGTAATTACAATTACACTTAATAGGGTTATATTTAATGGTATTCAATATTTAAATATTTATGGATATTCAAGATTTATAATTATGGACACCGTCAGATTTGAAAGTATTAGATTAATAAAAAATATAAAAAAATGGGGCACGGTAGGACCCCCCCGGTATCATGATTCATGCGAGAGCAGCTGGTAATACTAATTTTATTTTCAGCATAAAATTACAAAAATAAACGTCCTTATCTAAAATTAAAACTCACCCCCCGTTACGCTGTCGTTTTTAATTATGTTTGTTTAACTCCTTCACGCGGTCCTGCGTTTCACATAACGCTAAAGGCCCCACTCTGGGCTGGATTACCTTCTTTTATATATATTAATCATTTGATTGATTCAACTTTATTACTTAACATCCAACTACTGTAATCAAAAAACTACTCTAGTAAACAAAACAAAAAATATTGTTATTTGATATATTTCTATCGGATTCGGTGACCGGAAATTATAGGGGTGCATTCAATTAGGATTCTTGAAGACATTTAAATATTTTTTTTTCATTCATACTATGATATAAAGAATATTGATTAATATAACGATGAAGAGAATATAAATAAACAATAATTGACTGATCGAATAACCAAGCAAAGAATAATAAAACATTTGTATATTCAACTAATCATATAATCAAACAATAATCAACCAATTGAATAACCAAGCAAAACTACATATAATATATATAAACATAACCCTAAGCTAAACATTATCCCAACTGACCACCCTTTGATCTATTATTTTTAATTAATTATCTACATCTTCAAATCTTTCAAATTTTGATATGGATAATTTAGACATATATGATATTCTACAGTAAAATTATCAATTTAATCCACGATCCTTTTTATAAGAAAATATTCATATTGACTCTTTTAAAGTCGTTAAATGTTCAAATTGAATACAATCGGATTTATCAAGTGTTTAAATGTCATTGAGAATCCTAATTCAATACACCCCACTTAACATTAATGTTTTGTTAAAATGATACTACCTTTGATTAGTCAATTAAATAATAACTTTATCGGAGTAATGTTACTTCATCCAAATTTTATGTTCAAATGATGTGGCAATAATGTAGGTTATTCATTTAAACACTGTAAATATAATTTAATTTAAATTAATGAATTGGAGTATTGCCTCATCATTTGGACACCGGATTTGGATAACGTAGCATTACTCTTATATTTATTTACATATTTATTAACATATTTATTAAAATAGTTCGAAAAAGTATATTTCACATAAAACTTAATAGAAATAGAATTTAATTTTTGATTAGTCTAATTGTATAAGCTAGTAATATATATTTTATTTATGTTTTTAAAAAAGTATACATTCTTAATTTAAATGTGAGAATTTAATTTTTGATTTGTCTAATTATATATAATAACAGTATAATGGATAATGCCAAATTATCTGATATTTAGGGATAAAAGCAAGTGATTAACAGAATTCGAATCAGAATAAAAATGGAAGGAAATCATAAATTAAGACATGTACAAAGGGATTACGATTTCCTATACAAATACAGCCAAATCCAGATTAGATGGGTAATTATTTAAAAGTAAATTAAACAGTAACAACACCTATGTAAAACAGAAAACGTGAGGGACTTATTTAGAGTTCAAATCGAGAGCGATACAGAGAAGAAAACTCTCTCTATTTCTCTGAAAATATCTGCTCTCTTACATTGCTACTGTCGTCGACGTACTCGACGTACTCGCTTCCACGCACGCATTCTCTGTCGTCGGATCCACTGAGGTTAGTTTGATCTGATCCGCTGAGATCTATATTTTTATATTTTGTGCGTGTGTGTGTGTCTTGGTTTCGAGAGCGTAATTTCCATTGATTTGATTTGAATTTCGCGAGAAATAAAGTTTTTTCTAGTAGTATTACCGTGTTTTGATATATTTCGTAAAAGTATAATGACGGCGGAGGTAGATGTGAATGTAACTGTGAATGGCGGTGGTGGTGAGGTGTCGGTGCCACCAAAGGATCTGCCTAATGGCAATGCCAATGCCGACGCTGGTTTAGTTTTTGTTAACGGTTGCGGGAACGGGAACAGAGACCGGAACGATGCCGTGTCAAGTGATCCTGTTAAAACGGATCTCAATTCCGGTTCCAGTGTTGATGTTTCTGTTGCTGTTGCTGAGTCTGAGCTCGATAATAGTAAACCGGTAGTGGAAAGTCGAGAGTCGGTGGTGAAATCCGAGATTGATCAGGTTGAAGAGAATGGAGAGGAAAAGATTGAGAGTTTTCATGTGGAGGAGAAGCAAGATTCTCCGGTTGTAGTTGATGATGGTACTGATGGTGAGGTGGATCGGGAGAATGAAGTATCGGATTCAACCAATGGTGAAGTTCTTGTGGAGAATCAAGGTGTCAGTGACATCCGGAATTCGGAGGTTGATACAGAATTAGTAGTACTACAGTCTGATCAACCCCAAGATAGCACCGTTGTTGTCAGCGACTTGCTTGATGGCGATCAATGCACACCCCCACAACCCGAACCCGAACCCGAACCGGTAGGAATTGCAGAAAGCATACCCTCCCTCGTCAATGATGCCACGAATTTACCGGTTGAGCCCGCTCGTGAGAATGAGAATGACTCACCAGATATGACTAATGATGCAGATTTCCCGGAATTTGCAGAAAGCAATCCCTCCCTCATTAATGATGCCACAGATTTACCGGTTGAGCCTGCTCCTGAGAATGAGAATGACGCACCAGATATGACTAATGTTACTGCAGATTTGCAGGAAATTGCAGAAAGCATGCCCTCCCTCATTAATGATGCCACCGATTTACCGGTTGAGCCTGCTCGTGAGAATGAGAATGACACAGCAGACATGACTAATGATGCTGCAGATTTACCGGAAATCGCAGAAAGCATACCCTCCCTCATTAATGATGCCACAGATTTACCGGTTGAGCCTGATCGTGAGAATGAGAATGACACAGCAGACATGACTAATGATGCTGCAGATTTATCGGTTGAGCCTGCTTGTGAGAATGAGAATGACACACCCACACCAAACATGACTAACGATGCTGCAGATTTACTGGTTGAGCCTTCTCGTGCGAATGAGAATGACACACCCACACTAGACATGACTAACGATGCTGCAGATGTACTGGTTGAGCCTTCTGGTGAGAATGAGAATGACACACCCACACCAGACATGACGAATGATGCTGCAGATTTACCGGTTGAGCCTGCTCGTAAGAATGACACGACAGACATGACTAATTCTGCTGAGGAAGTTAAGGTTGACTTGGAGGAGTCAGCTCCATGTGGTGATGGAGATGTTGAATTGGAATCACAAGTTTTTGGTGGTCCTGCTGCCGTTTTGGGTACTGTTCATACTCAAGATATCATACCAGAGACAGTTGTTTCTGTTAACCTTGATGCCCGTCAAGAAGAAACACCATTATTGAGCGACTCTTGTGAAATTGCCAACGAAAGCTTGCCCTCCGGTGTTGTTGTTTCTGAGGATGTTCCTATTGAAACTGCCCCAAGTGTTCCTGCTCCTGTCTCCATTTCAACAGAAGAACCAGAACCTGCTCCTGTCTCCATTACAGAACCAGAACCAGCTCCGTTCTCTATTACAACAGAAGAACCAGAACCAGCAGAACTAGTCTCAAACATAAACATAGAAGCCAGGGCCACGGGTGTTGGTGAAGAGGTCGAGAATGGTCCTGGTGTTGGTGAAGCGGTTCCAGATGGTGTTGCTGAAGAGGTTGAGACTGCAACAATTGAAAAGGTTCCAGAGGGTGTTGCTGAAGATAGTGAGAATGGCCTGAACAACTGTGCAGGATCAGAAATGGGCCTGACTAACAGTGTGGGATCAGCAGTGAAAGTATCCAACATGGAACCAAAAGTCCCAGGTGGTGTTGGGAATGGCGCTCTTAGTAATGACCTAAATAATGATGAGAAAGTTTCCACTTCGCCAAGTGACTCAAGCATTGAACACAAAGTTCCAGAAGGGGTTGCTGAAACTGAAGTTGAGTCAAAGAAAGCATCTAGTTGGAAAGACGCGAGCATGGAAACCAAAGTCTCAGAAGGTGTTAATTGCAAGTCCGTTGTTACTGTTGTGAGCAGTAGCAGAGATGTGCCAGTACAGGTTGAAAATGGTGAAATTCAGTTCACTGGTGAAGATAATGATGATAAAAAATGTCTCCAAGTAGATAACATTGATGGGATTCATAGGGATGAAGCCCCAACGTCCACAACAGAAAATGCATCTGAAGACCAGAAGACAATGCCCTTTTCATCTGAAGAGGGCACTGAGACAATGCCCGCATCATATGAAGACCAGAATGTGGGCACTGAGGCAGTGCCCTCAGCTTCATATGAACACCAGAATGAGGCAGTGCCCTCATCTGAAGCTGAGGCAGTGGCTGCATCCACACCAGAAAGTTCAGTGGCTGCGTCTGAATCACAGAATGTGGAAACTGAGGTGGTGAAGAGGCCATTTTACTGTTTGATCAAGGTTCCAAGATTTGAGGATGATAATTTAAAAGAACAAATCAAATTGTGTCAGTTAAAGGTTGACGAAAAAACTAGAAGTCGGGATGCTATTCGAGATACAATCCGTACGAGGAGGGTATGATATTTTCTTGAATATTTTTGTTTTATTTTTCATAATTATACAATTTTAGTTTCATCTCGTGATTGTTGAAATTTTGTGATCAGACTTCTTTTAAGGAGAATGGAGAAAATTTAGAAGCTGCCATATCTGAAGAAAAAACTGCACGAGAAATGCTCAAGTCCAAACGACAGGAAATAGACTCTCTTCAACTTGTGATTACCAAGTTGAAGAATGTTAAATCTGTTGAGGATATCGATAGCAGGGTAAGCATTTTTATTGTTCCTTTTCTTTTCATTTGATTACATTTTTTAATTATTTGAATGCTCATCTATTTATCTTTTTCATTTGATTGCATTTTTAATTATTTAAGTACTCATCTGTTCATGACTTTTTCACAGATACGTCAAATGAAACACATGATAGAACATGAAACCCTTCCTTTGAAGGAAGAAAAACAATTGATTCGTGAAATTGAGCAACTAAAGCAACATCGGGAGCAATTCTCTTCTTCTATTGGTAAGCAGGATGAAATTCAGCAGTCTTTTGACCAGAAAGACCAAATTGAAGAGCGATTGAAGGTATTATTTTCTCAATTTGTTTGAATTATTTTTGCTTTATATGTCCATTACAGTAATGCATGCATATATAATATATTTTCCATTTAATTTGCTTTGTCAAAATGGTAGAGTTTGAACTGGAAATCAAACTATCTGTAGCACCATAACCCAGGATAGAATGCTAAAAACTAGGATGATAACAACCAAGGAAATGAAGTGTATGCTTAAGAAAGCAGTAGGGATTACTTTTCTTGTTTTTTTTAATAATCTGAACAGTATTATAGATGAGGTGTTTGATTGCCTATCTGGTTTTCACGAATTACAGGTTCTGAGGAAGGAGGCAGATTCACTGAGAGAGAATGTTTCCAAAGCTGAAGCAGCCACTCAGGTTGCTAGAAAAAAACAAAGAGACGAGAGTGAAAAGCTCAGGGAATTGCACGCTCAGTTTAAAGCTGCAGATGACACTCGCCAAGAAGCATATAAAAGTTTACAGAGTTTCAAGAAACAAGCATATGATAAGGTACAATATTGACACAGTTTTACAATTTAAGAAAAACCATTATAGGTTCCAAATTTATTTTCAATTAGGCTAGTATAATGAACTTCAGTTGTGGCATTCTGTTCTCCCGTGTATATAAAGGTTATTATATATTTTAATTTCTTAATGAATTGTAGTTTGATGAGATTAGATATCTCTTGAAAATAACTGATGGTTTTTAACAAAATGATCTCTCTCACACATTCATATTCAAATGCAAAAGAAAAAGGGAAAAAAAAAGTATCGGATACTTGGTATGTTTAGCTTCAAAATTTAAGGCTTTATTTGAGTATACTGTAGATAGGGACAGTTACATATTTTTCAAATGCAAATGTAAGAAAATGATGAGGCAACTCTTGCACATTGATTATGTTGTTGTATCATGCGTGTTGCCCCTGTGACTTTTTGTTCTGTGCTATATTTCTTTATGCTAATGGTCATTTTAGGTGTTTTAAATGGGATGGTTTGACCCTGCCAATGCTGATTTCTCTATATTTTGAAGCTACTTTATTTGGTTTGATTGGTGAGTTTAGGAAATATTCTTCACTTTTGCATGTCTTTGGGTTTCTCTATTATGAGTTCTTGATTAGGTTTGGGTCCTTGTTTAGCCTCAAAATAGAAGGTGGCTAATTAGTTTTGTGCTGTGTATGACTTGGACCCTGCAGTAAGATAAAATCGTATCTCGGTTATGTTTTTTTGCTTGTTTCTCTTGTGTATTACAAGATTTCATACTTGAATGAAACAAAGTAAATCTATAGAGAAGATTTACCTTACTCCTTTTTTTTTTCAATTTTTCAGAACAAAAACTTTTGGAATTATAAGGATGATGTCAAAGCAGCTAATGATTTGTTGGTGAAAGGAGATAAAGAGGCACTTCAAATTCTCTGTGATAAACAGGTAGCTCAAGCAGTCCTTTGATTTGATTTTGGCTTATCAGCTCTAGTTTTGCTTATTGCTTACATATTGTGTTCTTTAGGTGGAGAGAGTCTTGGAAATGTGGAACAACAACGATGAGTTTCGTAAAGAATATGTCAGATGCAACATTAATAGTACACTTAGAAGACTGAAGACATTGGATGGACGTTCACTTGGTCCAAATGAGGAACCTCCTGTAATTCGTTCTGCTGTAATCAATAGAGTGGCCAGAAAAAGCTATGCATCACAGATTTCAACTGTCAAAGAACAAAAGCCAGAACAAGTAGTGCCTGTAAAAGCTGAAAAGGAGAGCAAGTCTGAGGCAAAGGTTGTGGTGCAAAAGAATCAAGCAGCTAAATCCGAAAGGCCTGCAAAACCTGCTAATTTAGAGAATGGCTCAGCAACTGTTTCTGGCAGGAATGAGATTGAAGAGGCAAGAGAAGAAGAGCCAAAACAAACGAAGGAGGAAGAGGAGTTAGCCAGAAAGACGGAGGAACTAGCCAGAAAGGCAGAGGAACTCAGAAAGAAAGAGGAAGCAGCCAAGTTGAAAGAGCAACATCGGTTGGAGGAGAAGGTGAAGGCTAAAGAGGCTTTAGAGAGGAAACAACGAATTGCTGAGAAGGCCCAGGCCAGGGCTATACTACGAGCTCAGAAGGAAGCTGAACAAAAAGAGAAGGTAAGTTCCCTCAAAAGTTCCCATGCCCAGGCACTTCTATTGGCATCCGAAATTGTATTGTAAAAGAAGTTATATTCTTTATTTTTCTGTATTGATTGGAATGAAATGTATTCATCGCAGGAAAGGGAAAAGAGGGCAAGAAAGAAGGACAAGAAAAAGGTGGCTGCCGTGGATGATGCTAGTGTTACAAATGAGGAAGAATCTGCTCCTAGCACGGAAACACCAACCGAAACTCCTGCACTCGCTGATGTTAAAGAAAAGTCTACAACAGTTACAAAGAAGAGTAAAAAAATATCACAATTCACAAAGCAGACCAAGTCAAAACCCGTTGTCCCTCTACCTCTTCGCAACCGTGGTAAGAGAAGGATGCAATCATGGATGTGGGTACTGATTGCAGCTCTGGCCGTTTTTGCGTTGTTTCTGTTGGGGAACAGCGGCTTCTCTTTCAAATCCGGCCTGCAAGGGTTTGGTTTCTAAATTTATCTTTTGCTTATTTATTAGGACAACCAATATATAGAAGTTTGGTTTGATATTTTCCATAGATATATAGGCAATTCTTTTTATGCTCGCTTTCAGCTAGTTCTGCACTCGATTTGATTACTATAAGCTTCTTTTTCACAGTGTCATAGGTTGGTTTTGTTTTTGCTTGGTTATAAATTATAATCTTATTATGAACAAACATACTTTGTTGGGGTATTGATTTCTTTTATTTTGATATAAATATAATAAGCATAATAATTTTTGGTATTGACTCGGTGTATGTGTGTTTCTGTTTCTTTTATTCTTACACGATTTGACGACTCATACTTATGAGGTAATCCTGTGAATGAGTTGTGGAAATTCTAGACTTTGTTTTTCTTGTATCAAACAGCTTGGAGCTTTGATGATAAAATTAGTGTTATACTTGGATGGGCCATTCGTATTTCGAAAGGCTGGCCAACCCAAGAGTAGAGATTGGGCTAGTGACCTGGAAGGTGAAAATTAATTGAATTTTGAATCCACATAATACGGGTCCGTACGCAAATGTCACGTGGTTGTTTGTTTGGGTTTCGTGTTTTGGCCCACTTTGGACTAAATTTAACAACAAATGATGGTTTGATTAAATGTGTCAGGGAAGGTGTGGACTTATCATTAATGGGTTATGGTCAACTCTTTCGAGCCAGTATTTCACATACCTCTTGTACTTATGTTTCAAACGTCTTTGTATTAGCACAAGTTGGGGTGTCGGTAGCGATGTACATTTGGGGAATGGAATGGAAAAATGTCTTCCTATCCCCACTTTTCAAGTCCTTCCTCCATTCCTCCCCATTTTCTCATTTAGGGAAAATAGGAATGGGTAATTTTGAGAGGAGGTATATCCATCCCAACCCCAGTTTTCTATTTTCCTCGTTTTGTTTTTTCCGTTTTCTCATGTTTCCTCCGGTTCCTCATTTCTCTATTTTCTCATTTAACTAAAATTATAAATTAAACTAGGCATCCTCCATTCTCATCCTCATTTTAATTTGGAGAAGATTTTCATCCGTATCCTCCCATTTCCTTATTTTTTTTTTGTAAAAAAAAATCTTCAAATGAGGACGCAAGGAATTAGGACCTCAGGAAAAAATGTACATCTTTAGGTGTCGAACTAGGATCGTGACTTCCAATCATATTCCTCTCTCTAAATTTAAACCTCAATTAAATAATGTTCCCTGTCGCCAATTAATTATATTATTGTTACTATTTCACTCAACGGTATGGTACCAATAGTTAATATTAATCTGATGAAACTTGTATTAATTACAAAAAATTGACTTGAGTGGGAGAGGTGGAGGAAAAAAGAAGAGGGTGCGGATGAAAATAGAACCATGCGACGAAAGTGGGGGGTGAAAAAGACATGAAATCAAACTGGTATGTCGATGATGGAACTTGTCAATTGCTTCCCTGTCATTGGAGGACGTGGACTTTGTACGGAGTGGTATTTTATATATACACGGTTGATTCTTGCGAATGAAAATCCGACAGGTGTCTCTCATCTTTTATGAATCAGACAGCTGTCCTCCTAGTGTCCCTGTCCTTCGTCTCATTTCCCTGTACTTGTGTAATTAGTTAACTTTATTAATCTTTTGACACGTCAAATTACCACTACTTTTTCTCGTGTCACTGCTAAGTGCTAATTAATGAAAGGGATAAGAGTATGTCTGTGTATGAAAGGCTCAGAAAGTTTTGACCGGCGCATGATGGATATATTATATTTATATATACAGTCGAAGCATGCAACATTAATGTTATTGATTATTTGTTAAGTTAATAAGAAATTTGAGATGGATATATGATATATGGAGTAGCAAAGAAGAATATGGAAGTGGTAGTAGCATATATCCGAGCAGATGCCAAGTACTAGAAAATATAACACTCAACACACAGCTGGTTCCCACACTTGTGTCCGGACGATACCTGTCACTATTCATCACCACTACCACCGTCGCCACTGCTGTACTTTCTTGGCCTCATTCACTTTTACTAATCATATATGCACACTTCACATTCTGACATGAATTTACCTTGATATAAATGTAATTTAATTCAGGTTTAGAAAAGCATGACCCCCCAACAATGAAAAGTTTAGATAATTTAACAGTAAATTCCTCAAGTCTCACATTCAACTTATAATATCCTGTATTTTTTGGTAGTGGTGAGTACTGTTACATTGTTTACATGTATATTCTATGAGTGGAATCATTAGTTTACTTGACAGTCCGATGCATACAGTGCATGAAAGTCATTGGTTTACTTGGAAGGGCCATGCACTATGCATAGAGAGATCATAAGGCGGTTTTGGTCATTTCATGATCACTAACCTAATTTTACCTTCCCACAACCTTTTTGGCAGATATTATCAACTCTCTCTCTCTATCTCGTTTCTTCAATGGTTAATTGCATTTAGATTCGTTTTGTCTTTGTCAACATTCAACAATCAATCACCCAGACACCCAGTAAGATTTTTGTCGTGTGAAAGTAAAGAATTTTTTTTTATAGCGCCATTTACGTGACGCCAAAGAAATCATGCAATTCAATTAAGGGACGCGTTTTCACAACCGCGCCGGAAATTTATGACATTATTTCTCACCCCATGCCACTTTACTCCCTCATTTTTCTTCCTAGTTCCTTCACAAATCACAATCAAACAATAAGTTTTTTAATTAATTTTGTATAATTAGATGGTTAGGCAGATTCCTTTCACCAAATATTTTGGTTTCGGTCTTGTTTGATTTTGTATACCACCACATGCTGTGCATGTTCTGTTTATATGTGGACCAAAAAAAAAAAGTGATGTGGATTGGAGGATACATATGTCTCTTCCTAATTACGTTTTATTATCATACGTTAATATGAAATTGAAACTATAATATATATATATATATGTATGACTTTAATCTGCCAAAAAAAGTTTAATAATATTTTGATTCAAATAAGCATTGTGAAATAGAGACATGTGAAACAGATAATCAAAGTTTATTGTAGATGCTTAGGTCATGCAAAAGACTTCAATTTATTGACTACAAATTTACAAACTTAAGAACATCTTTCACCTAAATTTTATCTTTATCTTTAAATTGTTTTGCAGAATAAAATATATGAATCGAATCATCAAAGGGGTTTAAAGCTTCGGAGAGATAGACGAAATTAAGGTTTTAATAATTGACTTCCAAATCAGTAATTAATGAATCCTATATACGTAAATGCAAATGAATTTGATCGACATAAGTCTTGTCACTCTTGTACTACACTACTATCAATGCATGTATCAACAATTAATGAACGAATTAAGATACAAAAATTAGTAAAATTAAATACTTGTTTAGTACAGTTTTTGAAAGGCCCAAAAGTCCTTTTTTAATATTAGAACGGTTTTTAAGTTTTTTTTAATCATTTAACAAAATTCAAAATTTTAATATAAAAAATTATCTTCATTTTATATCTTTTAGGAGTTTTTTTAATTTTTTTTAAATATATGGATCGTTTTTTTTATCCTTTACAAATTTTATATATTCAACCGTACAATTCTTTTATTATAAATTGTCAATACCTCTTTTTGTAATTTACACAACCAAAAATTAATTTTAAAAAATACATTATCAACATTTTTTTATAGTTTATACCGCAAAAACTTTTTTATTAGAAATTCTATTTAAAAAGCTATACCAAACATATTCTCATAAAGAAAATGATGGAATTTAATTAATGTTATCCTTTAAACATTATTGATCGAATAAACTATGAATCCAAGTACACGAAATGGGGGGAAAAAAAGGACATTGTTCGGATATTAACACCCAGATCGGTCAGTATCCAGTCATACTGAACTATCAATGGTTGGTTGATGTGTAACTCAAAACAATGAGAAAACAGTAAAAAGTGAAAGAGTTTTTATCACGTGAAAGAGTTTTTTTCGATATCCAACTTTCAAAAAAAAAAAACATGGTTTTTATAATCGAAAAGGAGGTTATTATAGGAAATGAAAATAAATCGAATAATTTATCAGTCAAATATCAAGAAAATTAGTAATTACACTAAGAAAAAATGTCACTCTCAAACTCATGACTTTCACTAGTGTTCTTAGCTTTTAAAGACATTGATTTCTTAACAATCAACAAAGAAAAAATATACATATAGTTCAGGACAAAGAAAATCGAAAATCGAAAAGCGGAAACGTTTTTCATTTTTTTTTATTTTTTTTATTTTTTATTTTTTTTATTTTTTATTTCTAAATTTAATTTACCTGGGAAGAAGAGTCTTGGATTCTTCGTAGGTCCCTGGGCGGCTCACAAAAGCACCCCTATCTTTGTCGAATTTACGACTCATGCCAACACCGAAGAAAAGTTTGTTAGAAGCCAAAGAAAGAATAAGAAAAAATTAAAAAATTAATTAAAAAATAAAAATTAGAGAGAAAGAGAGAGATGGAGGAAAAGTAAAAGCAAAAACCAAACTTTCGGAGACACTTCTCTTCAATTTCTGTTTCATGTTCTGTTATCGGATCGGTTGACTATAGTTTAACGGTCTTAGATTGTCTCTTTTTTTTGCATCGATTTCGATCACTTGTAGCTGTGTTTCCGGTTCTGTTGGGAGCTCTGTTTCTATATATTTTATTTTATTTTTACCTCCGTTTTTGTCTGCTTTTGTTGCTCAACACTTGTTCTGACTTTAGATCTGAACTCTCTTACTTAATGTCTTGTTCTCGTTAATTGTTTTTAAAAGTTTCGATTTCGATTTCGATTTGTGTTTTTTCTTCTATTGCAAGATGTTGTGGCTGCCTTGAAGAATTATCAAAAAGGTAAGTGATTTATTTATTTATTTATTGCTATCTGTATTGTAATTCGTACCTGTTGAAAGATTCAATTTTTATCCGATCCCATTTAAAAAATTAGATTGATATTTAGGAATAAGTAAAAAGAAAAAATTGTATGAGAACAGGAAGTAATTTTATCTGAAATCTGAGAACTTTATTGTTTTGAGTGAGTATTATCTGTAGAAACTGAATTGTTCATGTGTTCGAAATATAGGTTTTCAGTGTAGATTTTGATTTGTGTTAGAAGAGAAATGGAAGAAGTTGGTGCCCAAGTGGCTCCTTCCATTTTTATGCATCAGCATCAGCATCAGCTTTCGAGCAGATTCCGTGAACAGCCTTCGATGGTGGCGAGAAAGCGTAATCTTTCTTATCAGGCTCCCAATTTCCAGGACCAACACCACCTCCAGCACCTCCCGCAACAACAGAGGTTGGACAACTGGAATCCTAAGTTGTGGTATTGGGACAGTGTCAGATTCGTTGCCGAACCACTAGAATCGGAGGTTCTGCGCCTGGGGACTACTGCCGCTACTGCTGCGGCTGCGACGCCGCCTGACCTTAACAAGAAAGAGGATGTGTTTTTGACGAAGAGTACCGCTGCTGCTACTGTTGTGCTTAATGAGGGGCTTGATTTGAATCTTGGTGGTGGGTTGAATTCGGTAGAGGAGCCTGTTTCTAGACCCGGCAAAAGAGTCAGGCCTGGATCTCCTGGAAGCACCAGTTATCCGATGTGTCAGGTTGATAACTGTAAGGAAGATCTGTCTACTGCAAAGGACTATCACCGCCGTCATAAAGTGTGTGAGGTTCACAGTAAAGCTACTAAAGCTCTTGTTGGAAAGCAGATGCAGAGGTTCTGCCAGCAGTGCAGCAGGTTCCCATTGCTTGTGCCTTTTTAATCTCTTATTTTCGCTTTGTATATACCTCCGTGATTCGAATTTGAACCCTCGTTTCATTATTTTTTTTATATTGAAGTTCTTATTTTTCACCTTGATTGCTAGTATAGTCTATTCGAATAATGGAATCCTCGTTTTGTTATTTTTTTTTTATGGAAGTTCTTATTTTTCACCTTGATTGCTAGTATAGTGTATTCGAATAATGGAATCGATGGATTAAATGAGGGGGTCTTTTATTAGCTTCTTCATTTGAAATTTGAACCCCACACCAATTGTTGCACACTGCTTTTTGCAGGTTTCACCCACTTTCAGAATTTGATGAGGGAAAGAGAAGCTGTAGGCGTAGGCTCGCTGGGCACAACCGGCGAAGAAGGAAAACCCAGCCAGAGGATGTTACCTCGAGGCTGTTAATCCCCGGGAACCAGAATAACACTCCCGCTGCAAATTTAGACATTGTCAACTTGCTGGCCGCTTTGGCTCGTGCACAAGGTAAGAGCATTGAGCATTGGCTTAGTTAACATTAGATGTGTATACAAGATCCTCCTTAGTTTATGCTGATTGTTTTGATAATAATAGGAAAAAATGAAGACAAAAGTATCAATTGTTCATCTGTACCAGATAGGGACCAACTCCTTATGATCCTTAACAAGATAAATTCACTACCTTTACCGGTGGATCTTGCTGCAAAATTGCCCAATATTGGAAGCTTAAATAGGAAAAATCCAGAACAACCTTCTTCAGATTTTCTTAACAGATTAAATGCAAATGCATCTTCTCCATCAACAGTGGACTTGCTTGCTGTTCTATCAAGCACCTTGGCTACATCTGCTCCTGATGCTCTTGCTGCGCTCTCTCAGAGAAATAGCTATGGCAGTGATAGTGAGAAAACAAAATCGACTTGCCTTGACCAAGCAAACCCTGATTTCCAAAAGAGAAATACTCAGTTTCCATCTGTTGGAGGAGAGAGAAGTAGTTCCAGTTACCATTCCCCTGTCGAAGATTCAGACTGCCAAATTTTAGATGCTCAAGCCAATTTACCATTACAACTATTTAGCTCTTCTCCTGAGGGTGACAGCCCACCAAAACTGTCATCTTCAAGGAAGTATTTCTCTTCTGATAGCAGTAACCCAACTGAGGAAAGATCTCCATCATCGTCTCCTGTTGAGCAAACGTTGTTCCCTATGCAGAGCTCGGCAGAAACCGTGAAGTCTGAGAAGATGTCCATTAGCAGAGAAGGCAACACGAATATTGAAGGCAGCCGGACTCATGGTTCTGTTATGCCGCTTGAGCTCTTTAGAGGATCAAATAAAGGAGTGGACCACTCTTCATTTCAAAGTTCTCCATATCAAGCTGGATACACTTCTTCTTCTGGGTCGGATCATTCGCCTTCTACCTTGAATTCTGATGCTCAGGTAATTTTCCTCTAATTTTTACGATATTTTAAGATTAAAATCCAATTGTTTGTATGTGAGAATGCATCCATGATCCATCATTTATGTATTTTAACCTTGTGTACAGAATTTTTTTTGTTCGACTCTTATTGTTTGATTCCTCCACAGTATCTCACAGGGCGAATAATTTTTAAGTTATTTGACAAGGATCCGAGTCATTTCCCTGGCACACTGCGGACACAGGTAAGGAGTTATATCTGATTCGCACTGAGACCAAATAAAAAAAAATTCTTGACAGAAACCAGATAATGATTATTCCACTCTTCTCTCAGATCTTCAATTGGCTTTCCAACAGTCCATCAGATATGGAGAGCTACATAAGGCCTGGTTGTGTGGTTTTATCGATTTATTTGTCAATGTCATCTGCTGCCTGGGAGCAAGTGAGTGAAGTGCTGTTATTCAAATCAGCTTTTTGGATATAACATTTTGCTGATGATTTACAGGGTGTGTGTGGTTTTTACAGTTTGAGGAAAACCTTCTTCAGCATATCAATTCTTTGGTCCAAGATTCAGATTTAGATTTTTGGAGGAAAGCGAGGTTTTTGCTTCATACAGGCAGACAGTTAGCATCACATAAAGATGGTGAGTACGACTGAAAATTTTATAATTGCGGTATGATTGTGCTCAATCCAGATGACCAGTAGAAATGGTCATGATTGCATACATTAAATGAGCATTGCAGATTTGGAATATTGCATTGTGATTGTAACAGTTTCATCTTTGTCGGCATGAACCAATCTTCAGGGAAGATTCGGCTATGTAAATCCTGGAGAACATGGAGTTCGCCTGAGTTGATTTCAGTATCTCCGTTGGCAGTTGTGCGCGGGCATGAAGCCTCTCTTAGATTGAGGGGTAGAAATCTGATTAATCCCGGCACTAAGTAAGCAAAATGTGTTTTTATGTGAAGTGCTTTTAGCTTGATTTTTGCCTCTATTCTCATGAATGTTACGGTATAACTGTTATAGGATTCATTGCACGTATATGGGTGGATACACATCACAGGAAGTAACAGGATCAATATGCCAAAGAACTATGTATGATGAAGTAAAATTGGGGGGTTTTAAAATTGAGGACGCAGCTCCTGGTGTTCTTGGCCGCTTTTTCATTGAGGTTAGACTTTTAAATGTCATTGGTCTAGTAGCAGCAGTTATGTGAAATTTTAAGGTAGAATCTTTTTGAACATCTTCGTTGTGTTATGAACAGGTGGAAAATGGTTTCAAGGGCAATAGTTTTCCCATTATAATAGCAGATGCTACAATTTGTCAAGAATTGAGACTGCTTGAATCTGAATTTGATGAACAGACTAAAGTATGTGATATCATTTCGGAAGATCAAGCATATGATTATGGCAGACCCAGATTAAGGGAAGAAGCTTTGCATTTCTTGAATGAACTTGGGTGGCTGTTTCAAAGGAAACGGACCTTGTCCATTCCTGAGGGTCCTGATTATTCCTTCAGCCGCTTCAAATTTTTACTCATCTTCTCAGTTGAACGGGGTTGCTGTGCCTTAGTGAAAACACTCATGGACATGCTGGTGGAAAAAACCATGGAAATGGGTGGTCCATCTAGGGAGTCATTTGAAATGCTTTCTGAGATTCAGCTCTTAAATCGAGCAGTGAATAGGAGGTGCAGGAGGATGGCTGACATGCTGATCCATTATTCTGTAACTATCGGTAATGATTCCTCTAAGAATTATATCTTCCCACCAAATCTTGCGGGACCTGGTGGTATTACACCTCTACATTTGGCTGCCTGTACATCAGATTCAGATGAGATGATAGACACTTTGACAAATGATCCACAAGAGGTATGTTAATTTGTTCTGTTTTCTTGCTCCAACTTTGAGCTCTTGTCTAATTTTAGCTTTAGCTTTAGCTTTGATACCTCAACTTTGAAACTCTTAAATTCTGTTGCATACAATGTAGTTCTGTGCATGATGATGGAAGTTTGGCAATTATAGAATGCTCTCTTAACTTTTATGTATGCTACTGAAAGCGTGTGTATCTTGTGTTGTTCTTGATTGAGCTCTATTCAAGTTCTCTTCTGGATTAGAGGTGGTTGTATATAAATTTTTAATATATATCAAGTTTATTCGCCTTCATTTGGACCAATTCATTTTATTGTGGTCGCATTAATTATACCACGTATTTCTTTTTGTAGATTGGGCTATCCTGCTGGAATTCCCTTCTGGATGCTAATGGAAAGTCACCATATTCGTACGCTGTTATGAGGAATAACCACTCTTACAACAAGCTGGTGGCACGTAAACTTTCTGACAAAAGAAATGGCCAAGTTTCTGTAACGATTGGAATGGATATAGAGCAATCTGGCTCGACAATGGACCACATGCATGGGACGAGTTCCCAATTTACACAAGGGCAGAAATCTTGTGCCAAGTGTGCAATTGCTGCAACAAAGTACAGCAGAAGATTTCAAGGTTCACAGGGCTTGCTTAGCCGTCCCTATGTTCACTCAATGCTTGCCATTGCTGCCGTTTGTGTTTGTGTCTGCCTATTCTTACGAGGCTCCCCAGACATCGGTCTTGTTGCTCCATTTAAGTGGGAGAACTTGGAATATGGTCCGAAGTAGTGAGATATTGGGAAAGAGATTTTGAGAAATGAGAGGACAGATACATATATATATATATATATATATATAAGAAATTAGGGGAACGCAGCGTACCATGAGTCATATATACTTATCTCAGGTGCAGCTATGCGAGGAAAGAAATACCTGTTAAAGAGGATGTAGGAATTGGACAACATGTGAATTGGCAGGCTGTCCAGCTTAGACACCGTGTATTACGTAACGAACCTGAGATCTTGGATTTTATGGTTTATGCCCATTTTTACATGGCTTATTTGTGTTTCAACATGGAAGACGTTTTCTCAGATTATGGATATATATAACTCAGCTTGTCATACCCGTAGAATGTAACTCGTTGCACGAGGTGATGCAGGATGTAGCAAGGAAGGAATTAAAATGGTGAATATTACAGAGGGAGCAAGGCATCAAGGGTCCAGCTTGAGGGAAATGACAAGGCCAAAAACCGTAAGCAAAATTATACCGGCCTGAGGAGTTGATTTATGTGGTTGTATCTTTCGTTTTTAGATTCCTTTTGAAAGCTATCACAACACCAAAATAACTGACTTATGTATTGATTTTGTCATTGTAAAGTTGATTGGTAGGATCTATCAAAGAACTTGAATACTGTATGAATGATTAAATAGGGAAGTATTTGATGACAGCTTCTCTGTATATATAAGTTAAAATCGTGTGAGCCCTTTTTTTTTTTTTTAATTTCTGTCAACCTGTCTGTATATCACTTTTTTCCAGAAAGTGGTTGCGTGCATGAAGATTTTAGACGCATCTGTGAAACCAACCTGTGTTGAATGTTGATCCTTTGAACTAGAATTAGACAGGTATAAGTTTTGGAATTGTTGTATTGTAATTGTGTGACATGGTTTTATCAATTTGGTGGGAGAGTAGATGAGAGGGGGACCCCTCACATCTCACATCACATTTCAAATTTTCAATGGATAAACCTCTAATTGAATCAATGTACTCTCCAAGTCTCCATGGATATTTTGTTCAGTGTTGACAATTCAACAACTGCCATTCTGTTTTTAGACCAAATTAGAACACAAACTCTGACTTTTTAGCAATCAATGATTCAATGGCTCTGTCATCACTCACTCTCTTTTGAGTGGCCTCTTATTCATGAAATCATTTTTATCAACTTGATTGAATTTATAATCGCTGCTGCAATAGATTACACGTGTCAAAATTGTATTGTACATGTAGTCATGTAGATGCCATATATGCTCTTATTCCTTCTTTTTTTTGAAGAAAAAGAAAAGTTACATTACGAAGTGGTGGGTCTCGTGATCGTATTTTATCTTTTCTTTTCCTTTTTTTTTTTTTTTTTTGGGAATATTAGTATTACGAAGTGATTAGTTTTCGCCTGGTCTTTGCTATCCTTTGAAATCACAACCGCTAATGTAATCTACAGATATATAACACGATAAAAATAATATTATATCGATTGATTGTATATATATAGATTTAACATATACAGTAAAACCTTGATAAATTAATAAATAATAAAATCTTCGGATTTAAACTTAGGTCAATGGATTAAAATAATAACCTCGCTAAATCCATTAGATAATAATTTTTTTGATAATTAATTAATTATATAAAATAAATAGTACATAAAAATACGTAATATATAAATGAACTTTTTATTATACTAAACCAAACCAAACTCAACTTCATAATATATATATATATATATATATATCATTAACATGACTGTTGTTTGGATTGTGATCATTAGCTCTAGAATAATCTCTTCATCGGTATGATGTTTCATCACTATGATTATTCAAAATTTACTCAACATCCATTATATCCTTTAGTTTGTTCGACTACATCCATTGTTTTTTTTTTAAAAAAAATTATTTATAAGTCATGCATGCATTTTTGTCAAAAATAAAAATAAAAATAGAAACATTCAATTGTAAACCACTGCACCAGAGATGATTGTCGTGTCACTTGTTTGTATGGGATGGTATATGAGTTGAATGTAACCGTACCAAAAAATGTAATATTAGGGCATCTCTAATACTTGTCAAATGAGTGTGTTAATACTAAAATTTAACGTATGTCTATTAAACTTTCCTCTAATACAGTGTACAATATTGTGCTAAATTTGACAGACAATATAGCATATATCAAATTTGGCACAACAATAAATATTACTTTTTTAATTATAAAAATACCATTATATTTATTTTTTAAATATTTAAAATAATTTAAATTTAACGTGCATTAATGATGTTTCAATCAAAATCAATTTCAACCAATTATGTATCAGCAATTTAATAAATATATTAATGGTAAGTGTTGACTTTAATAATTTTAATTGATAAAATAATAAAAATAGCATGTTAAATACAACTGTTTATTGGAGCACAATGCTAAATTGTTGGGTCAAATGTATGATTTTACACCTTTTTATACCAAATTTAGTATTAACAATAGCACATACATTGGAGATGGTCTTATAATAGGTACAATGGTGAAATAGAAGAGACCCCAAATATATATAGATATATATATATAACACAATTAAAATATAAAACTTTTTTTAAAATTAATAAATATTCATATTTATTGATAGGTAAATAACTCCTCTAAAATAACAATATTTCTTAGGTTCTGTTTGTTTTTTCCACTTAATAATTAATGGCAATTAATGTGCTCATTATGTTATTTTGTTTTTTTAAGTGAAGAATCCTTAAAACCACTTGATTAGAAAAGTAAAAATATTCACTTTTCACTCAACAAAAATCAACTGAAATTTAATGCAATTTTTTAATTTCAAAAATATCATTACCAATCTAACTAATTTCCAATTTTGTCTTCGGTCAAAGTGCTACTCATATTAATATTTTTTTTTTCTTTCTCACCGTAAACAACTCCAGTATCATAAAACCTAATTGCTTCAAAATTCAAACAATTAGAGACTGGTTTTCCTACTATATTCCGGCTTCCGGTAAGGACTCGTTCATTTTTTTTCTCATAATTTGATAATTAGTTTTATTTTAGAGTTTGGATGCATCTAAATAATATTATTAATATAAATTTAAATTATTATTAATAACTAAACAATTTTGTGTTAAAGTTATTAAATTACCTGTCATAATTATTCTTAATATATTAAAATGTAAGTAATGACAAATAGTTAGAAAGGTAAACGTAAAAGTATTAATTTTTAGATATTTATAACTTAAAAAAATAAACAGCGTATCAATTATATTCAGTTTTCAATGAAAAAACAAACAAACATGTTTTTCAGTTTTCAGTCCTCGGTCTTCAGTCACTATTCAATCTTCAGTAACATTCAGCATTGTTCAGTTTTCAGACAAAAAAATCAAAACGGACCCTTAATCTAAACATTACTATTTTATTGAGGCTTTTATGCGTGTATAAATGTTAATTCTCAGGTGACCATGACCTCAAGGTCCTCAACTAAGTCGAAAGAATTAATAAATTAAAAACATATGAAACAATAAGGGTATAAAATAATAATTTACAAAGTCTATTTATTAATTGCTTCACAATAATTTATAATAATCATTAATCAGTAGTAGTAGCTCCCATCTGCTATAATAAATAAGGATTAATTACATAAAATAATCAATACACGATTACACATCCAATGATCCATACATGATACATGCAAGTTATTACTTAATAAATATCAACACTCGATATTTAATCATGGCTACACTTGTAAATATATCAGCTTAAATGTTACTGATCATCCTCTGTTGATAGGTTCGGCGGCTTGTTCATAATAGTACGATTGGAGCCACCGCCAGCTGATTTCGTCGTCAAAGTTTGACCCAATAAGACCTCTCCAACAGCTTCTCCAAATCCATGAATCAATCCATCAATGAACCCGATCACAACTTGAGAGGCAAGCCTGGCTGCGTTTCCAAATTTGCTGGGCTTTCCTGGTTCTTTGATGTTGTTGTCCAAAAGACCATTGACCATGTCCTTTGCACAAGCTGCATGCAGATGGTAATCACAAACTGTGCAACGATACACTTTGCCTGACCTCTTCCTCTTGCACTCACCACACACTAATCCAGGCTGGTCTCCGTTTGCCGTCGGCGACGCCGTCACTGGTAATATTTTGAGAGTATGTGGATGGAGTGGGTAGGTGATTTCATTGGAGAGCATAGCACAACAAGGATGCATTTGGAAGCTGCATGCACTGCATTTGAAACTGTAACATTTTGTAGGTTTCCCACAAGCATCACACCTTGATTTCATAATTCCTCCTTTCACTATAATTCCAAATAAAATCCACCCAAATAAGTATAAAAAATCATATATTGATAAAAACACTCGTAATATTAAAGGCAAAATTGACACTTTTATACCTGATCAAATTCAAAGTTGTACATCTTTTTTTATAAGAATTTAAATATGGTCGTGATGACGTGATGATGGGTGTCAGACATATACCCCGAGTAACTTTCTCCTCTGCTTGTTAAGCATCTAGTCTATATATGTATAAATAAAAAAATAAAAAAAAATTGTCTGACCTGGTTTAGTATTCAAGAGGAGTTGGTGTTGGCAGTGGAGGGGATGATTGTTGAGAGACTGAGGAGCCAGAGCACAGAACACATGTAGCTGAAAATCGCATTCTCTGCAAGCGAACCTCTTGCCTGAGCCATGCTCTTTGCAACGATTGCATGTGAAGAGATCATGGAAGTCAATTTGGGCAAGTGGGTGCTGTGGGTGACTCGCATAGAATCTCTCATCACCAAAGACGCGTTGAGGAGAGGTTGGGAATTCAGGAAACCTATTTCTAAGCCCAGAAAATGAGGTTGATCTTGGAGGAACAGATGTTGTTGGTGTTGTTGATTGATGATGACGAGGATTAGGGTTTTGGAGTTCCATTGATGAACTTCTGTTGTACTGAA
Source organism: Dipteronia dyeriana (assembly GCA_032871835.1). Lineage (NCBI taxonomy): Eukaryota > Viridiplantae > Streptophyta > Magnoliopsida > Sapindales > Sapindaceae > Dipteronia > Dipteronia dyeriana. The sequence goes on from CM065296.1 coordinate 122,598,446, forward strand.
ACGTTCTGGTGTTTACAAGGGTTCTGTTGCTGTTCATCATCATGGTTTTTGTTGTTCAATTTGTATTTTTCAAATGACTTGGTCGGTAATCGATGCAGATTATATATTCTGGCGGGGAGGTTGAAACTACTCCGAAACCCATGCATAAAGCAGATGCTTGCTAGAGAGACAGCTGGGATATTTTTGCATGTCTTCATATCACTGTTTTATTAACATAACCAATGTCGTCACTCATTTTAGTCACACGTTACTTGTAATACACATACGTAATCCAAATTTAAGAATATAATATATATCGAGCCCAAGAAGTGTGATACAGAAGACAAAATTATAGAAGCTTATTACTTTGGACTCAAGTACTTATGCAATGACAGAGAAGTCAAAAGGAGCTCTGTTCATAAAATTCCCATTAAGGTAAATTTCCTACTCAACTCAAGAGTTTCAAATGGCTGTCCTGTGGGTCCGTTTGGAAGAGAAGACAAGCAACTTCAGCGCATTTTCTCTTCTGAGTTCCATGTATATTTTCTTTTATAATAATAATAATAATATTTGTATCCACATACATTTCAAATTAGTAAATTTTTGAAAATCATTTAGTAACTTGAGTAAAGTATTAAAAAGAATAAATAGTTTGTAAATACACTCTAATTATTATTCGGTTTCCTATTTTAACTTTTTGTGTAATAAGAACGTTTCTAATCAATGATTAGATATTAACATATATCATTATAGGTTAACAAAACTATATAGCACTTTTTGAGGACTGAATACTAGTTTTATAGGTAGAAAAAATAATTAAAAAAATCAACTGCGACATGACAAAACCTTACATCTCTATTACTTTCACAAACATAGAGTGAATCTCCCACCGAAAAAACCTTAAATCTCATTGATTTTTTGGACAGAAAACAATCGATAGGAAACTGAGAGAGTTGTTTGACATGACATTAGAGTATAAAAGAAAGAAAAATATAGTCTAATTTTATGTAATGAAAACACAGGAAAGAAAAAGTAACGGAATAGAAAGAACAATAATAGAGTAAAAGATAATAATAAATTTTTAAAAAATAATAAAATTGATTAAATAATATAATAATATATGGAAGTGGTGTGTACTTACAAAAATTAATACAATATAATTTTAAAAATGATATTTTTAGTATTAAGTGAGTTTTATTTACGATTTATGAATTTTAAGATTTTCTCCTTAGTCCTTACAATCCAAATTTCTCTCTTGACACTCATTTTAAAAAAAAAAAAACACTCTAATCTAAAATTTTAAATTTTAAAAATTTCTATAGCCACTTAATTTTTGTCCAAAACAAACCTTTTTTTTTTCTTTTGAGTTTTGACGCCCATTTTCTCACTACTCAATTTTTAAAGACTTAAATTGTGAAGAAATTTATAAATACACCATATTTTGAGGGAAACATTAACACTAAGCACGAGACTATGCATTTGATTCTGAGGGAAAGATCAGCTCTAACGCGGACTCATGACGATATGGTTCATGACTTCATGTTTGTAGATTCCATGCCGATGATGCGATATGCCGATACGGTTGACTAACAATAAGTTTGTGTACCATATTATTATTCGTTCAGTTTATTTTTCTAATCGTATGTTAGAGGAATTTTTGGCTCTATTCTGTATTTTCATTTTTTAAAATATATATTGACAGATGACAAACTAAATAAGGGGGTGTATTGAATTAGAATTTTCGAGGACATTTAAAGACTTTATAAATCCGAATGTATTCGATTTGGACATTTAATGACTTTAAAATAGTCTATATTAATTCAGTGGTATTCAATTAGGTAGTCTATGGACTTTTTAAAGAGTCTTTCCAAATCCAGATGTATTGAACTGAGACATTAAAAATGTCTACAAAAACCAATGTGTATTCAATTGGGATAAGATTTTAAAAGATTTTCTTAAATCATGGATTTTGGTGGACTTGATAGTGAGAAGTATGAATATCAAAAGACATAACAAGTTCAGCCTTCTCCCCAAGGATTTTGGTGGACTTTAGCTTTCGAAATATACAAAAGCTTGCTGGAACCCCTCTATTCTGGTGGACATTTAAATATTGATTTATTTCGATATTTTTTCTATCTATAAAATTATTAAAACTTATATTTAGATAGAATATTATGTCTAATGTGAATCTGGAAATTTTTGTGATTTATAAATAAATATAAAAATTGTTATAAATTTTGGAGTGGACAAATGTCAATGTTGATTTTTATTGAACATATTCGAGAAACCAGAATTCGTAAATTTATTTGGACAAGTTTTTCTATATAAAAAATTATGAAAAATTATATTTAGATATAATATTATGTCTAATATTAATCTAAAAATTTTAGTGATTTATATATAAGTATAAAATCTTTTATAAATTTTGGAATGGACGAAGCTCAATATTGATTTCTCCTGGATAAATTCTAGAAACCAGAATTCATAAATTTATTTGGGTAGGTTTTTCTATCTAGAAAATTATGAAAAATTATATTCAGATATAATATTATGTCTAATATGAACCTGCAAAATTTTATGATTTATAATTAAGTATAAAAGTTTTTATAAATTTTGGAGTTGACAAATGTCAATATTGATTTCTACTTGACAGATTCGAGAAACAAGAAAAAAAATGAATGTTTTTATATAAAAACGGGCATGGATTAAATTGATAATTTTATTGTAGTATATTCTATATGTCTAGATTATCCCTATCGAATTATGTAAGATTTGAAGTTGTAGAGAATTAATTAAAAAGCGTTGATCATGGTGGCTAGTTGTGACAAGGTTTAGTTTAAGGTTATACTTTTTTTTCAAAATTTATATGTAACTTTACTTGGTTATTCAATTAGATTATTATTGTTTGTTTATATGATCAGTTGAATATACAGATATTTTATTATTGTTTGCTTGGTTATTCGATTAGTCTATTATTGTTTGTTTATATTATTTCATCGCTCTTTAAACTATATTGTAAATAAAAGATTTACATATTTGGGTTTATAGATTTGTTTATAGATTGAGATATTTGTTTCATTTTAATTCATATTTTTTTATTTTATATTTCAGTTTGTTTTAAACAGTTCAGTAATGATATCTATTAGATGGATGATTAGTTTTCTTACGTGTTTATTATAAATTGTATTTGAATGTCGCAATCAATCCATCTATAATAAAAATCTGGGATTATAAATCCATGAAAGTCTGAGATAGATGTCTAAACAAATTCATAAATGTATAAACAAATCAATGAAAGTCCATGTGGATTTATAAAAGTTCGTAGAAATCCATGAAAATCTGTCATTTAAAAAATGTATTTAAATGTCCTCAAAAATCCGGATGAAATATACCCCCTAAATAAATAAAAGACTCCTCTCATATTGTAATATTTACTGGGTCTCTCTAATAGTTTTAGTTAAGGATACATTTGTCAATAAAAAATTAAAATAGAGTGTAAAAAGATATTTCTTTTAAATATTTGATGGTCATGTTTATTAAAGGGTTGTATATATAATTTTTAAAGGGTGTTATAATCATCGTTCTTTTTTTTAATATATTTTGAATAATTTTACACATGGGCCGGTACTGTTGAAAAAGGAATAGATGAGCCCAGTCAAATGAAGAAGTGAACCCAACTTCTATTAATATTTGAAGGGCCCCAAAGCCCGACAGTATCTACGAAATCGATCCACACAATAAATCAACACAACTCACAAGTCACAACCGAATTTGTTTTGTCTACTTACGTTGTAAGAACGAGCACTTATGATGCAATCGGTATTCACGACCGTTTTATTAACAATTAATCATATACATTATAAATATTATGAAAAATATCAAATTAATAAATTATTCAAATCCCTCACAACCGAAAAATAAAAAAGGAAAATTGTAGATTCTTCTTTCCCAATTCATTTATAGTAAGACAATATAAGTTAAGAGTGGTCCGTATCATTACTGCCCTATATTGACTTAAGGAAGTAAGTAAAAATATGGATAGTTTAATTTAAAAAAAAAATTCAGTGAAAATATCATCAATATTCCTAATGTACCAAGATATTCAATAATATTTTGTTTTTTATATAGAAACTCTCAAAATATGGAATATAGAGAATGTTATCGAAATTTTGATTTAGAGCATCTCCAATGCAAGTATGCATTTTTTAGTTTCTATATGGTGTCACATAATCATTTCTATTTACTATAGACCCACTTTTAATTTTTTTTTTTTGAGAAATGCATATTCACACCTCCAATACAATTATATAAAATCAAATATTCATCCATTTTATGACCAATTATAATAAAACAATTATTACATTCTCTCTCCTATTTTATTTTACAATTAAATAAGTTTTAATATTATTGGTTGAATGAGTTAGAAATCCTAGTCAGAATTTCTAAGAGAGTTTCTACAATTAGAAACCCAACTCCATAATTTCTAAATTTTTGTTTGCCACATCATCTCCATATTGAAGTTAGATAATTGTATTGGAGAGAGTTTTTCTAACTTTTTAATCATCTATCATATGTGACAATCAATTTTCTCAAAATACATATTTACATTGAAGATGCTCTAAGATATTCTTCAATTTATAATTAATATCCAATGCAACACATCACATCATCTATGACATTATAAATACACATTAGTATTGCATATTCAAACTATTAATATAAATTTATGAGTTGGGGGGAAGATAGGTGATTCAAAGGAATAATATAACTGACATGATTGTAAATTAGGTTTTGGTTGTGAGAAAAGGGAAGATAGAAATTTTGTACCGACAGTCTTGAAAGTTAAAACATGGAAATTGGAGTTTCACTAAAAGTTGTTAACAGTAAAAGGATTGATAGTTACAAAGACAAAGTGTCCCCACACAACAAATATAGGAAAATATAGAGTATTTCCGACTCCCACACATCTCCGGTTAGATTTTAGAGTTTCAAAAGGGAATATTATTTTCGGATTTCATCTCTTTAGAGTATACTCCACCACATCTTGATCTCTATCTGTAAAATCGGGTTTTAAAAGGGAATATTGTTTCCGGATTCTATCTTTAAATTTTTTCACTCCCACCACACTCTCTATTTCTATTTCTAAATGAAAAATTATTAAATAAAAATATTATTAATGAATATTTAATTTTAGTCTCATGTTAAAAATTTAGATAAGACTTTTTTAATGATATATATATATATAGATTTATAAATTATAACTTAATATATATATTAATTGGATTTAATTTTAAAAGTTAAAGAATATAGATGTCAAAATGTTGTTTACAACTATGCATATGAGGGTAAATTTGGAATAAAATTAGGGGAGACGTTAATTTAGAGTTTCACTCTTGGTACTCTATATATTTATTAGATAGAAACTATATTGTTTTTTTTTTTGAAACAACAATTTAGAGTACGGTGTGAGCATCTCTGATGTAGAACAGGTGGCGGACTCCTACATGATTTTGTGGGATCATCCTAAATTCAAGACAAAGTGACTTCACGTGATGCGAATCGACGAAGTCTTTTTGAGTCACAGCCTCTAGTGGTGAGGTATGTCATTTTTCGACCAAATTCCATTGTTTGGGCCCCGAAATTGTAATTTTTCTATTTTATGAAAATTTCATTTTTAGTCTTAAGTTGACTTTGGCAAGTAAGAATCACCTACCATCAATTCTGGTTTGTTTACGGTCGTTAATATCTTTTATTTCCCCAACTTTTATAATTTCACTATTTTATACAGTTTTCGCTATTTATGACAGCTTTTGGTGTGTAATCCCGTTTCTTATCCAACAAGGATTCGGGTTATGGTTTTCATTTTAAATAGCCTTGTAAAACGAAGGGCTCAGCAACTTATCATTCAATAGAATTTAAAATCTGTTTTTTATTTTTTTCTGATTGATTCCAGTTTCAATATAATTTAGACGTTGATCTAGTTATTTTACGTTTTTACTGCGTCAATCTCCTACTCTAAAATAGAGTATGGTGGGCTCTAAAGCACGGACACGTTTTTTTGGAGAGGTAGCACGTGTCCGACACGTTTCGAACACGGACACGCGTACGACACGTTTGGACACGAGTCGGACACTCGTTTTTCCGTATCCGTTGACTTTCCGACAAACTTGACTTTTTCCGACACGGCGTGGACACGCTTAGACATGGCAAGGACACGTCTGGGACACGTTTGGGGTACTTTTATAATTATTTTTACAAAAAATGGGGTCAATTTTATAATTTTAAAATTTTTTGGGAACTAATTATATTTTTTTTTAGGGTTTCTTGCCTTCTTTTCATCACTTTCACTCACAAATCACTAATTTAGAAATCAAAAGGGAATTAACAACAGCAGGCAGCAGCCGAAGAAGTGGAGAAACTGAGAAAGAATGAGTTCTCTACTTCTCTTTCTCTTATAAATCACTAAAATCACTGAACAAAAATCCTAAAAGCTGTTGAAGTAGTGAAGAAAGAAGAAGTGAAGAAGCTTTTCAATTTTTCATCACTTTCTCTACTGAAATCAGAAGTGAAACATGAAGTATCTGTCGAAGAAGTGAAGAAGAACAAAGAAGAAGAGAAGAGGAAGAAGAACCGAGGAAGAACAGCTCTGAAGAATCGAAGAAGAAACACGTACCTTACACAGTTACACCAAAATCATCAGGTTTTTCTTCTTCTTGTTGCGGCTGCCTTTCTTCTTCGATCTGCAGTTCTGCACTTTTTTATTTTATTTCTTATATATATTAATATAGATTATATGTCTACAGACATATCACATATGATATATCAAATTATAGATAATGGGCTGTAGGCTGTAGGCTGTAGGTATGTATACTATATCATGGGCTGTCAGGTGTGGGTGTGGGGCAAATATTTTGGGCTATTGGGCTGTTAGCTGTGGCCTGTGGCCTGTGGCTGTGGGTATATATATATATATATGATATTATTGGCTGTGGGCTGTGGCTGTGGGGAAATTTTGTTTAATTATGGGGTATGATTGTAAAAAAAAAAGATATTATGGATAAGATATTATGGGTTGTGGAACATTTGTTTAATTAACTAATTAATTGATTATGCCCACATAATGAGACATCCAACAGATTACATATGTGATATGTCTTTAGAAATTAAATTGTTACATTAAGTTATTTACTTATTTATTATTGATTTATTAGGAAATCATTTCATTATAAATTAAATTATGTAAATGAATGAATGAAATGTGAATACATGACAATATGACATTGAATAATTGTATGAACGAAATTATATTAATATATTTTATTATTTATACAATTATGCCTTATTTTCATGTGATAGTTTGTTTCCTTATTTAATATTTAGTAATTGAATAAAATAAGTGACAATTAGTGACAGTTCCCTACTTTCTTGTTATTGCCTATAATTTCAAATATGTTTTTTCAGAAAATGAGTGACAACGTGCCAATCTCTACCGACTCTACTGGCACTGCTAATATAGCAACCGGAAATGAAACTGGTAGTGGTAGTGCTACAACTTTGAATGTTAATGCTCCATTATGGAAGTATGTTACAAAGATTGATAAAGTGGGAAAAGGTGGTGGAAATGTTTCATTCCGATGCAACTTTTGCATGAATGTTTATAAAGGATCATACTCTAGAGTGAAGAATCATTTGATGAAAGTTAGGGGAAGTGGGATTGCAAGTTGCTCTAGAGTTACAAATGCAAATTTATTGGAAATGCAAAAGGCAGTGGAAGAAGCAGAATTAAGGGTGCAACAATCTTTACCTAGGCATGTTCCTTTACCCAACACATCCTCACATGATAAGACTATTGGTTCTTCTAACTCAAGTAATTATTCCAATTTACCATCTTATGAGCCAAAAAAGAGGAAGGGAATGAGTGGACCTCTTGAGAAGGCCTTCAACATTAGTGCTAGAGAAAAATTGGATGGTGAGATTGCAAGAATGTTTTACACGGGTGGCTTGTCATTTCACTTTGCACGAAATCCTTACTATGTACGTGCCTTCACAAATGCACTTCCAGGTTATGTCCCTCTAGGTTACAATGCATTACGAACTACACTTCTCCAAAAAGAGAAGAGTAACATTGAACGATTGTTGGTGCCAATTAAGGGTACTTGGAAAACAAATTGTGTAAGTTTATGCAGTGATGGATGGACAGATGTTCAAAGAAGACCCCTTATTAACATTATGGAGGTTTGTGATAGTGGACCAATGTTTTTAAGGGCCGTAAATTGTGAAAGAGATCAGAAAGATAAGTACTTTATTTCCAATTTGCTTGTTGATGCCATTCGAGAAATTGGTTCAGAAAATGTGGTGCATGTAATCACTGATAATGCCCCAGTTTGTAAGGCAGCGGGACTTCTTGTGGAGGTAAAGTTTCCACACATTTTTTGGACACCATGTGTTATCCATACCCTCAATCTTGCTTTGAAGAGCATTTGTTCACCATCGCCACATCCAAAATATGATGATATTACGGAAGAATGTGGTTGGATATAAAGGTTTCTAGTGATGTTTTCTTCATCAAAAATTTCATTATGAACCACAGTATGAGGTTGGCGATGTTTAATGATAATTCCAAGTTAAAATTGCTCTCAGTTGCTGATACACGTTTTGCTTCTACAATTGTGATGCTTAAGAGATTTAAGCAAATAAAGCAAGGGTTAGAACAAATGGTGATTGGTGAAAGATGGGATATGTATAAAGATGATGATGTGGAAAAGGCGAGACTTGTGAAGGAAAAAATATTAAATGAATATTTTTGGGTTGATATTGACTACATTCTTAGCTTTACAGCTCCTATATATGAGATGCTTCGGATGGCCGATACGGACACACCTTGTCTTCACTTGGTTAATGAGTGGTGGGATTCTATGATAGAAAAAGTGAAGATTGCTATATTTAGAAAAGAAAGGAGACAACTTGATGATAAATCAAGGTTCTTTGATATGGTGTATGGAATTTTGGTGGAGCGATGGACCAAAAGTAGTACACCACTCCATTGCTTGGCACATTCCTTGAATCCTAGGTAAGTTGATAACATTATAAATTTATAAACATTTCAATTTTTAGTAAATCTTTACATTAATTTTTTATGAATAATGATTTGTTTTTATTACTCTACTTCTAGATATTATAGCCAAGAATGGCTTGAAGAGACTCCTGATCGTGTTGCTCCACACCAAGACCTTGAGATTGCAGTGGAAAGAAACAAATCTATTGAGAGATATTTTGCCAATGATATTGAGATAAGAAAGGTCAATGAGGAGTATGCCGCTTTTACATCGTGCCTTGGTCATTTTTCAGGTCATAATTCTATAAGTGATAGAGCTTTTATGTCTCTGGCGAATTGGTGGATTGTTCATGGAACTTCCACACCATCTCTTCAATCCATTGCTTTGAAGTTACTTCAACAACCTTGTTCATCCTCATGTTGTGAAAGAAATTGGAGCACGTATAATTTCATTCATTCTTTAAGGAGGAACAAGATGACACCACAAAGAGCTGAAGATTTGGTATTTGTTCATAATAATCTTCGTCTTTTATCGAGGAAATCTCCAAGCTACAATGAAGGTGTGTCTCAATTGTGGGATGTTGGAGGGGATGGTTTTGATTCCATAGACATGGAGGACGCTGGACTACTTGAGATTGCAAACTTTTCCCTTGATGAACCACAGTTAGAGGCCGTATTATTTGGACATGTTGACAATGTGATGAATGAAGTTATTTAGGAATAACTACTTTTATGTGTTTTTTTTTTTAATGTTTGGACTTATATTTGTATTTTTGTAATATGTTATAACTTTTATGTGACTTATGTTTTGACTTTTAAATGAATTATGTTTTTAGTTTTTCAAATTTATATTTGTTTTAATATATATATATATATAATTGTAATTGGCGTATCCTGCCATGTCCGTGTCCTAGTTTTTTGAGATTTACCGTATCCCCGTATCGTGTCGTATCGTATCCACGTGTCTGTGTCCGTGTCCGTGCTTCATAGATGGTGGGAGATGCTATAAAAAAATTCACTTCCACAACACTTTTTATCTCTATCTCTAAATGAAAAAAATTATAAAATAAAAATATCATTAATAATTATTCAATATTAATCTCATTTTAAATATCTAAATAAGACATTTTTAATAGTATGACTTTTTTTTATCATAAAAGGATTTATAAATTATAATTTAATATATATATTAATTGAATTTAATTAAAAAAGTAACATGGTACAGATGTCAAAATTTTGTTAACAACCATGGAGATGGGATAAAGTTGACTGTTAATCTAAAGTTTTGACACTTGAAACTCTATATTTAGAGTTTAAAGATAGAAAATCTAAAAAAAATTATTAGAAACAACAATTTAGAGTACACTCTATTTTAGAGTTCGAATGATGGGAGATGCTTTTATTTCTTTATTGGATCCAAATCATAGCCAGGTATATATATATATATATATAAATGAGAAAATCCTAATTTGATTATTTATATCATCATTATGTATACAGTAAAAAAATTGATAAATATAATGTGATTTTCCAATATCGAACTTCTAGTTCCGTCCCTCTTCATACATTTTTATTTTATAAAAGTCCAGCTTTAACTCATAACCCATTTCACCACCAAACAATTATGCATATAAAAATTAAAGCTAGCCAACCCTAATCAATAATCATATTCTATAAAATTTGCTTAATTATTGTTTTAATAACGGTCCAAAAATAATTACATATAATAACGTTGGTTTATGAACAACTGGAATCATTGCTGGATTGGACCTATTGGTTAAAAGTGGATAGAGAAATGTATCGGTTTTTAACCACCTACAAGTTTTAACTGCAGAAATTAATGAACACATTGCAAACAATTTGATTTGACACTTTTTTGCCCTAGAATCTTATCACTGTCATAATCATTTGATTTATCAATTTGAATTTATAATCACTACTCTAATAGATTATGGTGATCAATGTATATATACGTGTCAAAATTGTATTGTACATGTACGCTCCTATTCTTGATTTTTGAAGTTCAATTCCTATTTCAAAGAAAAAAAGTTAGATGAGGAAGTGGTGGGTCTCATGATCGTATTTTATCTCTCTTTTTTTTAAAAAAAAATATTTTGTTGACCACTTCAGTGAAGGGAATATTAGTATTACAAAGTGATTTGAGGATTAGTTTTCGCCTGGACTTTGCTATCTTTTGAAATTACAACCATTAATGTGATCTACAAATATATAACACGATAAAATTAATATTGTATTGATTACATATATGGATTTACAATATCTTTTATCTGTACAATGAAAATATATGTATGAATCTTTATTCTCAAGTGGCCAATGACCTCAACTGAGAAGAAAGAAATAAACAATAAGTGGGATAAAATAATAATTTACATAGTTAATATATATTGCTTCACAATAATCACTTGCCATCTTCAACTTATAATAATCAGTAGTAGGCTAGTAGCTTCCATCTGCTATAAATAATTACATAGAATAATCAATACACATCCAATAATATTGATCCATACATGTTATTAATTTATAAATATCAACAACACTCTATATTCAAGCATGCCCACACATATAAATATATCAGCTTAAATATTACGTACTGATCATCCTCTGTTGATCAGTTCTGCTGCTTGTTAATAATGGCACGATTGGGCCTACCTGATCTCGTCATAGTTTGAACCAAGACCTCCCCAACACCTTCTCCAAATCCCTCGATCAATCCACCAAGGAACCCGATCACAACTTGAGAGGCAAGCCTGGCTGCGTTTCCAAATTTGCTGGGCTTTCCTGGTTCTTTGATGTTGTTGTCCAAAAGACCATTGACCATGTCCTTTGCACAAGCTGCATGCAGATGGTAATCACAAACTGTGCAACGATACACTTTGCCTGACCTCTTCCTCTTGCACTCACCACACACTAATCCAGGCTGGTCTCCGTTTGCCGTCGGCGACGCCGTCACTGGTAATATTTTGAGAGTATGTGGATGGAGTGGGTAGGTGATTTCATTGGAGAGCATAGCACAACAAGGATGCATTTGGAAGCTGCATGCACTGCATTTGAAACTGTAACATTTTGTAGGTTTCCCACAAGCATCACACCTTGATTTCATAATTCCTCCTTTCACTATAATTCCAAATAAAATCCACCCAGATAAGTATAAAAAATCATATATTGATAAAAACACTCGTAATATTAAAGGCAAAATTGACACTTTTATACATGATCAAATTCAAAGTTGTGCATCTTTTTTCATAAGAATTTAAATATGGTCGTGATGACGTGATGATGGGTGTCAGACATATACCCCGAGTAACCTTCTCCTCTGCTTGTTAAGCATCTAGTCTATATATGTATAAATAAAAAAATAAAAAAAATTGACTGACCTGGTTTAGTATTCAAGAGGAGTTGGTGTTGGCAGTGGAGGGGATGATTGTTGAGAGACTGAGGAGCCAGAGCACAGAACACATGTAGCTGAAAATCGCATTGTCTGCAAGTGAACCTCCTGCCTGAGCCATGTTCTTTGCAGCCAGCGCATGTGAAGAGATCATGGAGGTCAATTTGGGCAAGTGGGTGCTGTGGGTGGCTCACATGGAATCTTTCTTCACCAAAGATTAGTTGAGGAGAGGATGGGAATTCAGGAGAAATTCCAGGCCCAGAAAATGAGGTTGATCTTGGAGGAACAAACGTTGTTGTTGTTGTTGATTGATGACGAGGATTAGGGTTTAGGAGTTCCATTGATGAATTCCTGTTGTATTGAAACGTTCTTGTCTTTACAAGGGTCCTGTTGTTGTTCATCATCATCACGGTTTTTTTGCTGTTAAATTCGATTGTTTTTCAAATAACTTTGGTGGGTGAAATTGTGGTGGAAGTGATGCAGAATATATATTGTGGTGGGAAAGTTGAAAATATTTCGAAACCCATGCATAAAGTGGATGCTAGCTAGCTAGAGAGACAGCTGGGATTTTTTTTGCATGCATGTGCTTCTATCACTGTTTTATTAACATATATAAATAATCTAAATTAGAGGAAATATATTGTCACTCATTTTAGTCATGTGTAGAACTATATATTCAATAATACTAATTAATCTCATAAACAATCTATATAGACAGTATAATATTCAATAATATTATATTGTTAAAATTTTATTATTAGCTGATTTGTAACAATTACATTGATTATATATTAACATATAATAACATATAGTGATGACGTTTCAGATCAATTTATGCTCACATCATTTTGGTAACAATTTAAACAAATGTTTGAACAACATATTATTAATCATAACTATTTAGATGATTAATCAACTATTTCGTGAAATTTTCATTGACCTCCACTGATTCATAAACAAGGTGATCAGCAATCATACCCAACTTCTTGGCGAGTAACTTGGATATTACGAAATCATACAAATTTATATTTTTGTTTAATAAAAAAGGAATATTAATTATTTAAAGAGAAAAGATAGACTTGGTTAGCTATTAAAATGGGTTATGTTCCTTGGTTAGCTAACATGAGATTATGAGAATATAATATAAATATATATATAGGGCCCAAAAACAGAGATATTGATTCTTAGGAGAAATTGGTGCACGCTGTAAAGAAAGAAATAATTGATAAAAATTTGATACCATGAACATCAAAGTCAAGGTTTTATTTTAGCTTTAATAAAATGATGGACAAATTATATGGCATGCATGTAAAGAGAGTTACGACATTTTGTTGTGTCCCAGCCTTTTCAACATTTTATATACTGTATAGTTGATTTATATGACCCGAAGAATCTCAATCCCCCAAGAGAGTTCCAATATTCGATTTTGATAAAGTCTGAAACTAAACAAATCAATAAAACTTGCTTCTCTTCCTTTTCTACCTTATTGAATTTAATTGCTCTCAGATGCATCAAAGATGGAGATGTGCACTCGTATCATGTGTATTTTCTTAGAAACCCATCTCTTGTTTTTTTTGTATTCTTCCCTATTGATGTGAGTTGTCGAGCATTATTTTACGACACATTAACATAATTAAAATGTTAAAGGGATGCCTTTCTTCATGACTTGACTAATGTCCAATTATCAGTTGGTATTTTACAAGTGATTCCAAATAATTAATGTTTGTAGCCGTATTTCTACCACATTTTGTAAATATTTTATATACACGCCATTTAAGCAGCCACCTACAAATGGGAGAAAAAATAAAGAAAAAAGAGATATTCCCTAATACATCTTTTGGACTTTTAACAAAATTTATAACATTCTCAAATACGTACTAATCTAGATACATTCTCAAATACTAATCTAGAATAAGATGTATCAACTTTTTTAAAATCATATAATGATGAATTATCCAGATGAAGATGTATATATATATAACACTAATCTAGATGAATCAAAGTTGTATTTATACAATTGGTATCCATCAAATCATTTTGTGCACTTGATGTGATGTTCTTCAAACCGGTTACAGTATTACGTGGATAAGTTTTCAAAGTCCTGTCAAATTAATGGATCTTGCCCACTTAATTGCCACCTTCTTCATCTTCACTTGGGTTCTCAAATTTAATATATTGAAAATTTTAACTAGCTAGTACTTGTGGAATAACTGAGCAGATTGGTGTATTTTGTTAGGAAAGTGAAAGTGTTTACGAGTCAATTTTAAACTAATGAAGAGGAGCTATAGGCTGCACGTATGGAGTGTATGTACATGCATGGAAGGAATATAGAAGACAAAATAAAAGCTTATTACTTTGGGCTTAAGTTAGGTAATGACAGTGAAGTCAAAAGGAACTTTGTATATAAAATTCCCATTACAGGTAAATTTCCTACTAAAATCATGACTACTTTTCGAAGGCTTCTCAGCATTTTCAAATAGCAGCCCTGGTGGGTCCTTTTGGATGCTTGGAATCTTGGTTCATGGAAGAGAAGACAAGCAATGGTTCGTGGAAGAGAAGACAAGTGCAACTTCAATGCATCTTCTCCATACTTTCATATACATTTTCTTTTGAATAATTTTCAACATGGGCCGGTACTGTTGAAAAGGTACAAGTGATGAGCCCAATTCCATTAATATTTGAAGGGCCCACAAAGCCCGACAGTATCCATGAAATCGATCCACACGATAAATCAAGTGGCTCAGAAGCACTGCAAAAGTTGTGGTGTTGCTTTGCTTTCTAAATTCTAAGCCACACACAACTCACAACAGCGGAAATAAAAAGAGTTGCTATATTTATACCAATCAATCCATAACTGTATATACATCCCAATTTAGTATATTATTGAAAATCTAATATTATATTTTAGTAAAATTACTTAAACGATTAAATAGTTTGTAAGTACACAATAATAGTTATTAATTGATTTTATATTAATCCTTTGAAAAAAAAGTAAAAAAGAAGTTTCTTATTAATTATGTTTAGTATGATAATAAAAACATTTCTATTTTATCAAATCCTAACTTCTATTTTAAATACTAATTTCAATTTCTTTTAAGGAATACAAATTAATTGAGTTGACCAACAATTTACTGTTATAATTGAGTGAAACAAAATCAATACAAACCATAAACTTTCTATTTGTAAAAAAAACAACAAACTTTCTTAGGAACAAAAAAGTTGAGATACGTTGTTGTGTGTTGAGAGCTAGTAATTTTTTAATTCGGTGGAATTAGAGAATTTTAATCTTAAATTATTATTGTTTAAAACAAAAATAATGCAATGATAAGAATTTGTTTTCACACAATTTTTTAGTGACATCGAATGCTTTTACAGGAGTTAGAATATTTTTTTTAAAGAGAATTTATTTATCTAAATAAAAAGATATAAAATAATAAAATTTTAAATAAATTTGATTAGATAACAAAATAGTGGGGTGTACTAATAAAAATATAATATAATAAAAGTAAAGAAATGGTATTTTTGATATTAAATGAGGTTTATTTATGAAACATAAACTTTTAAAATATTTTAAGGGTATACTCATGAAAGGGGTGTACATACAGTCTCTTAAGTGTGTCAATATCGTCACTCAATAAAAAATAGGAATTGCATATTCGTTAAGACTTAAGAGTGGCTCATATCATTATTGCTCTCTATGGACCTAACAAAGTAAATATTAATTTCGATAAAAATAAAAAAATCAGTAGAAATATCATTAATATTCGTGAAGATATTTAAGAGTATTTTTGTTTATATATATTGAAACTCTCAAAATATGAAATATTATCGAAATTTTGTTCGTATCGCTTAAGATATTCTTTGATTTATAATTAATGTCTAATACATTGCATCACTTCATTTGTAACATTATAAATATACATATTAGCATTGTATATTCAACCTATTAATAAAGGTTTATGAATCATTGAATCGGGAAAGAGTTACGTGATTGAGATGAATAATATAATTGACTTGATTGTAAACAGTAAACTTAGTTTTGGTGATGAGAAATGGGAAGATAGAAAATGTTTACCGACAGGCGACAGTGTTGAAATTTAAAACGTAGAAACTGGAGTCTCACTAAAACAGTTAAACGTGTTAATACTTAATAGTAAAAGGATTGATGCCTTGATGGGGGCAATTGACAAAGACAACAAAATATATAGAGCTGTTTATTTCTGTATTGGATTCATTTAGCTACCCAACCCATACCTTTTTATTTTATATAAAATTCCAGCTATAACCCATATTTCGCCACCAAACATTTATCACAGCCAACCCTAACCCTAACCCTAATCAATAATTATATTCTATTAAAGTTTGATTAATTATTGTTTCATTAACGGTCCAAAAATAATTACATATAATAAAGTTGGTTTATAGAATCATTGCTAGTACGTACTGGACCTATTTGCTATTGGTTAAAGATGGATAGAGACATGCATCGTTTTTTACCACCAACTGCAGAAATTAAGGAACGACATTGCTAACAATCGTTTGATTTGACACTATCCCTTTTTTTCCATTAGAGTCTGAATCATTTTTATGATTATTTTGTTAAATATCATATGAATTATATATTTTATCCTTTTTAAACTAATATTCGAGTGAAGATATCTGTTATCTAACGAGTTCAAATACTTTTTTACGGTTTTAATACCCATTAAAAGAGTTAATTGAACAGAAAGAGAGATGGTGACAAGGGCATATGCTTCAATCATTTCCAGTTTGGTGCTCCATCACTTTTTTATATGACCTTCGTTGTTTTATCGCATTAGACCAGAAAAAGCCATTAGACTTTTAATTATATATTCAATAAGTTGTTAAACGTTATTCCCCCTCTTTTTTCTTAATAAATTTGTTGTTTGTATTCGTTTTCCAATAAATTAATCATAAATGCATTATGTTAAAAAAAAAAAAAAAACTTGAAGCAGGGGTTGTCTTTGGAAGAGAAGACAAGAATCAAAGATCACTGTGTGTAGAAGTTTATTGGAAAATTATCATGTAATTAGAAATTGGCATTTCATTCTTGTTAGACCAACTACTACACTAATTAATTGTAATGTTTTGATTCTCTAATTCACATGGCCTTCTCACAAAAAGTAATTTCCTGGATTCTTATAAGTTATAACAATCACATGCTTTTAATATTAGTAATAAAAGTCTTATTAATGTGGGTGTAAAATATTCGGAATTTCATTATATATATGTATATATAATATTGTCAAATAAACCTATTCTAGAAAAAAAAAAAAAAAGCTAAGAAACTACATTTAAATAACTTACTTGAATTGATAATAAAATTTAAGGAAGGATGTTTTAGCTTTTTTAAGTGTTTAACAAAACGCATTTAAATAACTGACTTGATTCCAGAAGTTATAACTAAAGAAAACACACTTGAAAACAGATTTGATTTGATTTAATAATGAAAATGAATTAACGATGATTTAGTTTTTTCAAGTGTTTAGTCTGTTGACTATCAAACACGGAATTAGAGGGAATGAATCAAAGGAGGAACAGAAATAGAATAAAGAATTTAACAGTAATTAAAAAACCTAACCTTAAATCACATTGAAGTTCTCCCATGTTAACCTGGGAATTTTTTAATATTCTAAATCATCGATAAACAATCATCCTTTTGTTTTCTCGATATACTTAACATTTTAATTAAAAACGAAAAAAGACCCCGAAAACTAGTAAAAACTTGTAAGGTCAAAACACATACTAATAATAATCTTATCCTGTAATTGTTCCTATCACTATACGAATCACGTGTAGAAAGATGGGATGAGTTTGGTTTAATTTTTTCATAATATGAAATTGGAATTACTATATTATTAGTTATAGTATTATATTTGAGATTAAATCATATGTTATTATGAAGTAAAAGTAATTTGTTAGCTGTTAGCAAGAAGGAGGAGGGAGACTTCATATTGGATCCAAACAACCATGAACTGGAGTGGGGGGGGGGGACCATAATGCCCTACAAATCATTTTGAATAGAAAGAATAGTTATAGAGGTAACTGGTAAGTGAGGTAGAAAAGTTAGAGTGGCAGTTGTGTAAATAAGAGGAGATCCGAGGGTATTTATGTAAACCAGCCAGGTTGGCAAGAGTGCGTGTTTTTCTCATTTTGCTGACCTTATTTTGACCTCTTATTTAAAGTATCGAAAAAAAAGAAGAACAACGACACCGACAACAGTCAGTCGCCACACACAAAACACACTAGAGTGAAAAAAACAAACAAGCAACCCCAGATGAGGAAAGAAGCGCCATCGCCCTCCGCCTCCACCGCCACCGCAAACAAGCTATACGTTTTCTTCGAGACCAAGCCTTTGGTGGCTACTCTTCTGGCTCTCACTCTGGTGTTTTTAGTATGGAATCTCCCTCCTTATTACCAGAATTTACTCTCAACTACCCGTCCTTGCTCTGCTCCAATCACCACCACCACCACCACCATTACCACCGTCACTTCTCTTAATAACAACACCGTTATCACCGCCTCAGTCGGCAATGTTTCGTATTCGGTAGCGGAGCAGAAGCTTTCCAAGCCGCCTGTCGTCGCCGTCGATCCAAACAAGAGGGTGTTCCGATCCTACGGAAACGCGGCGGCTCTTTTTGTTCAGATGGGAGCCTACCGCGGTGGTCCACGGACTTTCGCGGTGGTGGGTCTGGCTTCCAAGCCAATTCACGTCTTTGGACGTCCCTGGTACAAATGCGAGTGGATCTCCAACAACGGTTCCTCTACAAGAGCCAAAGCCTACAAAATGCTCCCAGATTGGGGTTACGGTCGTGTCTACACAGTCGTTGTTGTCAATTGTACATTCGCAGAGAATCCCAATTCGGATAACACAGGTGGTAAGCTCATGATTAACGCCTACTACAGTGAGAACCCCAGAAAGTTCGAGAAGTTCACTGCTTTAGAGGAGGCACCTGGCGTCTACAACGAGTCCAAATACCAACCGCCTTATCAGTACGAGTACTTGTATTGTGGGTCGTCTTTGTACGGAAATTTGAGTGCTTCGAGGATGAGAGAATGGATGGCTTATCACGCTTGGTTCTTCGGACCCAGTTCGCATTTCGTGTTCCATGACGCGGGAGGGGTTAGTCCTGAGGTCAGGGCGGTACTGGAGCCGTGGATTCGAGCTGGGAGGGCCACATTGCAGGACATCAGGGATCAGGCAGCGTTTGATGGGTACTATTACAACCAGTTCTTGGTGGTGAACGATTGTTTGCACCGCCACCGACACGCCGCAAATTGGACTTTTTTCTTTGATGTTGATGAGTATATTTATTTGCCTGCTGGGAATACTCTGGAATCAGTTCTTCATGAGTTTTCGGATTATACCCAGTTCACTATTGAGCAGAATCCAATGTCCAGTATGCTCTGCTTGAATGATTCCACCCAAAATTATCCCAGGTATGTGAATGTCCATTAAATAGTTATAGATACAAATTTGTCATTTCCAATTGAATACTATAGAAAGTTAAGAAACTTGTTGATGGAATTAGAAAATATAGATTGATCATTGATGATGATGTGAATCAGAATTTAGAGTTGGATAATCTGTATCTGCATTGAATTACTTAAATTGTTGTCCTATAACATATTTAGGAACTGCTTTCGAATTTGTGTTATTAATTTGGGTTTATGAGAGTATATGTTGTTGCTGAAAGCCTGAAATTTTATCAAAATAGGCAATGGGGGTTTGAGAAGCTGCTGTTCAAGGAATCAAGAACGGGGATTAGGAGGGATCGAAAGTACGCGATACAAGCTAGTAAAGCGTTTGCAACGGGGGTTCACATGTCGGAGAATGTGATTGGCAAGACCTTGCACAAGACGGAGACAAAGATTCGTTATTACCACTATCACAGCTCTATTACCGTACATGAAGAACTGTGCAGGGAATTCCTCCCTGAATCAGCCAAGAACAATGTGAGTTGGTACAAGAAACTCCCATATGTCTATGACGACAACATGAAGAAACTTGTGAACACAATCAAGGAATTCGAGCACCAAACCATTGGAGATGTAGCTGTCTACGAGCATTCATGATCCATTCGACTTCATAGTGTTAAAAGTGTTATGGAACACCACCACAGGCATGATAATTGATAAACATGTATGGCTAATGTGATCAATGATAACACGCGTGGCCTGCATTCGCATAATTTCCTTCCTGGTTAGGGTTGCTGAAAGCTCACTCTTTCTTTCCTGGAAGGCATGCACGAGTGGTGAGAAGTGAGAAGTGAGAAATTGCTTTCATTTATCTGTAAAGGTGAGTGTCTTACCTGTACCATTCCATCTACCAATCTCTTTCTTCTTTTTCTTTTTTTCCTCGTTTGCTAAATAATTTATTTGATTTATATCCATGGAAATTCTGTAAAATTGTTACGTTGCCGATTTTTTGAGAACTATTAATGAGATACCATAGCTTTTAGGAATTTGTTAGCCTGGTAGTAGAAAATTATAAAAGACAGATGCCGTGTGGGTGGAAATTGGGATGTAATGATGGCTACTCTCTTCTTTTTCAATACAATTCGTTTGCAGGGAATGCTAAAGTGTAAATCATAAAGCAAAAAGATTGGATGATTAAGAAATGGTATTGGAAAAAGATTATATGAGATCCAATTCATGAGCTATTGTTTTGACAAGTAGATGTAGATGGGCAATAGAATACAAGAATTATAGTGTCTACAATTGCATTTGGGACTAAAATTGTATATGTAAATGATCCACATGTTGGTTCTAATACGATTAAGGTGTGAGTCTTGCATTATTTTATTTTTAATTTAAGAGGAAGCAATTAATGGTTTTGTCTTGACCTAGGATTCTATGGTGGATTAGGTCCCAGATTAATCGATGTGGTGATTTAACATAAATTAATAATTTAATACCAAGTTACCTTTTCCTTTGGGAAAGAAAAGTTTTACAAGATGCTTCACTCTTGAAGTTTCAAGGAATGAAAAGCAGGGTAAGTATGTCAAAATTGCATCCAGGTGCAATATTCGGTAAATTAGTGTGGGAAGTTTGTATACAGTTTGCCCTTTTATGTAATGAAAAGGTTTGTATTCGGTAATGCTTGTTAATAATACTAATCCTTAGTTTCTTATTTGGGAGCATTTTGATCAAACTATACAATAGTCATCCATAAAATAAAATTTCTTTTAACAATCGAATTTTATCTTTTTACACATTTTTTAAAAACAAAATTTAAATTAAGATTATCCTTTTATATTTTTTGCACTCCACACTCTATTTTAAAAATAAATTTCTAAAAACACTATTATTTTATGTTAATAAAAGTTACGACGAATCATCGCAACCTTTGAATTCATCGAGTAATCTTTTTTAAATTAAATTATTAAAAAAAGAAATTATCTCTCATAAATCAATAGAATTCTTTCCTAAATCATTCGATTAATATTACATATTAAACATTCTTTTCTAAAATTTTAATTACCATATTAAATTCTCTCTCCTTCAATACATATCTATAATTTTCTATCTTCATTCTTTCTCAAGCAAGAATAATAGTTAAGAAGAAAAAAACTTATGAATAAAATTATAAATGTATATACAAAAAAAAATACCCTGTTTTTCGAATATATATATATATATATAATGTTTTTATGACTTTTTTAGATATGTGATTGGTTAAAGAATTTTAATTCTTTCATTAGTCTTGTAAATTTTGAGTTTAATCGAATCTAGTTACAACAATTAAAGTTTTTATACATTTAATCGAATCTAGGATGTGTGTGTTTTAACGTACAGAGGAGACGAAGAACATGTGCTTAGTAAGTCAAAATCAAGCACAAAGTTGACTCCTAACATGTTCATCTCGCGATGGGCCTAACCCAATTTGGACTCTGTTCTAAGTCCTAACAAATTTGAAAAATGAAAGGCTATAAGAAAATGTGACGATATTTACACCTCTAAAAACTCAACATGTATCTCTTATGGTATGTACACCCCATTAAATGGGCTGAAATTGTACATGGGCTAATGGGGCGGCCTCAACGTGAAGCCTCTCTAAATATAAATATATAAATTATAAATAAACCTTTTATTATAGCGTAATTACTTAATTTTAATAATTTACCTTAAAAATTATTAACTACAATGGGAAACAGAGGTATCTACATCTGCTGATCAACCCATGTATCTATTCAATTCCTAAGATTTGACGTCTGTTCCTTCGACAGCAGTACTATTGGTTGTGGGTTAATAATACTCGGTTTTTGATGATATGGATGAATCAAACGTTCTAGTTACACTGTAGTGAATCACGTTCACTTTCTCGGAAAATAAAAAACTCAATCATGCTATCAAACATGAGAATGTTTTAAGATTCTCTTTCACATATAAAGATGCCACGGTACCAAACGGCCCTAAGTGTATACCGTAAGAGAGTTTTAGATGGGATGGAGAGGAATCGTCTTGGGCCCTTGGCTCACACAGTGTTATAGTGCAAGTATTATCACTTCTCATTCATATTTGGAATTGAATCTATAAACACAGAATCCTGGTTTGTTAGTGATTTGGATAAATGTTAAAAGTGTTAATTGGAGTGGAGTGAAGAATGATCTATAATCAACCCCAAATGTCCAGGGAATTTGGAAATTGGATTGGGGAATAACATTGTTCTTATCCTATACTCTGTACTATATAATATACTTTCTTTCTTCTTCTTCTTTTTTTGGTGCAAATGCCAAATGGTATCTGATAAATTCCTTATTATCTCTTTCCCTACATCAAATTCGATTTACAAAAGTATCATATTCTTTTGGTCACAACTCACAACTTTGAATACAATATGGTATTCAATGGGCCGAACAATACTATTTGGGCATACAAATTAAAGCCCAGCTCAGCCTAACACCACTTGCCTGATTCTTGTTTTTATTTTATTTTTTATTTTGTTTTAAAAAATATATGCTTTTTTATGGAAGAGTTGTTCAAATTTACTTGCAGAATAAGAAATGAGATTTCATACCCAGAAAACATTAATTAGATACCATAATAGGTAGATCACAGGTGATTAAAAAAGATTACGCTTAAAAATAAATTGTAACAAAGAAAATATTAACATTCAATAATTTGATATGGCCGTCAAATGGTGTATAATAATATATACTGATTTAAAAAAAATAAAAACTAGCCGAGAAGTCTTCGGATGCCACGTATGCTCTTGCCTTTCTCTTGTCTTTTTCTGTATACATACGAAATTAAACATTTTTCATTTGTAAGAGTGTTGACCAGACTAGAACACGTGTACGGCTCCTAGTCTCACGTGTGTACCTTATAAAACTATTGATCGAAGTGGGGTCCATCTGGAAATCGGACGGTCACGGAGAGATTCTGGTGTCTCCATTGAAGTCCGTCGATAAATTCGGCCCTTGTTATAAAACAAGGGCACGTTTCCCTTCTCTCTTAGTCTCTTTCTTTTATTATTATTATTATTATTTTATTTGAGTGACCGCCCTATAACATTTTCCATTTTTGCTTTTTCTGCTTCCGCTCTTTCACCGTATACATACAACACATATATATAATCTATATATCATTTTTTTTTTATCAAACCCTAAATAATCCAGACTTTTCAGTGGCGGTCTTCTTTTCACATTCTTCACTACCTCTGTCTCCTAATTCACAGGTCTGTATTACACTTTTGCTTCTTTTTCTTCTTCTATGTTTGTTTTCCTCTGTTTTTGTTGCGTGTCTGATTGATATCAATCTGTTTCAGTCTCTGGTTTTGATCGGTTTTTTGAAAAAGCTGGAAGGGTGGCGTTTTATAATCAACATCAGTTTCATCAGAATCTAGGGGTCTTCAAGGCCAATCACAACAAGAAAATCATGGTAACCACACTCTCTCTCTGTTTCTTTATTATTAATTTCCGGGAAAAAAAAGTTTTGATTTTGATTGGTGGTTTGATTTGATTGTTCAGGTGAGTCCAATAGGACGAATGGAGGAAGACGACATGGGTCCTCCGTGGTTGAAACCAATGTTGAAAGCCAACTATTTTGTACCCTGTTCAGTTCACGGTGAGTCCAACAAAAGTGAATGCAACATGTTCTGCTTGGACTGTATGGGACATGCTCTCTGTTCTTACTGTTTGATCAATCACAAAGATCACCGTGTTGTTCAGGTACTGTCACTTGAAAATCAAAATTTTATTAAAAAAATTGATCAGTTGCATCTGTGAATAGCTGAGTAAGAATGTGAGTAAACGAATGTGCAGATAAGGCGATCATCATACCACAACGTGGTGAGAGTGAATGAGATACAGAAGTACATAGACATCTCCTGTGTACAGACTTACATTATCAACAGTGCCAAGATTGTATTTTTAAACGAGAGACCTCAACCCAGGCCTGGTAAAGGTGTCACTAACACTTGTGAGATTTGTTGCAGAAGCCTTCTTGATTCCTTCAGATTCTGCTCTCTCGGCTGCAAGGTACTGTTCTCTGTTTTTCTTGATTGTATCATACTGTATCGTAAAAAGTAGAGATTTTGATTTATAATCTCCAATGTGGGTGTGACATTGCATTCCCCCATCAGTTAAATTGGTTGATTTCGTGTTTGAATGATGCTTTTGTCTTCACATAATACTCTGTTTTTTGATGATTGAATTGTGTTCTGTTAATCTGTTTTGATTTTTAATAGCTTGGAGGGATGAGGAGGGGTGACCCAGAGCTGACATTTACGCTGAGAACGAAGCACAAGGATCCATACCATGGTGGTGGGTCGGAATCAGATGAATCATCAACACCAAGGAAGATTAGAAGGACACCTATGTTCAGCCGTTTGATGGAAGGACTTTCAATCTATCCTTCTTCTGATTATGGAGATCATAAATATTGCAGCTCTTCTGGGGACGACACCACTCCAAAGCTCTCTCCTGCTACTCCACCCATTTACAACCACGGCAATGCCAGGAGAAGAAAGGGTATACCTCATCGTGCCCCATTTTAAAGTTCTCAATCATCAGAAAAAAAAAAAATATATATATATATATATATACATATAATGAATTAGGCTTTCAAGTAAAGGGGATGATAGTTGATATGATGTGAAAAAGGTCTTTTTAGTGTATAGTGAAATAAATGTGAGATAAAGGGGAATCTGATAAATTATATAAATAGCACAGAAAAAGAATAGTAATAGTAACAGTAGTGGTGGTGGCGGTGGTGGTGGTGTTAGCTTTTTATTATTATTATTATTATGTGTATATACTAGAAAAAGAAGATAGTGTGTTTTATTTTTATTAGATTTGGAGTAAGGAAATGGTGTGTTCATATGTGTATATTATTTCTTTTAAACTAATTATTGTTATTGTCACTAAAATTAGAAATGATAGAATCATATATATTATTAATAGAGTATCCAATGTACATGTCATGCAATATATGGGGGGGTTTACGGTTGCTGCTAGATTAATAACTTTGTATGTAGTATGTACATAAGATTTTATGATTCTATGCCATTTTCATAGCTTTTATATATCTATGTACTCTTGCGTGTGATTGATTGATTGAGTGAGTATTATATTAACAGGTTGATTGTGAGGTTTTATTTTAAGATTATGCAGAATTTGGGGTGGGTTTGTTGCGTTTTTAATGGAGATACGAAGTATATTATAAAATATTAATGATGCAAAGACAAGTGTTGCTCTCTATGGTGCAAGTGCAAGTGCACACTATACACTAGGGTGTTTTAATGCAAAGTGTCTCTAGTCAAATCTGACATTATATTCGGTTACTTGTACAAATATGCAATCTCTATAGATAGAACTATATAGAAGAGGAGGCCCCGCATGGTTTCAACTGTCAACTAATATAATCGTTATCAAATTCCACTTATGCAATTGATTTTATTTTGTTTATAAATTTAATAATACAAAAAATTGAGTGGTGGTATGATTGGGGATTTATAATATTAATAAACATAATAATGAATGGTGCTTGATGAGTAGCAGTAGTGAGCCAATAAGAGCTTGCGTTCACGCACAAGTTGGGGTTGATCATTGATGTGAGACCTTCCATTTGCTGACAAATACAATTACCTAATCACTTGATTAATAAAAAATACAAACAATTGTAATATTCGTTCTTGTTTGTGGTGTGGACTGTGGAGAAAAAAACAGTAATTGTAATTATACATTTATACAAGAGTAAAATCGTAATTAAATATAGGATTAAAGAGAGGGATCAAATCAAGAAAAAGTTCAAAGAGACACGTAAACCCCACTAACACAACTACACAAGAAGGCCAGGAAAGGGACGTGGATCTCTCAGATGCTCCAAAGTCTCTTTTTCTTGGCGGTTTGATCCCTATCACCTCCACCTCCTCTTCTTCTTCTACTTTGTTCCTGTTGTTGAATAAATAAATAAAAAAAATTAGTAATAAATGAAAAACAAGTGGATGATGAGAGAGAGCCGTGAGGAATCCGAAAGGCTGCGTGAGAGACTCTTCTTTCAACCCCTTCCATCCACTTCTTCTTCCGCTTTCCTTTTCTTATCTTTTTAAATATCAAAAAAGAATATTAACACTTTCATCCTTTCTCTTCTTTATATTCAATTATTGACCTCCTAACTCACTTCTCCTCAACTTTCCCGTTTTAAGTATCAACTCCCACTTGTTCCTAAATCCTAAATCCTAAATCATTCACTACTTTTATACAAAAGTATTACAAACCCGATATAATCCTGTCTCGTCAATGTGAGTGTGACGAGTTTATTATTGAATCATTTCAATTTTATCGTTATATAATAACAAATCTCGTAGGTTGTTAACGATCCGTGTGTAAGATGTTCACCGTCAACTAATTTTAACTTTATGGTTAATAGTTCATTAAATAAAATGCATTTATGGTCACCATAATTTGTTACACATTCGAAACACAAAAACTTTTTTATATATATCGTGGTCACTATCATTTGTTTGTTACACAATCCTTTAGATTTTTACATATTATAGACATGTTAATTTGTTACAAAGTCGGTCCTGCTATTTATTAATTTATATTACAGCCACGTATCAGCCACCACACCAATATAGAGCTCTCATAAAGAATGAATGTGGAGGTCTGATAGTGTACACCATAATTGAATTTGTTTGAATTTGTTTTTGGCGTTTACGAAGAAAAGAAATGATTAAATGGAAGAGTGAATTTTGATGGTGCTTACTAGTTACTTAGTAGTTAGTAGTAACTAGAACAATGTTTCGTCTGAGAAGAAGCCACGTATGAGTCTGTGACCGCTGTTGTCTGAACACGTGTTGGGGATCTGTCGGAACTCTGAACACCCCCTAGTCAAGCATATTTATCCCGACTCTTTCCTCATTTCGAGAAGAAGAACGTGAGCTGATTAATACTTTAATACTGTGACCGTGTGCCTACCTTTGTCTTTCGGTTTTAATTAGTCTCTCTGATCTCTGACTCTAAAGAAGATGATGTTTGCGATACAGGGGTGGTGGTGGTGGTGGTGGTGGTGGGTGCAACTGTACAATTTGTAATTTTTATAATATAAAGTCGATGATTCAGCATCAAAGTAAACACACGAATCCAATATAAACCTAATAAAATAATTTTCAAAGAGTCGTTTTGTAGATAAGGACCATAAGGTTTAGGTGTTCGGCATCAGACATGTCGTCATTCCTCATTTCTTTAATTAATCAAATCAATATCTAATCTTCTTTTTCAAATGGCTATTTAATTGTTATATGTTTGCTTAGACAATTCAAGATATCATTCTGGCCCGGCCCGAAAATGTAGTAAATGGAAGAGGAGTGGTAAGGCTTTCAATGTGCAAATTAAAATTCAGACATTTTTGCAAGGTGTTAAGTTGCAGAATTTGACACACAAGTACACAACCACAACGACGACTACAACAACATATACTTTAATTTTGTTCTGCTCTGTGTCTTGTTGTGATATGGGAGTGACACTTGGGGAGAATCAAACACCGTTTGTTCTAGGAGGGTGTGCAACTGTCGTCGCATTGCTTTTGTTTATCTTTTAATTATATCCATACAACTTCACTGAATATATATAAATAGTTTTGTATTGCATACGCAGTCATTCAACTCTTATCATATATTATTTTGTCATGTCATTGCTGGATACGAGTGCATAGAATTGATCCTAAATTCCTAATTAGTAATTACAAATAATAAAGAGTGTTTTCTTGTTTTGAATGTCACATTAATTGTTTGATTATTCTTAACTAATTAAGTTTATTAGAATTCAAGAGTCAGCCATGTTTCATAAAGTAGAAGCTGGTGGGACGATCAGCTGATATATCCATCAAAATCCTATATCAGTAGTATGTATGTATATATATATATATTACAGTAACCTAGCCACCTCTTTTCTCACATTCTAACTATATATACCTAACTAATCCCAGTCAAGGTTGATAATACCGGTACAAGTCTCTCTCAAATCCACCCCTTTTTATTTTCTTTGGGAATTACAACTAATACAAGATCCTACAAGCAAGGTCTAAAATATTACTGGGTGAGATAAATACTTACAACTATTAAGGTTCAAATTTTGGTAGAAGAACTTCCACTTGAAGATTTCAGCCATAGAGATAAAGGGTATACCGGTTCAAATCCACCTCCTTTAACTAATATAATAAAAGTAACAGTATTTATATCCCTAAAATTTTGTATATACATAACTTTTTGTGTAAACCCATCAAAAAATTTAAAAATTTATATTTTGTAAACACACCCGACACATTATCAAATATATCCTTTTTTTTTTTCAATTTTCAAAGATATTATCAAATAAATAAAAAAGAGAGATAGAAGATTACAACGAAAATCACTGATATTTGATCTTGATTTTTATTGATATTTGATCCAACCAAAAAGAATAATATATGAAAATCATTAAATAAAAAAAAACTCAGGTAGGGTTTAAAAAAGCAAACACTTTGATTTATATGGGTGATTGGGTGAGGATCTTCTACTCTGCAGATATTTCTCATAATCTAAAGCCGTTTAAAATAAATAAAATAAAAATAAATAAATAAATAAAATAAATTACAATATTTAAGTAAACATATAAAGGTCAGTTTATAACCAGTTTGATATTGTTTTTGAAAAGTTAAAATCATATTATTTTATAATTTTGATATAAAATGATGTTCGGTAAAACTTCTAAAAGTAATTAATTGATAATCTGACAAGTTTTGACAGTGATTTTAAAGTAGGTGAGGGGTTACTTTTTAAAAGCGATTACGGAAAAACTATTTCAGTATTTAATGAATATTTTAAAATATTTTTATTATCCTTATGAAATAAAGTTAAAATCATTTATATGCCTTATTTTATCTCAAAATTAAATATTCTATTGAATATTGATTTGATTTATAAAATCTTTTGAAAATCTTTTATTGTTCTTATGGAATTTTTGTTTCTAATATAAATATTCTACTTAAATATTGATTTAATATATATAATTAATAAAAAAATGAAATAGAGTCCTAAAATCATGTATATTTTTGTCATTGTAATTAATCTCAACACATAATAAAATTACCAAATATATGTATATTGTTTTTGAGCAATACAGTAGTTTTAAAAATATAATTCACTAAACATCTGTCAATTAACTTCACGGCTAATTATTCTTTCAGCACAGTTAATAATGATTATTATAAAAGTTATAGCAATATCGGAGTGCCATCAGTCAAAGATCCAAAATATATATATATATATATATATATATCGTCATCGGTTCTCATGTTGCTTAAGAATTCAAACACCAGTTTATTTGCTCAAGCTCATCAAACCCTCTCTCATGCTCTCTTTTTCCTTCTCTGGCATGGTTTGTTTTGGGATCCCTTCTTGACATTTCCATATTTTAGTTTAGTCGGTACGAATTCAAAAAAGAGAACCGATCTATAATATATTTGGATTAAATGATAATTTGATATGCAAGGGCGGACCCACCTTTAGGCCAGGGCTCAATTAAAAAAAAAATGATTCTATTGTTTTTAATATATATTTATTTTAATTAACAAAAATAACATGTAACAATAATTAGCATAATTGGTATTACTTTTGCACGGATTCGAGTCCCACTGCTTGCAGTTCAAATGTTTTTATTATTTTAAAATTGTTTTTTATTATTTTCAATTATCTAATATTATTTTCTTAAAAGAAATCTAATAATTTTAGTTTGAAATACCTAAGTCCCGATGAATCCAATCAATCCCTAAAATCTCAAATTTATCAATTGTATTAAAATATTTCATCTATTATTACGATTCATTTTATTTTATTGTCAGTATTTTTCTTGTTTTTCTTGTTTTAATTTATTCAAAATCAATAACTTACCAACAATTACAAAATAAAAAATTTAAAAATATAACTAGTTATATTTATTAATCAATTATTTTTATATAAAATTAATTAAAAATATAAAACAAAATTTCTTATTATAAAATTATATTGTAATTTATTTTTAAAAGAATAAATATTATGAGATAAATTATGGACTTATGGTTGCAAGTGTTATCATTTGAGCTATCAATGAGTACGATTATATAGCATGGTCTATCATCGATAGTTTGGCGGTATTCATCTGTTAATCGATAGAGGACTTCATCTATAGATATGGACATCGTGGCTTCATTTATTAAATAAGAGTAGAATACCATCATATGAATGTTTTGAGGTATTGAATATTAAATCTTAATGTTACGTTTTCAATAGTGTCTATTGAAACATGCATTACAAGAAAATTGATTATCCACTACAGACCATTCACTACGGGCTTTGGAGGCCCGTATTGAAAAACCATTATTTACTACGAGCAATTAAAAGCCCGTAATAAAGTTAGTATCATTAAATCATTTAAAACGGCATTTAAAAGCCCGTGAAGGATAATAATTAGCTGTTGCGAGCAGAAATTGGCTCGTAATGAACAATATATACATTACGGGCTTTGTCTGTAGTCTTTAAGTTATTCACTACAGGCGACGTCTGTATTGGAAAGTAATTAAATTATTGGAGGGAGTACAAATAAATACTCCCGCTAATTTCCAAAATCCACTAAAATCTATCCCCCCTTTAAAATCTAAAGTCGATCTCCAATACTTAAATCCCTACAAATCTTTATCTCTCATAAAGTGAATCCCTAAATCCCCAAATCGGTTCAATCAGCTTCATTTTACATGTATTTCACTTGATGTTTCTGTTCTCTTGATCTAATTTCTGGTAAGATCTCTTTATTGACAACACAAGTCTCTACTCCCTACTCTCTCAATCAATTATTCTTAGTTTTTTAGTCATGGTATAATTTGAATTTGTTTTAAATTTATACAAATTTCTTCTCTTTTTGTTGTTACCCATCTACATGAGTGTTTAGGCTTTATAGTTTTTTAGATAAATTTATCCATAATTTTTAGTTTTTATCTACATGGGTACAAACAATTTGTCACTGATTACGTTTTGTGTTGTAGTTAATGTAATAGAAATTGATTTTAAGTTGTATGGATCAGTTTTTGCATGTTAAATGATGTTAAATTGAAGACTTGACAGCTCTTGTTGCAGGTGGATCTGTATGTGCTAAATTGAAACTATTAAATGGTGTTATTTGCCTGATATATTGTATCAGCTTTTCATAGCTTATGAAATTGTTGGAGTAGTATAATTGTTCCCTTTGTTAAGACAATTTATTAATAACAATTATATTGTGTGAATACAGTTTCATAATGACTAACTTATTTTTCTTTTGGTTTGCAAGCATGTTGACTACGTGTCAATTCTCTAACACGGACATTTGTACTCTATATACTTGAGTAAGAATTTGTCCCTTTTATTTTAACTATCGGTTATGGTTTTAAACTTCTGTGATGTATCTACTACCTATTGAAGCTAGCATAGACATTGGCTGGTACTTGGGTTGCCATTCAGTTTAATGAAAAAATGAGGTTTAAAGAAAACATGGGTTGATTGTACATATATACCAAAAATGTGGCTTGGGCAAATGTTTCAATTGTATTTTTGTTTCAGGATTATGTAAGATAGCACAACTTTCTATTGAATTGTTTATATCGTAGGGTAGCTTGTTACCATTTTGATTAATGTAGTAGATTTTATAATGGTTAAAAAGTGTTGACTATTTGGTGGAAGTACTGATTATATCGATTAGAATGTCTTTACAATTTCACTTAAGTAGGTAGTAGTTACATTATATAGCTTTAAAACGAATCTGACTTGATAGAAGTTTGTTAATCTTTTAGGGATTTGTCTGTTAAAAAGATATGTAGCGGTACTTATTTATAAAAGAATCTGACATTATAGAAGTTTGCTAACCTTTTGGGAATTATCTACTAGAATGATATCCAGTTGTAATTTCTAGGCTTAAAACGCGGTATATATGTGTTATATGAAGTGATTCTATAGTTCAACCTCTTTTTTTTTTCTTGTAAACTTGCTGAATTTTATTGTTGAAAGCTTTGCTTTGGCCTTGATGGCACTTCATATTGAGTATGATTTTCTTGTTTTGTTTTAATATAATCTAATAAGATTGCTCTCTAATGCTTGTGAATGTATCTTTTATAATATTGATTATTTAAAAATATAAAGCATGAATTCATGGAGCTTATATAGATATGCTCATCTTGGTCTACTGCAAGCTTTTTTATATTGCGTCATTTATTAAATTGTTTTTGCAGCTACATGCACTAGAATCACCTCCTAGCTACAAATCGAATTAGACAACCTGAGTTGTTTTTCTCCCTATATTTAGATGAAACTATAAGCTTTTTGATTGCGATTCAAGTAGTCAAATATGCAAGCTTCGTTTAAAGTTAACTATTAATAAAATTTTGATTTTAGATATATTTCATTGTTTTCTAACTAACCAATATGTACAATGATCTAAAAAGAAAAATTTGGTTCATTTCAGACCAATGATAAAGCTGCAGTTGAAGAAAGAGTACATCAGGTAAATAAACATCAAATACTTATTTTTTTTTTCATACTTCTACACACATTTATATTGGTGGAGAGTTATTTGCATTGCTTGACTAGCAGCCTATGAAGTTATTAAAAGAGGAATCTGCTATAGGTACTCAACTTCTCTTTATTTGTTTCCTTTTCTTATCTGATTTTTTTTCTTTTCTTTTTTCTCTTGTTTTTGGTGTCAATGCCACATTTTACCTACCACTTAAAAGTATATGACCGTTGATTGGTAGAGGACCTAGAAATATCAAATATGCTTGTGGTATAATCTAAGTACAACTTAAAGCTAGTTATGCTAATTATGACATAAGATGAGTCACAGAGAAAAATTCAATCATTCTGCATTTACTCGAGTGCAAATTTGACAATGGTTAGTTTGATATAGTCTTAAACATTTGATGAAGAGAATGAATCTTATCATTTATAAATGGAAGGTATCTATTTCTTCAGCTCTATATGTACCCTTGTTAAGATGTACTTAGTACTCCTTCTGATTCTATGTTGCAGAGGTTGCTATTACAGTGGTGGAAATTGGAGAACTTGATGGAGTTGTCACTTGGAGTAATTGCGAGAGCTGGGAACATTATTGGACCATAACTTTGCATTCAAAATTTGTGGAGATTGAAGGAAGACAATATTCTTCTAGTATACTTCAAGTAATTGGACCAAAACTTTTCACTGATCTATAATATGATTTCAGTGAATGTTTTTTAGTAACAAAATTTTTGGATGTCACACACTTTTAAGGATGGTGTAATTAGTTGAATGTTTTGTAACACTATATATATTTTTAATATATATAGATATATTTAGAATTTTATCAACAGATCAAAGTGTAGAATGATAAGAATATTAATGTGACAATAGATTCCAAAAAAATCAAATTACAATGGTAAACCAAAATCAATAGGTGGCTAATCGTATATTTTTTTCTTATAAAAAAATCATCAACTACGGACATAAAATGTTTTGAATAACATAACTTAAATGAATTATCAAGGGCATATAACGTTTTATATAAATCAACTAACACCCGAACAGCCTGTTGTTAGTAGCTAATTCATTACGTTCAATGCCTGTTGTAGTTGACTTTATTTATCACGGACATAATTTGTAGTCAAAACATGATTCATTATGGTCGATGCCCGTAGTAGTTGAGCTTATTTACCACGGACAGAATCCGTAGTCGAAACACATCATTTTCCATCACAGTTTCGCATATGACGGGCGTTGCAGCGGGCTATGCCCGTAGTAGATGAGCGTCCACAAAGGGCATCGCCCGTAGTAAATAGAAGGTTTTCTTGTAGTGATGGCTTTTGGACAAATCAAAATATCCAAGTTCAAAATATGGTCATATGAGTAAATATGCTAACTTGAAGAGGTATAGGCGGTCTATGAGCTCTTGACGATTACTGATATTTTTCACGAGGATACACTTTCTCCAATAAGGTTATCTAGGGTATGAATGAGAAATATTAACTTATTCTATCTTTATTTAAGAGTTACATTTTTTTTCTTTAGTGAAATAAATTAAAATTAATAGATCGGACCTAAGTGAATCATTTGTTGATTGTGATTGGGTTGTGTCTATTGAAGCTTAAATTTAGATAGCCCGCCAAGATCCTCAATCCACACTAACTTGCATGGATCACTTGATATATTCTACCGGACCAATTTAGGGGTCTATCTAGAATTGTATTAAGACATGTGAACTTGTTTCATTTTATAAGAATGAGTTTAGTTCATATGTGAACTTTTTATGAATACCCAATGGATTTAATAAAATAAGAAAAATAATATATATACTTATACAATGTCATGGGCGGCAAGGCTAATATATAAAAGCATAATATATTATTTTTTATTTTATCATTTAATTAAATGGAAATTAATTAATTTGTTGATTAATTAATTATTTAATTGAAAGTCCATTTTTTTTCGAATAGGAGAATGTCTCATAATTAAGGATGGCAGCGGGTCGGGTTCGGATGGGTTTTATAAAATCCAAACCCTCATCCGTGAAAATTTTCTTCACCCACGCCCGCCCTCAAACAAGCGGGTTCGCGGGCGGGTTTGAACCCGCTGGTAATGGCTGCACCCACACCCTCAACCGCGAATTCGCGAAACAATGCGTGTTCTCGGGTGAATGCTTCACCCGCGGGATACTCATAAACCCATTACCCACGAACCCGCGAACCCATGATTTGTCATTTGTAAATTTCCACATGTAATAACCTATTTGATATTTAATTGAATTAAATTTTCATTTCTAATTCCCTACTTGATAAATTACAAAACAATAATAACCATAAAATAAAACAACAAAAAATAATTCAAATGTCTATGTATGTATCTGTACAAATAGAATAGCCTATTTGTACATAATGGTAAAGGGGCTCCTCTATGATCTATGATCATA
Source organism: Dipteronia dyeriana (assembly GCA_032871835.1). Classification (NCBI taxonomy): domain Eukaryota; kingdom Viridiplantae; phylum Streptophyta; class Magnoliopsida; order Sapindales; family Sapindaceae; genus Dipteronia; species Dipteronia dyeriana. The sequence continues at coordinate 122,634,336 of CM065296.1, forward strand.
GAGAAAAATAGAAAAATGAAGGGATAGTTTAATCCTTACCAAAAGGAAATGTTGAATGAATTGATTGGAAATTATGAAATTTCGCCATTTCTTTTTCTTTCCCTTATAAGAAAGCTACTAATCGTAGGGAAAATGGAATTTCTACAATGACTGAAAATCCCTCTAATGGACTAAATCCTTGGGCTAAGGGTCAAATTGGTAATTTTTCTTACATCCCCAACCCCCTGGAGCCCAGGTATCATATACGCCCCCAAAATAAAGAGCTTTGAATACTAGAAGAAAAACGCCTATACCTTACAAAATTAAGTGAATACCCAAAATTGTGGTCATTTTATTTATATCTTTCCATTCATAACCGAAAAATGGGAAAGATTCTTCAAGAGTCTCTGATCATCCAATAAGAAGGGTTTCAATATTATATGGGTTCGCGGGTCCACGGGTCCAACCTGCGGGTTCGTTTTGTCAACCCGCAATCTCCCGCGATTCCACTAGGTTTTTCATTAAACAGGTTCACGGGGGTCGTAAATTCACCATTCACTCCTGACCCTATAGGGGTCAGGTTAGGAAGGGTGCCCGCGGGTGCGGGTCAAATTGTCATCCTTACTCTTAATATTATAATATTGTTGATAGTATAATTAATATTAAAGATTATATTTTATAAGTAGATAAATAAAATGAATTATTTATCTAATCAAATTATGAAGTCTTTCATATGGTCACAAATACACTAAGTCAATCCATCTAAGGAAAGGATTCTTGCCTATCAAGTAAATCTTTCTTAGAACAGGATTTGGTTTCCTATATATACTATATATTAAATTCGACCAAGACATAATTTTTGGTCTGAGAAGTTGTTTTTTATTGTTATAAAAAAAACTTCGTCCAACTCATCGTGTGAAGAATTCGATCAAGCATAGAGAAAAGAGAGAACTTTTTTGTTTTCGATAGTACACTAGTATCTTTTGCATCAAAAGGGTTTTTTGTACAACATCGAATCAAGGTTCACGTGAGTTTCAATCAAATCGATTGATAATTCACAAGTGACCAGACGTTCTTGGTTTTTCTCTTGGAGGATTATTGTGACTAACAAAGAAGAATATTTTGTTTGTTTCCATCATCAGGTATACAATTTAAAGAAAGGAAGCCCACACTCCTAAGTGATTAACGTTCGTGATTGGATTGGAAGATCTTGCGGATTCAATTCGACGATAATTCAATCGTCACGAAAAAAAAGGTACGATACACTTTTCATATACATCAATTAATATAGGGTTAATGTTCTTTCTTTTAAGAGGATTTTTTATTTATTTATACCAAACCCTAATTTTATTTTTCACGCTTCCGTTGCGCAATTTTCCCTACAACCACCACTATCAAAATGGTCACCGGATGAGGAATTGGTTTCAAAATGACCATTTCATCTAATTCCATCAAATTTTATCCATTAAGCGGTATTTTGGTAAATAAGGAGATATCATTAATTTATATTAGATATTTTTTGGAAATCAATTTTTATTTTATTTTTTGAAACAAATAATTATATTAAGTGTATGTATATACGTATAACATATAAATCAAACATGTATATATATATATATATATATATATATATATATATTATTTTTTATGAAGATTAAGACTATAAATTCTAAAAACTCTATAAAATATATTTGAGATAGTTGAAAAGATATATATATATATATATGAGATATGCTATACGTATATACACACATTAAATATAATTATTTGTTTCAAAAATCAAAAGAAAAAATTGATTTCCAAAAAATATCTAAAATAAATTAATGATTTCCCCTTATTTATCAAAATACAACTTATTGGATGGAAATAGATGGAATTGGATGGAATGATCATTAGTGTAACATATTTTACTAAAAATGACCATTTTGAAATCAATTCTCTATCTGACGGCTATTTTGATAGTGGTGAAAAGAGTTAATGGCCACCGAGATAATTATCTCTTTTTCTTATATCGTTACCGGCTATGTAATGAAAAGGATGGGTCTATATTCATATCTCTAATTTCACTCCCGATCATTTTCTCTACACCCACTCCTTTGATTTACCCAAGTAAAAAAGAAAAGAAAAAGTGATATACTCGCATATATGCATGTGCTGTGGGTGTGAATCACGTCGTTTGTTTACTGTTGACCAAAAGAGTGGAATTTGGAAATCGATGGACATTCATATATAACGGTTTGATGGGCTACCAAAATACCCGTTTCAGTTTTATTTAATGTACGAATGAATTGGTCCAATTTAGAATAAGCCTACACGGATACACGTAGTTAATTAATATTATTAAGAGAATGCTAAATAAGCTCACATTTTTTGACTATATATACATATATATATTACTGTCGGAGGATGATTGAATTATTGATCAAATGGAGAGTTGTCTGTGGGATATGTCGGGTAATTGTTGTAATTAGGTTGAAACATGACAATTAGACAATTCCAACATGAATCAGCACCTTTATTAATCTAATGTCACAAGTTGCTATAGCCTCTATCTATATTAGGTTACTAGATAATACCTGTTAATATTAATTAAACAATAAATAAATGTTTGATTCCCACCATCTACTCGTTGCAGTATAAAAAGATGATACCTCGAGGAGACATTGAACAAATTAAAGAATCTGCACATGCATATGCTCCCCCAGTCCCCATTGACCCGGTGACTATTGTATTGCCAATTTACCTTCTTTTTTTAATAGATGCAAAGTGTTGAAATTGTAGATTATTCTTGTTCCAACCAGAGATGCAGTTGTTGAATGTTGATATTCTACCCGGTTGATATTCGTAGACTATATTGCCTGTTGTATTTGCTTTCTTATGTGGTTACATTCATATTTTGCCTGGATGAATATCAGACTATCAGTAATCACTCGTGTGTAATTATTGTTACCATGATTATATCTGCTACCTAGCTTCCATGTTTTGTCCAAAGTCAAAACAACTTGTGACAATAAAAAGGAAAACCAAGTTGAATTAGAAAATTTGACTTGGGGATGCTGCATTAAAAAATGAAGCATGGAAAGTTTGACATCCATAGTAAACAACTTTTACCTTATTTAATATGCACATAGTTTTTTGGGATCTTCACGTGAAATAAAGTCAAAATTAGGCTCACTGATGATGATGATGTACTGCCCAATTTCCCAAATTTACTTGTCTCTGCTCTCTAGACAAGACAACCCAAGTACACAGCTGTAACTGTAAATGTGTGTCACGAGTCCCAAACTGAGTAAAGAAAAAGCTGTTTTGGTACAAAATTTGGCAAAACAAGTACTTGTTACAGAAAAATGAGACAAGTCAAAACAGTACTGTATCTGTACACAATCTGGTATTGGCAATTTGACAACAAGTATACATATTATAAGTTTGTACCGTGTTGTAATACATATACGAGTATAATTTTTATTTAAGAGGACCGAGTCGTAAGATTACGTGGAAAGTGCATAATAAAAGTCGTCGAAATTCCAAATAAGCAGCGTAGAGTTGTAAAGAGAGAATAGGTACTCTGTGTCCTGTGAGCCTTGTTTTCCAAGTTTCTTCGTGTGCAATTAAGACATATGACCGCGTTCCACGTCATTGCTGAGTGTTGTTGTCTTCAATTAAAAAATAGGAACACGAATGTCAGCAGTTGTCAGCTCTTCCTTTCATTAACAGCCTTCGTTGGCCCCCACCTTCTTCTCTTATATTAACACCATCAGTTTCTCTTCCTCTCTCTAATTCTCATTTTCAACTTCTTCGACCACAAAAACACCTTCCTCTGTTTTCTCCTCTCTTCTGTTTTTATTATATCAGGTTGAGAGAAACAAAAAAAAAATCAAAACTTTCTTCCCAAACTCTGCAACTGGAATCTATTCAAGAAATGGGTCTCTGTTTGTCATCAGACAGGAGCGAGTGTCAGTCCTCCACCGCAAAGGTCATCACTTTGAAAGGAGACCTCCATGCATACAACGTCCCTGTTTTCGTCTCTCAGGTTCTCCAAGCCGAGTCCATAACCTGTTCCAATTATTTTCTCTGCAACTCTGATGGTTTATTGTACGACGGTTACATTCCGGCTATGGGTTTCGACGATGAGCTCCAGCAAGATCAGATCTACTTCCTTCTTCCATCCTCCAAGCTCCAGTACCGGCTCTCGGCCTCGGACATGGCGGCCCTGGCCGTCAAAGCCAGTGTAGCCCTCCAAACCGCCGCCAAAAAGGGCCGGTGCCGGGGTAAAAAGGCGAGAATCTCTCCGGTTTTGCCGGTGGAGAAGAGTAGGATAAGTTTGGAAGGTTTGAAAGCAAAGAGTTACGAACAGAAACCAGTTTCAGGTCCTAATATTAGCATGTCAAGATCTGGGTCCGTTAGAAAATTTCAGAGATACACATCTAGACGCGCTAAATTGGCTGTTCGATCTTTTAGACTCAGACTATCCACCATTTACGAAGGCATCGTTGTGTAGATTCATAAGGCATCATATCGTTGTGTATTATTCTCTTAAACAGAGAGTCGGAACAAAAACAATAACCAACGGAAGATATTAATGTTATTTTACTTGTATTAGTTTTTTTGTAACATTGTATATCTGTACAAAAAAAAAAGCAAGAGAGATTGCATAAATTTGATGTTAAATCACTTTGTTAATTACTAATATCATGTGGGTTTAATCCATGAATTGTTGTTAACTAACTTGTTTCTGGTGTTTGTTTTCTTTATATATAATGTCTGCTTCAATGGAGAAGTTACAGAAGTTGATCAATTTACATGTGCATTTGAATATAAGGAAGAGATTATTAAAAACAGTTGTAAACCGGTTTTGAGAAGAGAAGCGTGTGAAACCTAATAAAATAATTGGAAAAGATCGATGACTTTGAGAATTAGCAACCAAAATGGTAACAGAGAATTGCCGGCGTCACTGAATTGACAGACAATCCAGCATGTATGTATGTTGTTTATACCCTCCATATATAGATATTAGATATTACATGCAACCGGAAAAAATAACTTTCACTCGGTGAAAGTGTGGTGTGAAATGGACGTGTCATTGTTCGTATTCCATACATCCAACAAATTATTCCGTTACATATTCACGTCAATTTTACAATCAATAGACAAGCCGTGTTTGCACTCTTCACACACAATTTTGGGGTTTGGCCGCCTGTCCGTCCTCTTTAGTCAAACTTTTGTGAAATTGCTAACTAAATTCCTCGAAGGAGCTGCTAAAAACATTTCGGTATATATAGGTTGTTTGCAGCTTCGTAAGTCATGACCATGACTATACACAGCTTTAATTTGTGCGGTATTGTTCTTGTCATCTCATGCATTTATGTGTTACTATCACAAAGAAAAAAAATGAAACAGAAAATGGTCCCGATCGATACATAATCCGAGGCTGATATACTTTGTTTTGAATAGCAGATACACGCGTTCACAAAGAAAATAGTGATAGAAAATCGAAAGTGATGTAGAACAAGTGGCTGAGTTCTATATGGCTTTGTTGGACCATCATAAATCCAAGAATAAATGCCTTTAATTAGAGGGAATCGACGAGATCTTCTGAATTCAACATCGTTGGTGTTGTGGCACGATCTTTTTCGGTCAAATTCCATAATTTAGATCCCGAAATCGCAGTTCTTTCCTTTTTGAGAAATTTTCTTTTTAGTCATAAGTTGATTTTGACAAGCCAGAATTGTCTACCGTTAATTCCGGCTTGTTTGTAGTCGTTAGTATATTTTATTTCCGTAACTTTTGTGATTTCTCTATTTTTTATGGTTTTTGCTATTTTTGACAGCTTTTAATATGTAATCTCGTTTCTTGTCCACAAAGATTCGGGTTTGAATTTTTATTTTAAATAGCCTTGTAAACTGAAAGGCTCAACAGTTGATCATTCAATAAAATATCAAACCTGTTTCTTATTTTTTTTCTTGGGGGATTCCAGTTTCAATAGAACTTATACATCGATCTAGTTATTTTACGTTTTCACTGCGTCAGAAAGACAAAATGCATTGGATTGTCAACTTATAGATATCATTAATCGGAGAAAATCTTACATGCATCTGGTGCAATGCACCCGTCCAATGGGTGCATTCCATATAGTATGGAAAACCAATCAAATGAGTACTCCATACCACATGACATGCACCCATTAGTTGGGGTTCATTGCACCGGTGCATGCAAGATTTTCTCCATTAATTGGCATGCATTTTATTTCAAAACCAGCAACATCGGTCACTGTTAAATCATAATCAAGCATTTAATCAGTAGAATTTTTTATTTAAGTTTGTGAAATGTGTATTATTGATGAATCATTATTGTAGGAAACTAGGAGAGGGCGGTACAAAATATCAATTAAGTCTTTGAAATTTTAGTCTTCGAAAAATAATAGATGGTTTGTTGAATTCAAAGTCTTTTATTGTACAATTGTGTACGGTTAATTTTAGAAATCAAATGTTATAATCTGCTTAGGTTGGATTGTTTGACCTTTTCTTGTAGAGAAATTAATTACAATTGGATAGAGTAAGACCTAATTATATTATTTCATTTACTCGACCTCCAAAAATTTCAACGTTAGATTACACATATCATATATGACATATGTATAAGTAATTACGTAATAGATTGTCAATGGATAATTCTTTCAATTCTCGGTTTATGTAGGGATCTTTTCATTTAAATATGATAAAACATATAGAAAGTACATTTGTTTAATTTTAATTAAATGACGAGTTTGATGATTTGATCAAGTTAGAATATTTTTATGAGTAAAGATATTTACGTCGTTCTAAAACTGAACGTGTATCTCTTTTTATATATTTTCTTACGTTAATTTTTTTCAAATATTATCATTTGTAATTACAACCCACATTTTACTAAATATATCATCTCTATATTTATTTATAAATACTATAAATAATAAAATTATAAAATACTTAATAAAAATGAAAAATAAAGGAGAAGACTACTCCAGTCCTCCTTCCAAGCCCAAGATCATCGCTGATTCATAAGTTGAAATATCATCATTGGTTGGATTTGAGTTTTTTTTTTCTTCACATGATAGTACTTCTTTGATGGACAATAAAAAGTATCTTTTAACCATAATGATTAAAGAAATGGATTTAAAGAATCATTGACGTTATTGAGTGCGAAATTTGATTAATTTCTAAAGATTTAAACAAAAATAAAAGGCAAATACTCTAGAGATTTTTTTTGTTGAATAAATTAACTGGAAATAATAACTATTTTTTTTCAATTAACTTCATGTGGTATTTAAAAATAGTTAATATTATGATCAAAATATAAATTTATGTTTGTTAAAATGTTAAAAATAATAAATATTGTATTAATAATAATATATAGGGTATATTCATAGTTATTTTACTAATATAATAGCTTTAATTAAGGGTAATGTTGGAATTTTAAAAATATTATTATTATAGGTGTACATACAATTTTAATAAGGTTATACAATATAAACATTTCTCAATGTTGCAATAACTACATCAAGCGTACCACAGAGAGTCTTATTGGACTGCGACTAGATTAGAGGGAGCCCGTTTGTTTCTACAGCTCCACAGTGAAAGCCCAACCTGTTTGGGCCTACGAGTCCACAGCATTGCTGGTCATTATTGACTCACCCACTTATGTGTGCATATATATTAATGTGGTAATTATGTTATCTATTTAAATATATTTATTATATTAATAATTTAATTTCTTTATTTTTTTAAAATACATCACTTTAATCTATTTGATCAAAATATTAATTGTCAACTCTAAGTATATATATGATAGTATAATTTACCCTTATCAAAATGATTTGTTGAGTTTCAAAATAAAAATAATATCAAAATGATTTATAAAATTAAATTTACAGCAAAAAATTATTTTCTAAGAAACAAAAAATATAATAATTTTAAAAATAGAAAAAAAAAACTAATGAATTATGGAAAATATAAAGTTAAAATAAATAATAAATTGAAAGTAGTTTCATTTCTTTTTCTAAAAAAAAAGTATTTCAAAAAATGAAAAATCAAAAATTTTAAAAATAAATGGATCTCCACCATTGGATCGATCTAGATCTAACAATGGAGATCCATTTACTTTTTTTTAAAAAAAAACTTTCTTTTTATTTTTTGAAATACGTTTTTTTAATTAAATACTTTCTATTAATTATTTATTTTAATTTTATATTTTCCATAATACATTTTTTATGTTTTTGAAATTATTACATTTTTGCTTTTTTAGAAAATAAAATTTTATTGTTAATTTATTTTTATAAACCATTTTAATATAATTTATTTTTAAAACTTAATAAATCATTTTGATAAGGGTAAAATTATACTTTTATATATATATATATATATATATATATATAGTTGGAGCTAACCACAAGTAGTTTAATCAAATAGATTAAAGTGATGTATTTTAAAAAAAATAAAAGAATTTATTTGTTAATATGTTAATGATGCTTAAATATTTAATATTTCGTTAAAAGTAGGGATTTTAACGAAATTAATCTTTATTTATCTGGCAGTAGAATGGACTCAGAGGAAAGAAATTGGTGTAATTAGTTAAAAGGTGTTGAGTCTGGGGAATACGTAATTGGAGATTAAAAGTATGATGATGCATTTCTTTTCAAAAGTATAATCAACTTAACTTTTTAAACCAAAATATTAGTATAATAATAATGAGAATGGGTAGCAGTGTAGCACCGTAGCAGCTATTAGCTATGTATGTCAGTATGTGATATTATGTGAATGTAATAATATATTTATGCCCCCACAGGTTTCCCACTTATTATAACTTAAATACGTGGTATGTTTTGAATTCCTCAATCTTTAACAGCATAAACTGTTGTTGTCCCCTTGCCCCTACTTTCTATTTCACTGTCATTCTCAAATAATACAGCTTGTTCAATCTCTTAATTGTTTTAATCGCATCTTTTTACTTGATTGATAGATTTGCTAACTCCACCGTCTAATTAACATTAATTATTTGATTATTAATGGCAAATTGTATGTGTATATCTAAACTAAAGGATAAGCTTCATCGTCCACTAATCATGGGACACATGCAGCTGATTAATATTAGTTTTTCTTTTTCTTTCTCATAATATATATAAATTATATATGATCAAAGGGTGATTAAAAATCTAAGATATTTTGTAATGGCATAATGGAAAGGAAAGGCAAATGTCAATAAAGCTATTAAAATTTCCAAAGTACTTTTGTTTATATAATAATTTTAGGGTGATCAGCAATTGTAACCAAACTACCATATTGGAAAAAGATGTACTCTATTTATATATATATTTCTATTGACAGACACCGGAAAAGGATTACCCTAATTGAAAACTTGTAATATAATTCAATTGGGGGATGATATGACTGTGATTGACCCACCAAAGCTTTATATAAAGAAAAATATATGTGTCGGATGATCTTTTTATTTTGTTTTTTTCCTAGACGAAGTCGACACAAGTTGTTTCATGTTTTCTCTTTTTTATTTCCCTTAAAATATTGTCCATGTAGGAATCAAAACCTTCGCTTACCAAGATTTATATGTAGACGAGTTTAATAATGGGTGCTTATTCATTCGTGAGAAATGAACCGGAGGTGGTGGTGGTGGGTGGTGATAAAAAAAAAGGTGGTAGGGAAGAGATGGAATATATTGAATAATGAGAGGGTCTAAAAAGCAATGAAAGCGTGCAAAAACCTAGTTCTCTCTTAATCAATAGCGTGGGCCACAAAAGCTTTTGAAATCATTTCAACAAGGATGATGCCTCTGCTTCTCTCTTTGGTTTTGTTTTTGCTTTCTCTACCGCTTATAATTATTCCATTATTCATCATCACTGTTATATATATATATATATGCTCTAGGTTTCGTTTTCTTTAATTAAAAAAATTGTGTAAAAGCCTTGTTTATAGGACATCTAATTATTCTTTCGTCTTTTTCCTAGCTTAGCTAACCACTACTTATTATATTATTTTCAAACTTATAAATAAAGAATTTATGTAATCAAACAAAAATCTCACTAATGGAATTGTATAGAATTCATCATTTACGAAATATCTTTGGAAAAGAAATATGGTTGTCAAGATTGCCTAGCTCTAGCTTAATTAGGGATGATGATAATGGAAGTTTCTCTGGTTTGAATTACAAGAAAGGTAATGCTACTTTTATAAACCCTAGCTAATAAGGAGAGAGAGAAAGAGATTTTGATTATTATTAACATGTCACCCTTTACCTATGACAAAGAAAAAGAGGAAAATCAATTCGATCTTGAAAACGTGGGTGCGAAGTTTGAAGGATGGACTTGTTCTTCTTCGATGGATATATAATTATGTTATATATACAAAGTCAATAAATGATGGCTGATGAAGTGGAATAGAATTGAAGTACTAGTAGTTTTAGTCTTTTTGATATTGGTAAAGTAAATTAAATAGTTTGAATAATTATTAGTAAATAAAGTTTACACGAAGTTACCGATGATTAATTAAGTTAATCCCCATATATAATATATTAATTAATTGTTTTAATGTGACGACTGACGAAAGATGAGGGAATTGAGAGATGAGAATGGGAGAGGGAGAGGGAGGTTGGTGATCTTAGAAGGGGAAAAAAAGGTAAAAGAGACAGAGAGGACTGATTGGGTCTAATCATTGCCTCGTGCATGCTCATGCATTCCTGTAATCCTGTTTGCATATGTAACTCTGTAGCCCACACACCCACAAACTTTTTTCATTTTCAACCTTTCCAATCTCTCTCTTTCTCACCCCCAATCAGATCATTTCATTGTACCTCCCACTTGTATATATAATTCACTTAAATCATGAATCACTACACACACACACATATATATATATATATATATACACCCTTATATTAATTAGTAACAAGGAAGTAATATTAACTGCAAATTTGCAATCATATATATATAAACTCTACTTACACTGTATTTATTAAAAAAAAGGATTTAAAATGTTAAAATTATATTTTTTATAGCGAAAATACTTAAAAGATATTGTATATACTGTTGACGTCGATTTTTGGATTATGCCAAAAAAGCCAACAAGGATTGGATTTCGGCTATTGATTTAAAGAGGAAGAGATGCAGAAAGAGTAACAAAGACAAGTTTTACGTGGTAAAACTCCGATGGCTGGAGAAACATCCACGGGTGGTTGAAGGATCAACCAAGCCACAATCCACTAAGAGAATAAGATGTTTACAAGCTCTCGATCTCTCTTTTTTTTCTCTGTATTCATTATAATTGCTGTATGCTATATTGCCTATATGCTTTTTTGGACGAGATTATGGGTCTATTTATATGTTTATAGAACCCTAATCTGCCTTGTATAAATAATACAGGATCTTTGTATTTAATTGTGATTCGGTTACTTTCTTGAGGTCGATTTGTCTTCTTTCCTGTTTTGGAGTCTCTTATGGAAATCGAATGGGATTCTAGGAGTGCCGTTTAATTTGGACTTGTTTCCTTATAAGAATGTAGTCTTCGTAAAGTAATCAAGTTATTTCCTGATTGGGGACTTTTCTAACTTAAATGTTCCATTTTATTTGGGATTCCTTCCTGATGGATATCTTCGCGTATTCAATGACTTAATCCGTGTGAAATAAGCACCAAGTTCTTACTCGAGTCGTATTTATTTCCGAGTAAGAGCAATACCTGATGGTCCCGAGTAGCACCGTTTGAGCCCGAGTAGAAGCGTAGTTTAACCAGTCCCGAGTGCTGTTAACTGATCCCGAGTAGGTTTTATTCAATATGTGCCTATTCGGGCTTTATTCTCTTTAATGATGCCTTATAGGATATTTCCCGAATGCACATCTGGGCGTCCACCTGACTTTTTCTTCCTTACTGTCAATGACGTGTATGCTTGGTAAAATTTACATACAACAATACCCCCTTAAAATATTTTTGCCGAGAAAAATTTTATTTCGGCAAAGAGTATTTTAATCATCTTAATTTTCTCTCGACAGAATAGTAGTATTGTCATAATGGCGCGTCTTAATGGTGACTCTGTAATTTCGATTCACTCCATCACGCGAGATCTTAAATGATAGCGACGTTTCGAAGTTCTGACGGTTGAGGGTTATTTCCTGTTTCGACACGCGTCCCTCGTCTCTTCGTTTTTCAATACCATTTATGAGAAATGATTTTTGCGTTTCCTCAAGCGCCGCTTACGTCATAAGGTTTTGTCATAAAATTTTTCCCGCTTTGAAATTCGTGGGTTTCGTGCCGTCTCATCTTTAAATTCTTCGCTGAAAGACATTGTTGGTTTATTCTCAAAAATTCAACATAAATTTCTTTAGACTCATATTTTTTTTATCTAGAAGTTCACGATTCTCCGCTTAAAGATCTTGCATCCATCTCAATTCAAGGTTAGTTTTAATGGGGCCATCTTCCCGCCATCGTCTCTTTAAAATCGCTTTTGATGCATTAGAACGTGGGAATTTCCAGTTAGTATCTTGCATTAAACGATTTTTGGGGGATGTCCCAATAGATGAACCTCCATTCTTAGAGGTTGATGTTTCTGGGCTTCACCCTGACGTCGTTTTCAGCCCTGTATCGAGTTCTCCATCTAGTTCTGATTCTGACATTTCTGATCACAGGGTATCTTTTTGAAGGATGGGTAAACATCAGAGCACAAGTAAGATGTACAAACACGACTCGAGCAGCGTTCTGACTAGGGAACATACTATTAACGAGGGCGACGTTGATGAAGTGTACAGGGCGTCTCGTCTTTCATTTTCTGACACTCGCCCGAGTGGCTTTGATACTAAGCCGAATGTGTTAGGGCCAGCTGAGATAAAAAAAATACCGCTCCCGATTCGACTTGCCCACCTCAGTCACATTGGTTCCTGCGGTGGATAGAGCCGTATGGAATCCTCATGAGGGCATGGTCGCAATTTATGGGTCGATGCTTTGTTGTGGCGTCACACTTCCTCTTCAGCCTTTTATTGCCTGGTTTTTGGCCGAGGCAGGGATAGCCCCAGCTCAGTTGGCCCCGAATAGTTACAAAGCCTTGATGTGTATGTGGCACATGTTCAGTCGAATGAACCTTCCGTCGCCTTCCCCGAATGAAATCAGGCATTTCTTTATGCTGAGGCAGGTTAGCAGAACGGGGACCTATTTCCTTGCATTTACTTCTTCAGACGGTTGGGTCCCCAAAGAAGATAAGGTGAATCGGGGGGTCGATTCTTCTGATGACCCGAAAAAGAAGGGTTTCATATGGGGATTCCCTACATCCAACAAATTTTGGAAGAACAGTTGGTTTTTTACTGGATGGCCCTCGGGCTCGATATCACTGTTCAATCTGGGGATTCCCACATGGTATTGAGTGTTCCCCGCTTCTTCTGTTCCCCTGAAGTGTGGAACAAGAAAACAATTGACTATAGCGATTCAGAGGTGAAGAGGCTGACTCGGACAGCTGTTCGTACTCTGGAAAAGAGGAGCAAGAGCTATCTTTTCAAAGATGATGACTTGATAAAGCTTGGCTTTTTCAAACAGATTTCGGGCCATCGCAGGCGTTGTAAGTAACCCGGCTCCCTCTGTTGTATTTATCTGCTTTTCCATTTTCTTTTCTAATTTTTTTTTAGTTTCGATACGGACGTTGTCAGCGATCTTCAGGCTCGCCAGGTGAAGGCGATTCTACAGCGAGTAGAAAGGAAGCTTCCTGCCAGGGCGATGAGGGTATTGCTCCACCCGAGCCTGATGAGGAAACTGATATCGCTGAGCAAATTCCCGAGTGCTTTGATCGGGGTGCTCAGCCTTCTACTCAAGATTTAGCTGATCCAAGTGGCCAAGGTGAGCCGACTAACACCCAACTGCCTGAAAATAGGGAGAGGCAGTATGAGGGTCCATGTGAAGAGCCTGTTAAACGGTTTGAAGCTGGCGACGGTGGTAACGTCTTGACGAATCAAGTGCCCGTCGGTGCCGAGTTCTTTGAGTCTTTTCGGGACGATCCGTTAGAAGATCCTACTGCTTATCTTAACTTTCACCGTTCTCGGAGTGAGAAGCGAAAGGCAATCAGTTTGCCGTCTCATCCTCTCAAAGTTCCTCGGGTAGTCTCATTCATTGACTCTAGCGATGAAGATGTTACGGATGAGATTGCCCCGAGTGTTGGTGCTAGAGCATCAGTAGATGCAGCCATTTCAGAACCGAGTAGGGTTTTTTCTACCCCCAAAGTTGGAGATAAGGGGATGAACCTTCGGGGATTCCTTCTCCATCAATAGAGCCGAATAGGGCTTCTCCTGCCCCCGAGTTTGAAAATCTGGGAGCTGAACCCTCGTGGGTTCCTTTATTTCCTTTCTCCCCAAGATATGCTACAGGAGATGTCTTCTGGTCAGGCTTATATCGGGGAGGACCTCTGGAGCGGTTTTAGAGATGGTTCACTGACCGAACGTCTCCAAAACGTTTTCAACGGCGCATCTTATGTAAGTTAAATCTGACTCAGTTAATTCTGACTCCTTTATTATTTTGCTTATACTGGTTTCCTAAGTATATTCCTTTGCAGATGGTGGCCGAATTTGTTGAGCTTGTTCAGACTCAACAATGTCAAGCCGATCGGATAAGGCATCTAGAGGCTCAGCTGAAGGCGAGTGAGGAGGGTCGTGCTCGAGCTGAGCAGGCTTATCAGCAGGAGGTCGGATCTGTACAGATATTTGCCGACCACTGCCTGGCGAAGCAGGTTGAAGCCGAGGACAAGACATCTTTGGCAGAGGAGAAGGTTGCATCGCTTCAAAATCTTTTTTCTTCCGCTGAAGAATCCATGCTTAAGGCCGAGCACGGGGGGGGAGCAGGCGAAGTCTGCGTATGTCCAAAAAATTGAAGATTTGGAGCGCCAAGTGCTGACAGTTGAATCCCTTTCCCGAGAGGCCAGGTTGGAGCTGGAAGTCCAAGGGGTGGATCGTTTTAAAAGATCCCCTGCTTACGATGCCCTACTTCTTCAGGAATTTCAACGTGGGCTAGTTTCGACAGACGAATTCTTCAAAGTCAAGAATGGGGAGACCTAGAAAGCCCGTGCTAATTGGGAGCTGTCAATCTAACACCATGTGGACCGGTCCTTGGAATCTCTTCGAATTCAGATGAAGGAATGGAGAGCCTACTGCCGTAGTCAAGGCAAAGAGCCCCATCCTATGCATTTGGAGATTCCATCCAAGCACTCTCTCTCGACCTTTTACGCAAGTCAAGAGTCTGTTGAGGGTGTAGTCTCGGATGTCGGGCCAGTCCCGGGTGAAGATTACAGCCAGTGGAGGAATGATACTGTCCACGATATTACTTGGCCGTCTAATGAGAGCATGCTTCGTGAATACGAGATAGTGCCAGATCCGAGTATTTACAAATGCTCAAAATCCCCTCGCAACCTTAATTTTGTAGATTTGTAGAAGATTCTGATTCTTTATTTTTTACTTGTAAAGAACCATTCTTTGAACTGTAACCATTCTTTTAATTGCAATAAAATTCAATTTTGTTCTGAGTTGAATGGTTTTGGTCTATTTTTTGCTGATTGTTACCGAGTGTTGTATTAAACTGGCTGATGGTCGGGTAACTTAACCGAGTATCTTATTAAACCGGTTGTTACCCGAATAACTTCAATTGCCAAGTATCTTATTAAACTGACTTCTTTTGATGTTCGGGTAACTTAACCGAGTATCTTATTAAACCGGTTGTTACCCGAATGACTTCGATTGTCAAGTATATTATTAAACTGGTTATTTTGATGTTCGGGTAACTTAACCGAGTATCTTATTAAACCCGTTGTTACCCGAATGACTTCGATTGCCAAGTATCTTATTAAACTGACTCTTTATTATTAACCGAGTCATCTTAAAACAGGCAAGTTTGCACTTGTGTTTCATACTTGATTGCTACCCAAACATTACATCAAGGCTCACCATGATCATACGTTCGAGTCCTTACGCAATACCAAGAATGTCTCCCTAGTTTTTATGCGCAAGGTTTTACCGAATCGTTGAGCTCTTTTTAAAAAAAAAAAGTTGCTTCAACACAGCAACGCATTTCACCGGAATTTCTCCCGACAGCGTCCCGAGCATTTTTCCAAAGCCTGGTACATCGGGTTTGACTTTTTACGAAGGTTATTTTGACCCTGCTTGGCTGGCATGCTCCTACGAGCTTCTTCGCCCATTCGGGATTTGATGGTCCCGAGAATTCTATTTGCATGTTCTTATTATCATGCTCTGCTTCCATATGTTCTTATTATCATATGCCTTTTTTTGTTTGAAATCCCGAACTAGATGCTATCCTTTCGGAAATTCTGAGTAATTTTATTTATTACTGCAAAAAATCGATAGATTTAAATTACAGTTTAATATTTATCCTACTAATAAAAGAATAAAATATTCAATATAAATATATATATATATTAAGGATAGAAAATCTTTAGATATTGGGCATTGCATGGTCGGGGTAACACCCCTCCATTGAGTCGAGCAATCCAATAAGCTCCATGGCCAGCTATCCCCTCGATCTTGTATGGACCTTCCCATTTGTCAGTCAGGGATCCTACGGCTCTATTTTTTGTGTTCAGTGACACTTTCCTGAGCACCAGGTCTCCTAACTGAAATTTCCTGATCCGAACACGAGAGTTGTAGTGGCGAGCTACTCTTTGTTGATAGACTGTATTTCTTATTCGGGACTTTTCCCTTTTTTCTTCTAGCTCATCCAAACTTTGTAGCAGCGTATCAATATTTTGTTCTTCATCGTATAGCCAGACCCGGGGGGAAGCATTCAATGTTTTTACGGGGATGACAGCTTCTGTTCCGAATGCTAGGGTGAACGGAGTTTCTCCTGTTGAAGTCTTTGCTGTCGTCCGATATGCCCATAATACTTTAGGAAGCTTTTCAACCCAATTTCCTTTTTTGTCATCCAACTTTGCTTTAATGGTGTGCTTGATAATTTTATTTACTGCTTCTACTTGCCCGTTTGTTTGTGGATGAGCTGGTGTCGCATAGTAGTTAGCAATATGATACTTCTCGTACAACTGTCTGAACTTTTGGTTATCAAACTGAGTGCCATTGTCGGTGATTATAGTGTCCGGAACTCCAAACCTATAAAGTATGTTTTTCTTTACAAAATTTGTGGTGTTGGCTTCCGTGATATGCACCAGCGCTTCAGCTTCGGCCTATTTTGTGAAATAATCGACAGCTACTATGAAGTGCTTCTTTCCACCCCTGTCCCAGCTGGAATTGGCCCGATCAGGTCTAGGCCCCACATGGCGAATGACCATAGGGCAGTGTGATTTCTGAGCTTTTATGGGGGTTTTCGGATATCGTTGGCAATTATTTGACAGGTGTTGCAACTTTCCGACAATTGCTGTGCATCTGAGAAAAGTGTAGGCCAATAATAGCTTTGCCTGAGTACCTTATGCGTCAGACTCCTACCTTCAGTGTGGTTTCCGCAAACCCCTCCGTGGATCTCTTGAAGTATTCGATGTGCATCTTCCTCCGGTACACATCTCTGGAGAGAGCTCGAGAAAACCCCTTCTTTATAATTCTCCTCCGATCATGGTATACATAGCCGATCGATATCTGATGCACTTTGCTAATACTGGATCTTTCTGGAGCACGTCTTCTTCCAGGAACCTTCTCAGCTGGACCATCCAACCGTCTTGCGGTGTTTGGATTTCTGAAATTTCCAAATGCTTAGGTTCATCTGTACTCGGTTTAAGGAGGTGTGCGACTGGAATGTTTTTAGATCTGATTGAGGTTGTTGCTGACGCTAATTTAGATAAATCGTCTGCCTTTTCATTTTCTTCTCTGGGGATCTGAGCGATTTTGTATTCTTTAAATTTTTGGAGGAGCTGTTTTGTGATGTCACGGTAGGCAATCATTCCTTCATATTTGGCCTGGTATTCGTCCATAACCTGGTTGACAACTATCTGTGAATCGCTGAATATCTCAACTTCATCTGCCCCAAGAGCTTTGCAGACTCTGAGTCCAGCTAACAATGCCTCATATTCGGCTTGATTATTGGTTGCTTTGAAATCAAATCTCATGGCACATTCAACATCATCTCCTTCTAGGGTGCGAACTAAGATCCCTGCCCCGCTGCCATGAGTGTTTGAAGAACCATCAACATATAGTTTCCATGGGAAACTTTTATCCAATAGTCTTTTTGTTTCCAGGTTTGGTTCTGTGAACTCGACTATGAAGTCTGCCACCGCTTGTCCTTTGAGGGAGGTTCTGGGGACATAATGAATATCAAATTCACTTAACTCGATTGCTCATTTAGTAAGTCTTCCTGATATCTCTGGTTTTTGTAAAATTTGCCTTAATGGGCAATTGGTGAGAACCTGGATCGTATGAGCCTGAAAGTATGGTCTCATTTTTTTTACTGCTGAAACCAATGCTAAGGCTATCTTCTCTGCCTGTGAGTACCTGGTCTCGGCCGGTAGGAGTGCCTTGCTTGTATAATACACTGGTTTCTGCACTCCATCTTCTGTTCTGACTAAGACTGAACTTGCTGCAAGCTCGGTTATTGACAGATACAGCTGAAGTATTTCCCCTTTTTACGGTTTTGAAAGGATGAGAGCTTGCCCCAAGTACTCTTTTATTTTTAAGAATGCCTGCTCACACTCCTTATTCCACTCTAGACCTTTCCCTTTTGATTATCTTGAAGAAAGGCGTGCACCTGTTTGTAGCCCTTAAGATGAATCTTCCCAAGGAGGCTAAACACCTTGTTAAGCGTTGTACCTCTTTCAATGTTTTAGGTGAAGTCATTTCTTGCAAAGCCTGGATCTTCTCGGGATTAACTTCGATTCCTCTTTGATGGACTTGAAAACCCAAAAATCTTCCCGAATGGACTCCGAATAAACATTTGTTTGGGTTTAATTTCATCTGGTATCTTCTCAAAACATCAAATGTCTCTCGGAGGTCGTAGGCATGCTCATCTGCTGAGACGCTTTTAGTCAACATATCATCAATGTACACTTCCATGTTCCTTCCTATTTGCCGAGTGAAGATTTTGTTGACCAACCTTTGGTACGTAGCTCCTGCATTTTTTAAATCGAAGGGCATTACAGTGTAGCAATATAAACCCTAATCCGTTGTGAAGGATGTTTTTTCTTCATCAGCTTTGTTCATCCGGATCTGATTATATCCTGAGTAAGCGTCCATGAATCTGAGTAATTCATGACCTGCTGTGGCATCGACCAGCTGATCTATCCTTGGAAGTGGGAAGCTATCCTTTGGACATGCCTTATTTAGATCCGTGAAATCTACGCACATCCTCCATTGTCCATTTTTCTTCTGGACGAGGACTACGTTGGCAACCAACTGAGGGTGTCTGACTTCTCTGATTGATCCAGTTGCTAGTAACTTTTCCACCTCTTTTTTGATTGCTTGACTTCTTTCATGATTGAACGATCTTCTCTTTTGTATTACTGGTTTTGCATTCGGGCTTACTGCGAGGTAGTGGGATATTACTCGGGCATCTATCCAGATCATATCTTCGTGACTCCAGGCGAATAAATCTTTGTATTCTCTAAGCAGATTTGTTAAGTCTTGCTTGACTTTTCCATCGAAGTTGGCCCCTATCTTGATTTTCTTTTTCGGTTTGTCTTCTTCAAGTACCACTTCAACCAATTCTGTTTTGTATTCATTCGAGCCCTCCCTTGGATCCAGTTTGAATGACAAGGATTTTTTACAATGATTTGGCTGCATTATGGTGCACACTTGTTCAGCATCATGCTTGTCTCTGTATACTGATAGATTTGCCCTTCGGGCCATCTCTTGGGATCCCTTGACTATCCCAACCCCTTGTTCTGTTGGAAACTTGATCATTAATGCATAAGTGGCCGTCACGGCCCTTGTTTTATTTAGGAATGGCCTGCCCAATAATGTATTATACGGCCAATTAGCCAAGTTAACTACCACGAAGTCGAACAGGACAGTCATCTGGCATGGTGCTGTTCCGATCTTCACATTTATTTTTACCGTCCCGAGTGACCTGACCTCTATTCCCCCAAATCCTTATAATAGAGTATGGAAAGACTGTAAATCTTTTCGGTCTAGTCTTAGCTGGTCGTATACGGCCACGCTTAGGATGTCTGCTGAGCTCCCATTATCTATTAAAATTCTCCGGACTTCCCTATGGCCAATCCGGGCACTTATAACCAAAACGTCATTAGGTCGAACATCGACGCCATGGGAATCTGCCTCTATAAAGACTATTGGGTCCCATCCCTTTACCCTTTTCGGGTCTGGTTCAACTGAGTTTACGTCGAAGTTATTCCTTGCTTCTACTGCTTCTCTGATTTCCTGAGTTCGTTCTCGGTTGCTTCTCACAGTAGAAGGTCTTCCGAAAATTGTATGTATTACTTAATTGGCTTCGGGCTTGGTTCTCTGATTTTGACCAGGGTTGTGATCAACCTTGATTTTCTTGGTTTCTGGTCTCTCATCTTTTTTCAAGATTACATCCTGCAGGTGCCCAAGAGTCTCTATGTAATCTTTTAGCTGAAAACATTTTGAAGTTTCGTGCCCGGTTTCTTTATGAAACCTGCAATACTTGGTTGTATCTCTCGGGGCGAACTGTGATTGTGTCCGCGGTTCTTGCACCATATTCTTTTCTTCCAAGATGGCCAGAATTTCTTCTTGTTTCTTCCGAAGAGATGTGTAATTGGTATATCTGCCTTGGTATTTCTCTGTGGACCGTTCGGCGTTGAGCCTATTACCCCCACTCTTGTTTTTCTCCTTGCTGTTCCCTTTCCGTTTTTCCTTTTGATTCTGCCCCTTGGATTCGGTATTCTTCTGTTCGGGCTTTCCTCCATGCATATAGCTTCCTCCTGTAGCTAACTCTTCTTCCTCGGCCAGAGCGTATCCTCCCACCATATCCATCATGTCGGCATACATAGTCAGCCGCATTCTTCTCAAATCGAAGGATAGTTGTCCATTCTGCAAGTTATTGGTGAATGCAGCAATAATTGCTTCATCATTAGCGCTGCCAATTTCTGATACTGCTTGGCCGAACCGGCCCAAGTATTTTTTTAATGACTCGTCCTTCCCCTGTTTTATTTGAGAGAGGTAGGCTACCGACTTCTTTCTGTGAACGTTGCTCAGGAATTGCCTTGAAAAGCTCCTGCTCAACTGGCTGAAATATCCGATGCTTGCCTGGGCAGTCTTCCGAACCATCTTGAGCCTGTGTTCCCCAGTGTTTACGGAAAGTTGAGACACAATAGGGATCACTACGGGCATATTGAGCCATGACACTTTTATAGCGTTTAACGTGCTCCTTTGGATCTATATCTTTTTTGAATTGCTCCACATGCGGCATCCTGAATCTTTCTAGGAAAGGGGTCCTTAAAATCTCCCTGGTGAATAGACTGTCGGAGTCATCGTCAGATAGATCGTTACAGCCGTAACGTCTGACTAGTGCCTTCATCTGTCGCCTGTTATTCTCTACTTCTCGAGTTAGGCTCTGGATTGTGACATCTCTGTCCCCCACCGGGCTTTCTTGACGGTAGAACCGTTGGGTAACTGTCATTCTTTCCTCAGATTCTTCACTCTGATGCCGGAACCCTCGTGTGACTCCATGATGTCGTTTACGATGGTGTTGATCACTGTCTTCTGATGATGACCGTTCTCTGCGCCGATCGTATTTACGATGTCTGGCTCGTATTGTTTGATTCCGATCCGACCTTTGGTGATTTTCCTCTTCTAGTGTTTTCTGTCCAGCTGGATTGATTGGGGAAGAGTTTCTTCTGGTTTCTGGCATAGTTATTCATGACTCCACCACCATCGAAAGGAGCCTTGCGGGTGGAAGATTGTTAGTATGTGCTCCTGCGGCCAGTAGATCAATCCCTTCCCTTGCTGCAGGGCCTCTTGGAAACGCAGCGTAAGATCTCTGCTGGTTGGAGGAACTTGCTGGATCCCTGTCAGGCGCGCATGCTGGTTTTCCGTATTTGCTGTAAGATCTTGTGAAGTATTGCCAATATGGAAATCGCCTGATGATTTTTGGTCATTCCCTGAACTACTTCTGCTTCCTGCCATTGCTTTTTAACAAGTTCGGAGGTTCAAGCCCCCTCCTTCTAGCGCCAATTGTTGACGTCGATTTTTGGATTATGCCAAAAAAACCAACAAGGATTGGATTTCGGCTATTGATTTAAAGAGAAAGAGATGCAGAGAGAGTAACAAAGACACGTTTTACGTGGTAAAACTCCGATGGCTGGAGAAACATTCACGGGTGGTTGAAGGATCAACCAAGCCAAAATATACTAAGAGAATAAGATGTTTACAAGCTCTCGATCTCTATTTTTTCTCTCTGTATTCACTATAATTGCTGTATGCTATATTGCCTATATGCTTTTTTGGACGAGATTATGGGTCTATTTATATGTTTATAGAACCCTAATCTGCCTTGTACAAGTAATACATGATCTTTGTATTTAATTGTGATTCGGTTACTTTCTTGAGGTCGATTTGTCTTCTTTCCTGTTTTGGAGTCTCTTATGGAAATAGAGTTGGATTCTAGGAGTGCCGTTTAATTTGGACTTGTTTCCTTATAAGAATGTAGTCTTTGTAAAGTAATCAAGTTATTTCCTGATTGGGGACTCTTCTAACTTAAATGTTCCATTTTATTTAGGATTCCTTCCTGATGGATATCTTTGCGTATTCAATGACTTAATAAGCACTAAATTCTTACTCGAGTCGTATTTATTTCCAAGTAAGAGCAATACCTGATGGTCCCGAGTAGCACCGTTTGAGCCCGAGTAGAAGCGTAGTTTAACCAGTCCCGAGTGCTGTTAACTGATCCCGAGTAGGCTTTATTCAATATGTGCCTATTCAGGCTTTCTTCCCTTTAATGATGCCTTATAGGATATTTCCCGAATGCACATCTGGATGTCCACCTGGCTATTTTTTTCTTACTGTCAATGACGTATATGCCTGGTAAAATTTACATCCAACATATACCAAAACAGGGGAGAAGTAACACGTATATACGTAGATAGAACGTACGTAAAGAAGAGTATACAGTAGAGTATGAGAATGAATAGAAAACCATGCGCATCCAAAGTAATGGAGCCCGCAGACCCTCGTGGGCAGAATTATTGCTCACCACTCCTGGCCCTACACTCATTTCCCACCACCTTTCTCCTTTTTCATTCTCTTCTACTACTGCTACTGCCACTTTGCCTATTTATACACTTGCTCTCCTTCTTCTTTCTTCAATTCAATTCATAAACATCAATACATCATGAGGACCATGATCGATTTGGGCAGCCAAAGAGGTGCTGGCATTCACATAATAAGCACGGCCACCTCCGTTGACTGCGCCCGAGAAGTCCGCTTTCGGCGCTCCTTTCGCTCTTTGGTGGAGTGCATGGTCCCTTGCTGCGGCTTCCATCCCTCCTCCCACCACTCACTCTCCTCAGACACCGACTCTTCTTCTTCATCTTCTTCCACTTCCACTACAATTACAGGCACCTTCTTCGGCTACCGCAAAGGCCGAGTCAGCTTCTGCCTCCAGGACCACACCCGCACCTCCCCTATACTCCTCCTCGAGTTCGCCGTCCCCACCGCTTACCTCGCCAGAGAGATGCAGTACGGTCTACTCCGCATAACCCTCGAGTGCGACCCCACCAAGCACAGGTTCAGCTCCTGCTCTCTCTTCGACGTCCCCGTCTGGTCCATGTACTGCAACGGAAGGAAAGTAGGGTTCGCCATACGCCGCCAGATGACTGCCGGCGACGCCACTGTCCTCAAGCTCATGCAGTCCGTTTCCGTCGGGGCAGGCGTGTTACCGGTGGCGCCGAAGTCGGAGGAAGGTGACCTATTGTATTTAAGAGCGAGTTTTGAACGAGTGATTGGGTCGGTTGACTCCGAGTCATTTCACATGATAAACCCAGTAGGGAGCTCAGGACAGGAACTCAGTATTTTTCTACTAAGATCATGATAACTATAAGTGTATTTATGTACGTAGTTGGATTGTATTAATACAATTCTGTAACTGTTCAATATTATATATGTCCCAATCCTGTACTAGGTTAAATATATATTTCTTACTTCTTCAATTAATTAACCTATGTATATCAAAGTATATATATATATATATATATATATCTTTAGCTAGTTTCAATATCTTTCCACTTCAAATTATTCCGTGAAACACTGAGAAAACATGTTTCAATTTTCAAGTAAATAGATAGCTAATTAAATAATCAGGTAATTAATATATATACATAGAGAAAATTAAATAAATTTGCTATGACATGGGAATCCATGAAACAGTACTAATGTATAGTGTATTAGTATAGTTAGATCAACAAACTATTCTATCTACTGTTTTTGTATATACTTATCGTAATTAATTACAAATGTCATCAATATATAATTTTTCTTTTTGACAGAATGTCAAAATATAAAATATATACGAGTACAGCAATACTAATATTTTTGTTAACATACCGATATATATATATTTCAAATGGAAGATGAAATGTTATAGTTTGAAGCAGTGCCACTTTTATTCTAAGAAAAAGTTGCTCTAAACAGAAAGAGTAAGTAGAAAATTGTAATATATTGTGTGGCGATGGTTTTTTTTCTTTTTTTTTTTCTTTTTAAATAATGAAAATATAATTGTAAAAATATAAAGATTTATGTCAATATTGCTGATTTAGTAGTAGCAGTAGCGAACAATGGACAGCATTAATTCGTGATCTGATTTGTAAACTAGAAATATATCTTGCATGATTGCAGTGGAAGACAAATGATGGATTGTCGGAAAGTTGAGCATGAAAATTAGAATCACGATGGTCACTTGGTGCAAAATCATGAATTAATTTCAGGTGATATGGACGGTCACAGCATATAATATTTAATTTAAAATTGATATAAAAGTATATAGGGTGGTCCAAAGTAGGAATAGGATGTGTGACGGGGTTGAGTTGACCCTTGTTTTGCATTTTAGTGAGTATGGAGAAGAAGAGAAAACAAAACTGAAAATGAACAAACAGGCCCTGTCCATCTTCAACTTTGTGGGCTATAGCCTATAGCCTATATATATATATATATATAAGATTTTAGCTGAGCTGTCCTGTTCGTGCATCAAATATAGGGACTCTTGTAATATATTCCCGGCTTCTTCTTCCCAGCTCTATTGTGCAAAAAAGAATCATCATCAGTTGGTGATGGTAATGTGTTTGACCATTGACCCAACACATATATAACAATTATTGGTTGATTATTACAAGAGGAGAGTATGTAATGTAGTATGTAGTATATACATGGTGGTGAGTTCCAGCAAAGGTGAGATTGATTGGTGTTGTTTTTGAGACGTATTTGTTTGGTGTTAGCATATGAGGTGGATAAGATTGATAGATATATAGATATGGACATGCACACGAGTGGCCTCTCTATTTTATCCAACACGATGGCTCCACGACCACCTCCCCTCCTCCTTCTCCTTTATAATCCTGTAATCTTTGAAACGACTTCTTTTGGCTGCTTGCTAATATTTATCTCAACACGATTGATCATCAGAGATATTAAAACATTCTCTATAGTCTATACAACATAACATATGATGTGGCAAATGGCAATCAATCAGCTTCTAATTATTAAGTCTGAATTATTTTATTGAGACTGTAGGTACTGGATCCGGAGGAGTAGCGTATACTCATATAGCCATATAGTGATAGAAGTCGTCACTTTCTTAATTATGAATATCTGAATTCTGAGAACTGCATGCACAATTGCACATAGACACTACCATGTGGGCTGGGCTGGGCTGGGCTGATGAAGAGTGCACGCATGGATCCCATGTGATAACTGGTCCTAGTTCTATACTTCTATGTCTACATTGGCTTCATTTCAGCAATCAAGGACCACTCATGACTCACCCCCACTGGCCACTGCTCGATCTACATCTTGGCCTTTCAATTCCCCTCTCAACCTTCTTTCCATTATTGCCAACCATCTTTCAAAAAGAAAACGGTCTCGCCACGACACTCGTGCGTTTACTCTATTAAAACATGTTGTAGGATATAAAGATGAGATGTGATAGGATGATGTAGGATTGTAAGAATTTTTAAAATTATATATAAGTTTTAATTGATCTTGGTCAGACCTTCAATCTAGAGTATATACAAAGTTTTTATAGCTCATAAATATGACTACTGATGTGATCTTTTTACTGACCTCACATAATCTTATGACACATAAATATTACAATGAATGAATGGTTTCTAATGTGATTGATTTTTACAGTCACGTTATAAGCAACCAATTATATGATTTAAGAAGGTCAATAAAAAAATCATATCATCGGATGATTCAAATTCCATAAATTTAGCACTATTCTTTTATTATTATTATTTTTAGTTGCATGTACGATTGATTCAATATAAATATGGGATGAATAAAACAAGAAATAAAGAGAGTATGGTGCTACTTCACCTACTTGAACTTGAAAAGCAATTCCTCGATTAAATGAACCACACACGAGCTGTGGTCCACAAAACAGAAGATTTGTCTGAAATATATCTCAGGAGGTAGCACCATAACCGCCCATATATATATATATATATTAATGGGCCTGTTAAATATCTGGACCTTTCAAGTCCAGCTACCCAAATCAAAACCACTCTTGTAGTTGTACTGTCTACCTTTGCTTTGCTCACCACCAGTCACCATTCATCAACCCTGTAATTGTAATTTCACTAGTTTGTAAATGTCTTGACTCATGACTCACGTACTCCTCCAGTGTGTACCCAAACCAATCCATTTATGATTTGTCTAAACAAAACAAATGATCAGTAGAGAGTAGAGACCCTCCACCCTGTCTTACACATTTGGATCTTTTTTTCTTCTTCTATATATCATGATTCATCATGTGATTGTTAGTGCTTCGAATGATCTTAATTACATACTATTATCATAATTTGTTTCATAAATAATCACCCCACGTACGTAATTTCTCATAATCACAATACTTTCCTCTAATACCACTCATATCATAACTCATTAATTCATTACTTCATTACTATACAGTATGTCTATAAGTCAGTATTCTGGTGCATTTGGCAACCCTAAAGACAGAAACCCCGCGAGTCATTAATTAATTAATCAATCGTATAATACTATATAATTAGTCAGTGATCTCGTTTCCTGCTTCTTGCTTCTTGCTTCATCAATTAATTAATTAATTAGACTATTAGAGTAAGGTAGTAAATTAAAATCTGACCACCTTGGGAAGAGCAAAGCAAGTATATATATATATATATCTCTTATCTAATGAAAACAAAAAAACTAATAAAAGATAAACAAGTATCGGCAGTCCCAAGTTCCAATATTGCATGTTACTGGGGTTTCAGTGATACTAGTAGTATATACTACTGAATCCATATTCACTCTTGAAATTACTCAAGGTTTTTTACAATTTACAAATGATGTGAGGATATTCTCTTACAAATAAAAACAGTCTTGTCATTATTTGATTTCATTAGAGGTAGTTAAGTAAGGACAATGTGTGTTTGGTGTTTTGTTTTTCAATGAAATGATAGAGTGAGAACGTGGACTTGGGGAAGAATTGGAAGGCATCATCGGATCTAGCTGTATATATTTACAAGATCTTGAACCTTGGAGTTGGAGGTCCCCCAGCATTTATTGCGCCAGCTAATAGCTATATATTCATATTTATAGCTTCTAAATTCCTTCTTGTTGCATTTTCGTTAATAATAATAATAATAATTTTGACATGTATGATGTATCTAACAAAACCAACCAAAGTTATTTCTCTCATTCAACTATTCAAGTAAACAGTTACTTTGAGAATGTTCAACAATAATGGAAACAGAGTATAGCAAATTGCATGCATTATTTGTATGGCCATTGGCCAACCAAGTGTTGTTTGGTAAACAAACATATCTGATATTGATTTATACACCAGCCAACCAACACTTGTTGTACTAGTACTACTACTACTACTACTAACTAAATTAAATTATATAAACTCTTGAAAAGCCAGTGAGTAGTGATGCAATGTATGCATGCTTGAGGTTTTTATTAATTTTATTAATGGAGGGAATGAGATCATAGCTAGAACAATAAAAAAAACAAAAGTTGTAATCATAACTGTTTACTTTCCCTCCACCTAATCTAATGAGATGAGACTCTCCTGTTTTTTTTTTTTTTTTTTTTTTTCCTTTAATTAATTAATAATTAATATTAACACTCATGAATCATCATAAATCATGATAATTATTTTGATTTAGGGAGACAGTAACAGATGCTCTTTTGTTATGACTCATAATTGCTGTTTTTAATGCCCCATTCAACCCCTTCTTGCTGGGTTGTCCCCACTCCTAGATTTAGATTTATTGTTTGTTTTTCCAAGCCTCGATTCATTTCTCGTTTTGGGCCTTCTTTTTTTATTTTCTTGGATGATTTATTTTATTTATACTCGCTCCATTTCAGTGGTGGCAAGTTGGTCTGCTTCATCTTCTTCCTTTTTTGTTTTCATTGACTTATATTTAAATGACTAGTTTAATGGCTTGGAGGTTTTGTTGTTAGGAGCATTTGGTGGTGGTTTTTGTTTGATTGTTTGTGGCTTTGTGCGGATCTCACTCTTAACTAATTAACTGGTACTGTCAGCCTCTTGACTCGTTGTCCATTTCTTCTTTCACTGTCAGCTTATCAGATATTCAGTTGTTGACAATATATGCAGAGAATTGATCAAGCTTACCTTACAAACAATGCAGGTCCTTGTTTGTTAATAAAGTTAAAAAAGGTGTCAAATTTATGGGATTTGACTAACAATAGGTAACACTGTTTCCACTTTTCATGTTACTTTTAACCTCACTTTTTCTTTCTTCTCTAGTTCTCTTGTTGCCTTTTTATGCCTAGTAATTCAACTGTTCATATATTGTTGATTGTGATCTCTCGGATTCTTGGAAGTTTTTTCTACAACAAACACAAAAGAAAGAAAGAAAGAAAAAAAGAAGAAGAAGAGAGAATATGCTGGGTGTGAATTGCCGTTCTTCTTCTTCTTCTTGTCCTTCTCCTCCACACATCAGTTCAATAAGGTAATTAAGCATCAGATTTATTAAAGGTTTTTTCCAGTGCATTTGATTTATGATTA
This sequence comes from Dipteronia dyeriana, assembly GCA_032871835.1. Lineage (NCBI taxonomy): Eukaryota > Viridiplantae > Streptophyta > Magnoliopsida > Sapindales > Sapindaceae > Dipteronia > Dipteronia dyeriana. Next base: position 122,663,459 of record CM065296.1, read on the forward strand.
CTTGTAAATCCAGTGATACTATGTTGGTTTGGTTGCAGTACTCTTGAAAATGGGGTGCTACAAAATTTTCTCAATGTATCACCTAGACTGTCCTCCCATTTAAATCCTGTAAGTACTCTAATTCAACTGACATATATAATTATTAAGCTCTTTTGCGCTTTTGATTTACTTCACTTTTACATTCTCTGCATTGCTTAAAATGTGAGCTGATTTATATACATATATATATAGCTTGTTTCTTTCCAGCTGAAGATCTGTTTGTGGGAGTGTCTTACTTGTAGAGATTGTAGTCGGCGTTCATGTTCATGACAATATGACAAGAATTAGAGATAGAAGTTTTATACATTAGAATTAACTTCTAACTCTTTCAACTTCTTTGTTTTTCCAGAATCTCTAAGTTTATGACTAAAATTTTAAGATCAGTGGTAACCCCAATTTCACCACCCAGACGCCTATTCCGCTGTTAAATTTGGCTCATCATTTAATACCTTGTTCTTTAATAACTGGAGATTTTTCTATACATGTTATGATAAAGTGGACATCTTTATATTATTCAATAATTCCTTTCAGTTTCTTATATATATAAAAAAGAAGGTTATTCATCTGGTTCTATTCTTTATCGTTTCACACAGATTGTACAGTTGGATCGGTCATTACCTCACCGAAATTCCCCATGTTTGGACTCTAAGAAAGATACAGGTTGTCGTTCCATCGTCCCAGTTCCTTACAATAGCACTGCTACACCTAAGGTTTGTATATCATACACATCTCTGTTGCGAACTATAAGAACAACTTGATAAAACTGATGGTCAAACTTTTATGCATAAGTAGGCTAATAATGTCTACCTAATACCATTCAGATCAACTTTTGATTCAGAATCTTTATCATTATGCAAACTGGCAAATGATTTACCACCACTTTGGATGATGAGGTCTCAAACAACAGATGAAGTCACTTTTTTATCATCTATATGACTATATTCAATTTGTTTCAATCTTCTAATTTGACCTTTTATCTCTGAATGCAGTCTTCTGCAGAACTGAGAACGGAAATTGCTACACTTGAAACTGAAATCTTGCATATGGAACGTTATCTTCTTTCACTTTACCGGACAGCTTTTGAAGAGCATCTACCTACAACCTTCTCAAAGAGTACTGGAACCTGTCTAGAATACAATACCGGATCACTGATACCAATTGTATCACATGAGTCTTATGATAATCAATTAAAGCCAGACATACCAAAAGGAGGTTTTTTCAATCATGATCGAGCTTCCCCTGCACATGATTCGTCCATTTCAGATGATCGCTTTTCAGCTGCTAGTTTAAAAGCAGCTTCTAAAAGGGTAAAAATGCATCATCATCACCCATAGTAATCTAATTTATGTCCTTTTGCACATGCTTATGCTTATCTAAGACATATATGTTACATTTTCCATGTGTTGTGAACTTTTGCAGGAACAAAAAAAATCCAGTTCCGGTCATCGCAGCCTTGCTGATCACCTTGGCACTTCTTGCGAGTATATCAAATTTGATACTGCAGATAGAGTTTCTGAAGATATAGTCAGATGCATTTCTTCTATATACTGCAAACTTGCCAATGCCCCAAACTGCAATGCTGGCTTGCCAGCTTCTCCCGCTTCATCTTTGTCATCCTCAAGCATATTTTCTTCTAAGCATCCTTGTGATAGTTGGAGTCCTCATTGCTATGAGAATACTATTGTGGATCATCAAGGGTTGAAAGAAGAGAGAGGGCCACACACTGCAATGGTAGAAGTACTGAAGATATATTTAGACGATGATAGTTTCAAATATGCTGCTGTGATGCTACAGAATTTCAGGTAGTCAATATGCAGCTAACTATCATATATATAGTGTAACCAACAGATTGACTACATAGTCTAATGTGTATAAGAGTCTCACAGTTGTTTGGTTGGAATCTTATCCTTCAAATATGTGGGAGTCTGAATTGGATTTCAACACTTTTCAAAGTAAAAACATAACTGTTGTGATTTTTTTTTTTAGTCTTATCATATGTTTTAAAGCCGTGTAGGTCATTGGTTCGAAATCTTGAGAAGGTTGATCCGAGGAAAATGAAGCGGGAAGAGAAACTTGCATTCTGGATCAACATTCACAATGCCTTAGTGATGCATGTATGATTTTTAGAATCTTAACTTTGTTTAATTACAACTTATGATAGAACATGTATTCTAAATATATATTAGTCAGGACACTGTTAACATAATGGTGAAAGGCTAGTGATATGGTATTCACCGACTCATATTGAATATCATGATATCATCCCCATCACGGGATTGGCTATGATTTTATACAACTAGTAAAATGGAATTTTGGAACCCATGTCATGATCTTCTACTTCAATTTTCCGTGAAGTGACAATCCACGTAAAATTTACTACAGCATAACAATGATATCAGCCACTCTTAACTTGATTCATTTTTGTAATCCAACTACCTCTTTGCTTCTTCTGTAAAAATACATGCCGTTTGTCTATCGGAGGAAGTGCATATTTGGTATGCTTATTGTATTCTCTTTGCAGGCATATCTAGCATATGGAACTCGTAATCGATTAAAGAGTAGCTCCATTCTGAAGGTTATCCTTGTCTCATATTTTCTCTACGTTGTTTATTGTTTATTTATTCAGTGATATAACTTCATTATAATGCACCTTTCAGGCAGCATACAATGTGGGTGGACACTCTGTTGATGCATATGTCATACAGACCTCAATTTTAGGAATTCGGCCACACCACTCATCTCCGGTATGCTTCATACATTACATGTCTGGGATTTATTAATCTCTATAAATTGAGATTACAAGTTCGTCTGCCTAATATACAGTAAATATAGATACTTTCAAACTGTGTGTTTTGTTTCATAATTCCTTTTTTATCTCAACACAAATGCAGTGGCTACAAACACTATTTTCTCCAGGAAGAAAATCAAAGACCGGCAGCATGAAACATGTATATGCTTTAGAATATCCAGAGCCACTTGTTCATTTTGCGCTATGCTCAGGAGTACACTCTGACCCAGCGGTATGCATACTTCTCTTTAAACATGTTTCTTCGTTTCTTTTTCGAAGCTTACCAATCAAACTTGTAGTTAGCCTAAATTCATTAGTTCTGGTTCTGTATTTGGAATTTGCTCTTCTGATACAAAGATGCAAACTTGTTAATGAATCAGGTTCGAGTTTACACTGCAAGGACTATATTTCAGGATCTTAAACTTGCTAAAGAAGAATTTATTCAAGCTAGCACCTACATCCACAAGGAATCAAAGATTTTCCTGCCTAAAATCGTTTACTACTTTGCAAAAGATATGTCACTAGATGTGTCAGCTCTCCTGGAGTTAATAACTGGATGCTTATCGGAAGTGCAAGAGAAAGCTATCCGAAAATGCGTCAAAGGAAGGCATGAAAAGTGCATCAATTGGCTACCACAAAGTTCAACTTTTCGGTATGCTATCCATGAAGAATTGGCGAAAGGGAGATAAACAAGTTGATCGCCCGTGAATCTATATTAGGATAAGTAACAAGTCTGATTTTTCTTGATGGGGGATATGTTAAAGCCTAAGGAGGAGGAAGAAGCTATACAGAATGCTCTTCATGTAATATTGGCAAAGAGTGGTTTTCTGTATTTGTTGTACAGGCTCATCGGGCGTCAGATGCTGTATTAACTTAAATTTGCGATAAAAACTAGTACTTCAACTTCTAACCATTTACTTATTCTTAATCCACCTACTCTTTTCGAATTATGGATTAGGATTAAAAGTAAATATATGATTGGATTTTGAAGTTACAAATTTAAGTCAATATAGCCCCTCCCACCTTTGTTTTATTGAAATTTATTATAGACCATTTGTTTAGCCTCTAAAGTGAACTAATAATAATTGTATGTAAATGTAGTGCAAATATGCAATACAGTTATTATTGATAGAAAGATCACTACTTCCTAATTACGTTAATGATAAATTTGGGCCAGCTTGCGTTATGGTCAAATGTAGAAAATTTTATATAAAAGGTAATCTTTTTCACATTTCCATGAATGTCAACGATTCAGCTGAGGACTCGCTCCGTTTGAATGTTTTACGTGGGGGCTTCTGGTTAGGCTAATCCAAATCGTTTCGTTTCTCCATCTTCCAATTGTGGACACATTCAAAACTCAACATCATACAGATTACAGAGAGAAAGAAGACAACTATAGTTATTTCATCATCGATGGTATGTCTCTGTTTGCTATATTCGTTTCCTCGAGGCAGTTTTAAATTTTAATTTGTTTAATTATGACAAATTTTGTTGTTGGTGATTGTCTTGGTGGTGGTGGGTGTGTACAATGCATGGTTAACATCTTCCACTTCCACTGTGTTGAAGTATAAGATGATGATCTCCTGTTTATTTAATTTTATTTCGCGGCAGCGCAAACATCTTAAATGACAAAATGATAAGATGTTGAAATTTGGAATTATCATTGAATTTTATATCTCTGCAAGTGCAATAAGAGAGCATAGAATGGTTTAGCCGTTGGAATGTATTGAGCTACAATTGTGTTATGGCTTGTTCATGGATATCGATCTGTACTTGCAGATTCACTTTGTGCTTCTTGTAAGTCGCCAAGGAAAAGTGAGACTGGCAAAATGGTATTCAGCCTATTCCCAGAAGGAAAGAGCTAAGGTACCTATCCTTCACATTGATGTATTAATATTCAACTAAATTAATGGTATCTCTTGTTGTGTCTGTTGATGGACCATCTATTCAATAATCCTCTGCTTCTCTTTCAAACATCAACACTCACATAATCATGCTTTTATTAATTAACTATTTGGATTTCCTCTGAGAAATTCATATCTCATGTATGGTTCAATTGTCAATGTTTATGCATGGGTTGCAATCTTAAGTTAATTCGAGAGCTCAGCGCAATAATTCTCACTCGGGCTCCCAAGCTTTGCAACTTTGTGGAGTGGATGGGTTTGAAAGTTGTTTATAAAAGGTATTTGCAATGTTTTTCTGTTCCAAAGTCAACAACTTTCTATGTTTTGAACATTTACTATATGTACCATTAGTACTAGGCAAATGTTATTGTGATTTCTGAAAAATGTAATATTTGACACTTGGTTTCTCCATATTTGTCATGTTCAGATATGCCGGGCTCTACTTTTGTATGTGCATCGACCAAGATGACAATGAGCTAGAGATTATCGACATAATTCACCATTATGTGGAGATACTGGATCGCTATTTCAGCAGTGTGAGCCTCCTAAGCCTTAAAGTAACGTCATAATAATATCAAGCTGATTTTTTGTCGTATCCTAATTTTCTGCTACTTCTTGATAGGTTTGTGAGCTGGACTTGATTTTCAATTTTCACAAGGTATCTTTTCTTGAACTTTTGTGACATTTGATATATATATATATATATATATATATATATATCTGTTTTGTTTTATACATTTTTCTTCTGTCTAATGCTGGGAGGACTTTTAGCATCCTGCTGCAAAAAAAGGCCACTAAGATGAGTGGTATCTAATACAAACAATGAGAAAAATGAAGGGGACTTGATTGCATGGCGAAAGAGGTTTCGATGATTCTGAGTTTTTTTTTTTTTTTTTTGGAATTAGCAGGCTTATTATATATTGGATGAGATTTTGATAGCGGGTGTACTTCAAGAATCAAGCAAGAGAGTAGTTGGACGATTGATAGATGCACAGGTATATGTATACAAAATCTGGACTGATATGAACTAATTTCAGGGTTGTGGTTTAATTAATAGTTTGGGGTTGGAAATGCAGGATTCGCTAGTAGAGATCGCAAAAGAGCAAGCCAGTTTAGTCAGCAGTATCATTGCACAGGCTACCAAATAGAAGCAAATCAGAGCAGTTTCTTTTAATCAAATCTGTGTTTGTTGAATCAATAATAAATGCAGTTTCTTTTTCCAAGTGAATTTGTATTGAACTAGTGAGATTTTATTTGTGATAATAGAGTACCATGTTAATGCTGTATAAGCAATCTCAGTTGAGTAGACTTCATGAAACATTTTGATCAAATCAAATAGTTGTTACAGCGAAAGATAGAAATCAACTACAGATACTGATGGATGTTATTTAATAAAATGAAGACTAATCCTAAACTTTTTCAAAATATACACTGTCTCTATATATATATATATATATTTTAAACTAAACTCTTGTATTTTGGTAAACATTTGAGTTTTTTCTCGTTCGATGGGGCTTCTACAGTCGGCTGTTGCCGGTTTATAAGAATTCAGATGGTTTAATGATGAAAAAAAAGTAAAGAGAGTAAGGTATGAATTCGTACATAGTTTAGAGGCATCAGTGAGCTATTCAAAGAACAACCCACCAAGAGAAACTCAATGAAATTGTTGTCAGTTGTGTGTCTAACGACTGCATTGAAAAGGTGTCCAAATCCAAAGCAAAGACAAAAGCACGGGACAAAAGTACGGAACAGTTAACTTGCGACTGCTTTAAAAAAGACAAAAAAGCAAACTTGAAGTTGAAAGTAGTAGTAGAGCTACACTTGGTTGTCGTGACTTGTGACTCGTGAATCGGTGATACTCATACGCTAGTATGGAAAATTTCCGACGTGGCAAGATGAGATTTTGAGAGGCTTTTTATATAAAACGGAGCGCATACAACACTGGATTCTGGAACTGGAACTGAAGATAGAGTGGTTTAGGGTTTAAAGCAGGAAAATGAATAAAACGGTCATCTCTTTGATTTTCTCAAAATTCACTTGAGGGTTTTGTTTATTTTCTACAAAAGGAGATGAATGACGATGGGTTTTTGTTTGTTTGCTTCAGGAGGAAGAAAAGAAGCTTCTTTTAAGACAGTTGAAGGAGTCTTTGGATGCCAATCCAGATGATCCTTCTCTCCACTTTGATCTCGTAATTTTTTAACGCATTTGAAGTTGCTCTGATATCTCTCTGTCTTGAATTCGGATGACAAGTGGTCTTTTTGCAGGGTGTGTGCTTGTGGGAGAGAGCAGAATCGAAGGAGACAGCAGCAGAGCATTTTGTGAAAGCAGTGAAATTGAACCCACAGAATGCAGCCGCTTTTAGATATCTGGGTCATTATTACAGTGGAGTTTCCGTTGATACCCAGAGAGCTCTCAAGTGTTACCAGAGAGCCATCTCTCTCATTCCCGATGATCCCGATTCTGGGGTAATGTAATCCAATTACCTCTTCGTTTTTGTTTGCTTTTAGTATTGAATTCTATCTAAGACTTATATTAACAAACAAACCAAGAAAACAGGATGCTTTGTGTGATTTGTTGGAGCAAGGAGGGAAAGAGAGCTTGGAAGTGGCGGTGTGCCGGGAGGCTGCAGACAAGTCTCCCAAGGCTTTCTGGGCTTTCCGTCGAATTGGTTTTCTGCAATTGCATCAATGTAAATGGTCTGAAGCTGTACAAAGTCTTCAACATGCCATACGCGGATATCATAACTCTCCTCAGCTCTGGGAGGTATATTTTCACACTCTCGGAGTGGACTCAAACTTCTTTTTTAGTTCTTCCCTTGGTTTTTGATATCTTTACCTTATCATTCTTTTATAGGCTCTTGGTCTTGCCTATCAAAGACTTGGCATGTTTACCGCTGCTATTAAGGTACCCTAATGTTTTATTTTTGGGTTTCTAAGCTTTTTATTCTCAGTAGCATATTTTGTGGACTTAGATCCTGCCACGGTTTTTTTTTTTTTAAAGTTATACTTCCATCATTAAACCTTAGTTTGATTATGAATTTCAACAGACCTATGGGCGAGCCATCGAATTGGATGATACAAGTATCTATGCTCTGATTGAGAGCGGAAGCATCTTTTTGATGCTTGGTTCCTTTAGAAAGGTTAGATTTTTTTTCTCCTGTTATGTTTGTCTACATTGTTAGTTCACTTTACCAAACACATGCTGAAATCAACACCATTTATCAATCCTACGGGATAGAAAAGATTTGTTTGCTGCATATAGTTGTATTCAACTTTATCCTTTTGTTCCCCATTGCTTATTTTATTTAGACATGAGGTTTGAAATTTGTTCTGTGGTCTTTATATATCAAGGGAATTGAGCAGTTTCAGCTAGCTCTTAAGATTTCTCCTCAGAATGTATCTGCACGCAGTGGGCTTGCTTCCGCTCTGCTTGGTTTGTCAAAAGAATGCATCAACTTGGGTGCATTTAGATGGGGAGCTTCACTGTTGGAGGTCGGTTATTTTGCAGTTTCAAATAACAACTTCCTTTTCGTTTTTGCTTTCGGCAGGTAGTTATTACCCACTTTTCAAATGATTGCAGGACGCACGTGAAGTTGCGAAAGCTAATACTTTTTTATATGGAAACATGTCATGTGTTTGGAAGCTACATGGTGACATTCAAGTATGATTATCTACTTTGGGCCTTGAATGTCCATTTTTTATTGTTATTATTTGTAGATATATGGTAAATATGGTAAGCAAGTTATGTTCTGTCATTTAGGGAGTAATTTAATTGACAAATTTTGTATGGTGAAAAATGACCGTGATACCTCCAATATCTTAAATTGAAAAATATTTTGAAAGGTAAATCAAATAGACAAATAGTTGTGGACGGTAACAAAATTAAGGGCTTGATTTATTATATTAGGGGAGAGAGAGAAGAGGGAATTGTGTGTTTCTGTGTAGCAACCAGCGAGAGAGAGAGAGAGAGAGAGAGAGAGAGAGAGAGAGAGAGAGAGAGAGAGGGTTTTCCCTCTTCTTCATCATGTTTTTTGGAATTGTGTGTTTCTATGTGTAGCAACCAGCGAGAGAGAGAGAGAGAGAGAGAGAGAGAGAGGTTTTCCCTCTTCTTCATCATGTTTTTTTCCTTGCAAACCTTTACTTTCTTGCAATTTATTGTTCATTTCCTTGAAATTTGATATGAATCATCAGATTGTGTGAAATATGACCTTTGTAGAATGATACTTCCTTCTGTTTCCTTTCTTGTTAGCTTACATACGCAAAATGTTTTCCATGGATGGACGAGAACCATAGTTTAGAATTTGACGTGGATACTTTCAATACCTCCATCCTTTCCTGGAAGAAGACCTGTCTAATGGCTGCTGTATCTGCCAAAAGTTCTTATCAACGAGCTCTACGCTTGGCCCCATGGCAAGCAAATATCTATATTGACATTGCAATAACTTCTGATCTCATTTCCTCTTTGAATGAAAGTTATGAACATCACCTTGGTGTTTGGTAAGATCTCGCTTCATTTTTTTGGGTTCATTTAGATGTTACTATAGATTTGCTATTTTATCTTGCCATCTTTCTTTACCAGGAAGTTGTCAGAGAAGATGGCTTTAGGGGCATTGTTACTTGAGGGTGACAACTATGACTATTGGGTTGCTTTGGGATGTTTTTCCGATCATAATGCATTAAAACAGCATGCTTTAATCAGGGGACTGCAATTGGATGTCTCTTTAGCAGTTGCTTGGGCATACCTTGGGAAGGTATTGTACTATGAACCTTTTATGTGACTTCACTGTCTGAGATTTGCAGGCTGAAACTGGGCTAGAGGTTCTTGCTGCTTAAGGCTGATACGGTCTTACGTGTGCTTGTCTTAGCCTTGAGTGACTTGCTTGGCTGCTCCCTAATCTGGGAAGGATTAGTCAGTCTGTTAATACAACACAAACGTAAATGAGTTGGTAATATGTCTTTTGTTGGTCTGTTACAGCTATATAGACAAGAGGATGAGAAGAAGATAGCAAGGCAAGCATTTGATTCTGCTAGAAGTATAGATCCTTCGCTTGCATTACCATGGGCAGGCATGTCAGCTGACACTCATGCTAGGTAAATCTTCATTTGGTTTCAGTGTATATATAGTTTATGGTTTTATATTGAGTTCTCACTTCTATATATACTTCATCGTGCAGGGACGCCTCCCTAGATGAAGCTTTTGAGAGCTGTTTACGAGCTGCGCAGATATTACCTGTGAGTGTTGAATTGATGCTCCTTCCTATACAATGAACTTTCACTTTGAATTAATCAATGTAGATGCAAACAAATAAACTTATGTTAAACTGGAACTTCAAAATATTTTTCGGATATAGTATGAGACCACCATACCCTTGGGGAAATTTAACTGTGTTGCTATTGGGTTGGATGATGTTTGACACTTTCCCTTGGCCCCATCTAGAAAACCTTATTTCTTTGGAATTTTTTTGCATTGAAATATAAGCTGGTTGTTGTTGCCTTTGTGAAGTACATTTTAGCTGGCAGAACATCTTACATTATACTGAAACCTTTGATGTTTTGCAGCTTGCAGAATTCCAAATTGGTCTTGCTATGCTTTCTCAGCACTCAGGGCACCTTTCATCTTCTCAGGTGTGACTATATTTAAGTGAAAGGCGGGGAATCTGCCACTAGAAGAAAAATATATTCTCTAAGCAAGAACCAACATGGATAGTGTTATTTTAACATTTTAGTAATTCTTCACAGGTTTTTGGTGCCATTCAGCAGGCAATACAGCGTGCTCCTTACTATCCCGAATCTCATAATATGTATGGGTTAGTTTGTGAGGCACGATTTGACTATCAGGCTGCTGTTGCTTCTTATAGGCTAGCACGCTGTGCAATTAAGTCTTCTGCAGACACCATTCCAAAATCTCTTTTCCAAGATGTATCCATTAATTTGGCCAGATCACTTAGTCGGGTAAACATATTGGAGCCCACCCCCTCTTTTTTTGCTTCCCATTTAGATCTGTAAAGATGCTTATTTTTAACTGAAATTTGTGTCACTCTTAGTGTTAGTGATATGAATGTATGTGTGCTTTCCATCTTGTTTGATGCAGGCAGGGGATGCTTTAGAGGCCGTACGGGAATGCGAAGATTTGAAGAAAGAAGGTTTAATTCTGTTAATATCTTTATAGTTCCTTATTTGCATATTGCCCTTTAATTTCTTCTGTTTTACTCCTTCAATGCCTTTGTTAGATGTTACAATGGACTACTGAATAGTTGGCCGAATCTTCTCTTAAGTTAAATCAGTTCTATATTTTTAAGATGTGGGGCCTGATTAATGGAGTATGCAGCCATCCAAACATATCATGGGTGATTATGAGAGAAGTTACTTCTTTGGAGATGTTTTATCGCAGAAGTTAATTTTATTGTTTCATTCTCTAATTTGAAACTTGTTGTGACCAATGAACTTAATTATAAAAAAAAAAATATTGTGACTGATTAAAGTAAAGCTTGTAGAGTTGATTCTTTTAAATTGTAGATAGAAACTTGTAATTATGATTCTTTTTTGGTATAATATATATTTTGTAGGTATGCTCAATGCGGAAGGCTTACAATTATATGCTTTCTCTTTGTGGCAACTTGGTAGACATGACCTGGCCCTCTCAGTGGCAAAAAATCTTGCTGCAAGTTTTCCTACCATGGAAAGCTCATCTGCAGCTGCATCTGTTAGTTTTATCTGTAGACTGCTTTACAACATATCTGGACTTGATTCAGCAATTAATAGCATTCTGAAAATGCCAAAGGCACTGTTTCAGAGTTCAAAAATGAGCTTTATAGTGTCTGCTTTCCATGCTCTCGATAAGAGTAATAGGCTTGAATCAGTTGTTTCAAGTAGTCGTAGCACTCTTGCATCGCCTGATGAAATCACTGGAATGCACTATTTGGTGGCACTTGGTAAATTGGTAAGTAGTTTGTTTTAATTATTGGAACTTGAAGTCTCTGACACTAACTTGGCGGTTTTGTATCTTTTTATGGCTGTAAATATTGTATCCTTCCATTTTACAGGTTAAAAATGGATCGGGATCCTACCTTGGATTTGACAGTGGAATCTTTCACCTGAGGAAAAATCTTCATATATACCCTAATAGTAATTTGATGAGGTAATATGAGTTTCTAAAAAGCTGTTCGTTGTTCTCGTTCTGTTTAACCTTCAGCTTGTTTATGTGCAAATTTTGCATTTGAACCACTTTACTTCACTCTTTAAGCTGTTAGTGTTTATTGTTCATGACCCTAAAATCCTAAATATTCTCTCTCTAGTTCAGTATTACCTTTATTTTGTAGAAATGCATCATATGATACTATTCTGACCTATTTTAAAATCCTCATGTCGTCTATTCTAGAGTTATGCCTTGACATATATTTGATATTCTATTGCTTTTTATCATGACTCATATTGACATTCAATTAAGTTCCTTGCATAGCTCATAATTTTGTTAAAAATTGGTACATGCCGCACCTCTGACATAAATTTGCTGGGAACAGGAACCTGCTTGGTTATCTCTTGCTATCAAGTGACAAATTGAAATATACACATGTTGCAAGTAGGAGCTGCAGGATAGAAACTTCCAACGTCACGAGAAAGGAAGGTCTAAAGTCAGCATGGGAGATCCTCGGTGCCGGAGGGGTTGCTTGCAATGTTATTGGCAGTATTGACATGAAGTTTTCATTCCCAACTTGTAGTTACGAATGCCTGAATGGACCTAAATCTGTCCAAGAGTTGCAGAAGTATTGCAATATTTCCAGTTTACCTTTTTATTTTATTGATCATGGTAGCTTATATAGTTTTTAAAAACATAAGGTTGTCCTCTTTCTATGAGAAAGATTCAAGCACTTTGCTGAAAGATGTAGCTTATTTATCCTTCTAAAAATAAAATTTTGCACCCCCATCCCTTCGCTTCTCCACAAAACCATTCAATCTTTAGAAGCACACCTTTTTCATTGAAATTTATTTGCAAATTGTATTTGGAGTTATATAAAAAAAATTCTGCACTAATAGTAATACTTTGTCCTTGTTTTCAATGTGTAGATGCTTACGTCGAGAACCATGGAACCATAATGTGCGGTACTTGCTTGTACTTAATCTGTTACAGAAGGCACGTGAAGAGAGATTTCCTAAACATCTCTGTACCATACTTGAGCGGATAATCACTGTGGCTATTTCCAGTGAATCCTATTCTAAACAACACATGTCTTATCAATATCAAAAGTTTCAGCTTCTTCTCTGTGCTTCTGAGATCAGTTTGCAAGTTGGGAATATCATTGGCTGTATCAAGCATGCAGAAAATGCTTCAGCACTCTTGCTTCCAGATGGCTACCTGTTTTTTGGACACTTAATGTTATGCCGTGCCTATGCTGCAGAAGGTAATACTAGAAAACTTCAGGAAGAGTATGTAAGATGCTTAGAGCTTAAGGCAGAATATCATATTGGCTGGATATGTCTCAAAATCATGGAATCTCAATATGAAGTACTAGCTGATTCAAATATCTTAGAGTTGAACTTCATGGAATTCGCAAAAGAGCGGAAGAATTCAGTTGATTATTGGATGGCTATATTTAGTTTGGTGATGGGTTTGTTTTCCATATGGAACAAGGATTTGCTTTCGGCTGAAAAGTGTCTTGCACAGGCTTGTTCTTTGGCTTGTTCTGAGAGCTGCCTCCTTCTCTGTCATGGTATCTACCTATTAACATATTGGGTTTTTGGCCTTCCTTTTCACATTAATATTCTTCTAATGGAAATCACCTTAATTATCAAATGTGGATCTAAATTTTAATGAAGTTGTAGATTCCATGTGCCTTGTATAACATCTTGGACCTCTACGTGGTTTTAAAAAAGCAATATTCTGAATATACTGAATACACTAAGTGGCAAATTGCATATTTAGGGATGTTGTAGAATTGAGTACATCAGAAACCATGAGAAGCACTGTTATTTATTTCATTACTTGATACCAAAAGGTACATGATAAATATTTTTTTGATGCACAATCATTTTTATTCGCACTATATATTTATATGTTTTCAATTTTATACTTACAAGTTGTGAGCTGGAAAGATATGTTTGTAAGTTTAGTCTACACTACTATTTGGGCTTTCAATTTAAGATATTGTCGACTTCTGTTCAATGTGTCTGCAAAATCCTTTGGTTCTTAAACCATTTGACACATTTTGTAGGCAATTTTTGTGTGCCTCTCCTGAATGTTTAGTACATTTCTGGATACATATCCTGAAAGTTAATATATGGTTTAGGTGCTTGAGTTTTGTCTCTTGCTTTCTTCGGTAATTAATTAATTGGTGGTCCCAGGTACTATCTGTATGGAGATAGCCAGGCAGTATCATGATTCGCAATTTCTATCACTTGCTGTAAGGAGTCTCACAAAAGCTCAAGAGACATATCTTGTTCACTTACCTATTGTCTCAATATTACTGGCTCAAGCAGAAGGAAGCCTCCGCTCTAAAGAAAAATGGGAGAAAAACCTTCGTCAGGAATGGTTTACTTGGCCACCAGGTTTGATTCTCATCCAACACTTGTGTGTGTGTGTGTGGGCGTGTAACTTCTTTTCTTTTCCTTTTTCTCCCTTTTGGTATTTAAGATATTCATGAGTAAGTTAAGATACCTTATCATTTTGTTTACTATCCTCACATTTCAGTATATGTAAAATCTTCTTCAAAGATCCGGTCAACATCTTTAAAATTTTGTTTTACAACATTTCCATGATAGAAATTTAGACCACTTTTCTTGCTAGACACATCAAAATTGAGCAATATGATGGTTTTCTTTTCTCTGACAAGCTCTGTGTTTTCCGTAGAAATGAGGCCTGCTGAACTCTTTTTTCAAATGCATTTGCTTGCAATGCAATCGAAAGTTGGATTGGATTATTCATCTAGAGTGGAGTCCTGTCAGAGCCCGCAGAAATGGGTTCTTCGGGCAATCCATACAAACCCTTCTTGTTTGAGATATTGGAAGGGTCTGCATAAGCTTGTGGAATTAGCTTGATAATTTTGCAGATCCTGGAATTATATACAGCGCTTCCAAACCATGTGAAAGTGGTCAACTCAGCTTGCTAATTAGAACCGTATAGTTGATTGATGTACTAACTAGTAACTACTACATGTGCAAATACGCCTGTTTCATTTCCCTGTATATTAAGTGATAATTTGCTTCAATTTTCAGTTTCTAATCAGATGCTTCACAGTCAAAGTCCATACAGGCATTGTAATTTAATGTTGCATGTAGTCAATACAGACATTTTATTCATTGTAGTTTATAAATCAGATGCGTCAGAAAATTCTTTGTTTCACCTTCTTTTTTCCATTTTTTTAATATATCTAATATTTTGCTGTGGAATAATAAGGGAGGGAATTTCTCAAGAAAAAGTTTTAGTGTGATTCATATGACAATTTGTCTGGCTACATAAGTTCTCAAGAAAAGAGGAAAAAAGAAGAAGAACAAAAGGATAGTTGTTCAATACTAGATTTATTGCATTATGTATTTCAGTTTATAAACTTTATACACCCACACTGTCATGTTGAGTCACAGAGTTACCACCAGACTCATCGTTACTGTATATCCCGAATTCCCGATGCTAAATCACATCTCACAATCTCAAGCCGAAATGAGTGAATGCCCTCTACCTGCCACTGCCTAGAGATCTGGAGTTATCCAGTTCATCAGATGGATCCCAATCTGACAAGGATGATACAATCTTGGACAGAGTAATGAAAACTTCAGACATGGATGGGCGATCATTTAGATCACGGGCTACACAGATTTTAGCCAGCTGAGCGATGGAGAATGCCAAATCCAAGGGGTATGCATTCTTTAAAGAAGGATCAATGAAGCCTCCTATTTTCTCTCTCACATTGTCTCCTTCAAGCACCCTATTTATCGATGAATATAGCAACTCCACTCCGCTACTCTGGTCACCTGAAACAGCTTCCCTTCCGGATAAAAGCTCCAATATCACAACCCCGAAGGCGAAAACATCAAGTTTTGGGGTGATCACTCCATTCTCGATGTACTCTGGAGCCATGTAACCGTAAGTACCAACCACATGCCTTGTCAATTGCAGTCCACCCTGGTCATGTCCGTCCACACTTCTTGCCAATCCAAAGTTTGCAACTTTGGCTCTGAAGTTGGCATCCAAAAGAATGTTACTGGTCTTCAAGTTCTTGTGGATATAGGGAGGATTGGTGTATCTGTGGAGATAATTGAGGGCATTAGCAACGTCATAAGCGATCTGGACTCGCTGCTTCCATGACAGAGTATCAGAAGTTTGGATCTTGTTGGAGTGGAGCCAATCATTGACAGCGCCATTGTCTGCATACTCGTAAACAAGGTAGGTGTTGCCTTCATGGAGACAGAAACCAGAAAGCCTTATTATGTTACTGTGATTGATCTTCTTCAGTAGGTTGATCTCGCTTGAAACATCTCCTTTCATCACCTTTATAGCGGCATCATCACCCTTGATTGATCCCCTGTAGACGGATCCCTGGATTTTATTGTTTTCGCTGAAATTTTCTGTAGCAAGTTGCAACTCTTGAAATTTATACACTGTCAAGGACTCAACAGCATCTCGAAACCCTTGAGAAGAGACAGAAATAGAACTAGGAAAAGATTTGCTGTTGTCAGGCAAAGCTGAGTAATCAGCGGACTCTGAGAAGTTCTTGGGTGGTAACACAGGAACTGGCTTGGACTTGGTCTTGGTACGACGATGGAAGCAAAACAGAAGTCCCAATAAGGTAACAAGAAGCAGCAAACCGGCCCCAATCCCAACACCCACATAAATCCACTTCTTAGAAGAGTTGGATTCATCACGAGAGGAGGCTGGTGGTGTCTGCGGGGTAGGTGCGGGCGGTGGAGGCGGCGGTGGTGAATGCTCAATCTTGGTGGGTGTGGTGTTGAGTGGAACCAAAATGGTCGTGAATGGATTTATGATTTGATTCTGGGAGAGTTGATTTGCATCTAAAATGGTTTGCTGGTCGACACCAAAAAGGTCAGCGATACCAGAAATGGAATCACCCCAGGTGACCATGTAAGTTAACAGGTATTTGATAGCCGATGCTGCCTGGTTTGAAGTTGGACAAGCACATCTAAGTGGAACCAACAAATTCAAACCCACAGACAGGTTCCTGTCTCCAACCTTGTTTTGAGACATCATAGCCTGACAAGTGCTGAGTCCCTGAAAAGTGTTGTTGGCAACTGTAAAGTAGGTCTCCGTCTTGTCTTTGAGCCGGTAGGTGACATTGTACTGGTAATACAGACTCGAACAAGAGCAATTGACAGGGACCACCAGCTGGGTGTCTGGGGGTATGGTGGCGACTTCTGAGGTGAGGTTGTTGATGGAGGCGATCTGGGTGGGTTCGGCTCCCAAAAGAAAACCAATCCCGACGGCGGAGTTGTAGAGTGGGTTGGATCTGAAGGTGAGGTAGGATTGACATGATGGGACTCCGTTGCAACCGAACCCTTTTGTTAGATTGTCATAGGCTGTGTTGTAGCAGTCCGACTGGTGATTGTTTATATACGGTTGTTGCCCTTGTATCACTCTGTATTCTAATAAAACCAGTAGAACCAACAACAAACGCAATTTAGACATGAGCGTCCTCGGACAAAATATCTCCATGACCACCGCCAGGTATCTCTCTCTCTCTATCTCTTTTAGATAAAAGCGATTCAACTGGCTTCATCTGTCAACATAGATGCGTGTATATTTTAAAGCTGTTGCAAGATTGGCAATAGTTTAATGGTTAAAACACGTCAAGACTTTGACTTTGAAATTAATAAGTCAACACGTCTTTGGTTGGTCTAACATTACATTTACATAATTACGTGTGGGCGTACCTGATAAGTTAAAACGTAGTTGCTTTATGTCATATGCATAGATGCACATCTCCCCATTCCCTAAATCTCTATGTATAATGTATCCATCCCCATTTGGAGAAAAAAAATATAAAAAAAAATAGAAAAATGACAAACTCTTTTACTCTTTTAACTTTAAAATCTAAATCCTAAATCTAATGTTTGTGTTAATTCATATCAGTTGACTTAGATTGAAACTTTAAAAGTTTGAATTATATAAAATACTTTATTTTATAATAGATTTCATTTTGTTTTTGTAATGTACCGATAGATTTTATTTTATATTTGTAATAATATATTTGTTTTTTTATTTAATTTGTAATTTTTAATCGAATGGGGAAATGAGGAAACGAGGAAGTGAAAAAATAGGAAAAAACTGGAGAAATAGGAAACTAGGGTTGGGGATGGATATACCTCCCCTAAATTCCTCATACCCATTTTCCCCAAAAAGGGAAATGGGTGGGGCTGGAGGAAGGGTTTGGGAAGTGAGGATAAGGAACCTATATCCGTCCCCATTTTCCCGATGTGCATCTCTAGCTATACGGTTAGGATCCCCTCATTGACTTTTATTTTCCCGTAAATCTAATTGAATTACTTCCGAACTTGAGCTTTGTATGTAAACTTGTATGAATTTTCTCCAAAATGTGACATCTTACCTGATTCTGCATCCTTCAAACTTTCTTATGTTCTCGAGCTCAATTACAACTTCTTTCATGGTTGGTCTTTTTTTCCCATTCAGTTTTAGACATCTTTTTGCAATTCTTGCAAATTTCAACACCTCTTTCGTTAGAAACACGGCCTTCTAAGATTTGAAATAGACGATTCTCTTTTACCGCGGATATGAAATTCATTACCAAGCTTTTCTCTTGCTCAAATTTAGTGCTGGAAACAGCCTTTTCTCCCGTCAACCGCTCTACAAGAACGACTCCGAAGCTGTAAACATGGTTTTTTTCAGTGAATTGGCTAGACTGAAAGTACTTGGGATCCAAATAACCGATTGTGTGGTTAGGTGACTTCTATCGATAGGTATTGACCTTGAAAGACCAAAATCAGCAACTATAGCATTGTAATTTTCATCCAAGAGTATGTTGGTCGACTTGAGAATGCAAATAAGCAAGCGCACCAGCAATGTCCAAGGCAATTCTGAAACGGCATTCCCAAGAAAGAGACGAAACATAACCTTCGTCGTGGAGGTGGTGGGACTTGGGAGAGTGTTCCATTACGAACAAATTCAAAAACTAATAAAGGAACCTCTGCCTCAAGACAACAACCCAACAACTTGACAATGTTCCTGTGGTTTATCTGTGAAAGTATAACCACTTCATTGATGAACTGAGCAACTTGGCTTTCTTCCATGATGCGAGCCTTCCTGATGGCTACTATCTCGCCATCAGGTAGCATGCCTTTGTAAAGCGAACAGAATCCCCCAGTTCCACGAATTCGACCTGCATCGAAGTCGTCTGTTGCTCTTTCTAACACTTGGATACCAAATATTTTGGTCTGTTGTTGCAGTAACAAGCCACCATTTCGCCTAAAGGACATTTGTGTCTGCTTCAATTGCCGTTGCCTCCCAAGCCTCCAACTAAACAACAGTCCTGATATTAGAATGGCTGCTGAAATCAAGCCTACGGTTATGCCTGCAAGTCATATACTGGATGGGATGGTTAGCATATAGATCTCGATTTGATTACTACCCAATGTTTTCCTCTAAACATGTGAGAGTACTGTGAACCATTGAATTTCTTAGACTACAATTATCAACAAGATTTTAAATCAGGGATGAATTCATAAAGAGTCGCACAAAAAAAAAATTTGGTTTATTGATTTTAGCCACCAACTTAAATTTTATTGTTTTTGTTATTTTTAACCATTTTTTAACAAAATTACCTCTAAATTTTAATTAACCCGACATTTAATTTAGTTACATACCATTTGATTTTAAGTTACATGCGAGTTGATTTTTCAAATTACAAATCAGTTAAGTTTTAAATTACATATCAATTGACTTTCAACTTACGTATCAATAATTTTCAAGTTACATACTAGTTGATTTCTAAATTTTTTGATAAGTGAAGTAAAGATAAAATGAAGGATAATTTTATCTGTTCAAGACTAAAAATGATAAATATAAAAAAATATAAACTTATAGCTAAAAACGATTGAACAATAAATCAATCGTTTTTTTATTATTATTTCTTGCAACTTCCTCTTTAAATAGCCAGTGACTTAAGCCAAGGAATAAGAATACCTATAGAGACAATCAGAGGCAGTGGAAGTTGTCGTTTATCAGCGATGCAACCATTTTCTGGAGTACCATCGCCGTGGTAGCCTTTTGGGCAACTGCAATAATATGCCCCTGCTGTGTTCTTGCATACTGCTGGCTGTGCACACCTTGCCTTTCCAATTTTGCACTCATCAACATCTGGAAAATGATACAAGCAGAAGCAAGCCACCATTAGATCACCCCCTACAAAAAGCCTTTGGTAATGTAATAGTAACACCATAAAATGTGTCAGAAGTAGAATCAGAAACTACCTTGACAGCCATTGGGAAGATAAGCATTGCCATGATAACCTGGACTGCATGTACAACGATATCCATGGCCATCTGCATAGTCAATGCAATCAGTATTTTGGGTGCACGCGTAGCTACCGTTGGCAGAACCGTTTGATCTTTGATTTTGTCTGCATGAGTTCCTCCCCACAACCCAAGTCAGTCTCACTGGAATCTCCTGATAACGCTTATAGTAATCAGAAAATTCATGCTCAGCAAGGAATGCACGAGCATAATCATAGTGAGGACCAATTTCAAACGGATCAAACGACCATGCTGAACTAACGTTAAATATACTAACGCGGAAGGACTTAAGGCCTACAGGGATAGCAGTCTGACAGCAATGCACGCCCGCACAAGTAGAGGACTTATAATATAACGATGGATATAACGATGGTTTTTCAGTCTGGCATAAGGAGAGACAGCCGGTTGTGTAATTGTCAGAGTTTGGGTTGGTGATGTAGGAGTAAATGTCGCAACCCATTGTAACAAATTTGCTATTAATTTGTGAAAAAGTGAAAGTGTTGGCAACTCCTTCCTCTCTGTAAATAGGTCTTATAATTTGTTCCAACCCAGATTCAACCCCGGGAGTGATAGGATAACAGTGCGAAAATTTCCAAGTATAAGCAACTCGTACCTCAGAACTTGAAAGGTTCAAAATCTTTAGTTGATAAGCATGCAAAATGGGGACTTGTTGCAGGGTTGTAGACTGATTCTGGCATGTGATCTCAAACCATTTGTTTCTGTAACAATGCTTACCAATACCAAACGGGTAGGAAATGCTGAGATTTCCGCATTTATTTGGACACTGATGCTGGTGCTTGGCAGCAACGCCGTAATCACTACCCAATATCCAAACAACGATTACGAGCTTAAACAGGAAGCCTAGTCTTGACGACATCCATGCACTTATTGATGAATTCATAGTTTTGGATGCCACTTTATCTACTTATGGAATCATGATACAGCTGGCAGCGGTAATGCATCACATAGTGAGCATCGGAGAAACATCCGATGCTTCCAAAACGGTTGGCTTTGTTGTTATAACCCTTCACAAAACAAATGGATGCATTTGTTATGGTGCCGAATGAATGATACTCCTCGCCTCCTCGGCCGAATCAGATTAGTATATCTTACTATGTAACTACAACTACCAAGTCTTTTGTGAGTTTGTGTGAATTCACCTATACTAAACACTACCACCAGATACCACCTTGTTCCGGACAAGTGCGGAGTATAATGACAAAATCTTATATTATTATTGATGTATGTGTACAAATGTATATAAACGCATGATACTCTTATTCAATATCCAAGTTTTAATAAAAAGAAATCTTCATAATAGATTATTAGGCAAAACGTATTTCCCAAAAACGCGATTCAACATATTTTAATTTCTCTGCATGATTGTATAGTTCTCTAACACAGCTGGTGGTGTCTGCGGGGTAGGTGCGGGCGGTGGAGGCGGCGGTGGTGAATGCTCAATCTTGGTGGGTGTGGTGTTGAGTGGAACCAAAATGGTCGTGAATGGATATATGTTTTGATCCTGGGAGAGCTGATTTGCATCTAAAATGGTTTGCTGGTCGACACCAAAAAGGTCAGCGATACCAGAAATGGAATCACCCCAGGTGACCATGTAAGTTAACAGGTATTTGATAGCCGATGCTGCCTGGTTTGAAGTTGGACAAGCACATCTAAGTGGAACCAACAAATTCAAACCCACAGACAGGTTCCTGTCTCCAACCTTGTTTTGAGACATCATAGCCTGACAAGTGCTGAGTCCCTGAAAAGTGTTGTTGGCAACTGTAAAGTAGGTCTCCGTCTTGTCTTTGAGCCGGTAGGTGACATTGTACTGGTAATACAGACTCGAACAAGAGCAATTGACAGGGACCACCAGCTGGGTGTCTGTGGGTATGGTGGCGACTTCTGAGGTGAGGTTGTTGATAGAGGCGATCTGGGTGGGTTCGGCTCCCAAAAGATAACCAATCCCGACGGCGGTGTTGTAGAGTGGGTTGGATCTGAAGGTGAGGTAGGATTGACATGATGGGACTCCGTTGCAACCGAACCCTTTTGTTAGATTGTCATAGGCTGTGTTGTAGCAGTCCGACTGGTGATTGTTTATATACGGTTGTTGCCCTTGTATCACTCTATATTCTAATAAAACCAGTAGAACCAAAAAGACAAGCAATTTAGACACAAGCATCCTCGTACAAAATATCTTCATGACCCCCGCCAGATATCTATGTCGCTCTTTCTTTTAAGGCTAGATAAAGCGATTCATCTGGCTTCATCTGTCAACATAGATGCGTGCATAGTTTAAAGCTGTTGCAAGACTAGCAATAGTTTAATGGTTAAAACACGTCTAGACTTTGACTTTGGAAATTAACAAGTCATGACGTCTTTGGTTGGTCTAACATAATTAAGTGAGTGCGTACCTGATAAGTTAAAATGCAGTTGCCTCATGTTATATGCACAGATGCACGTTTCCTTCCAGAACCCCAAATCCCCATGTCTCCGTCACAATAAAATAGAACGGAGTGATTTTCATTCTCAAATTGAAATGGAAAGTCTCTATTTTCTCATTTTCCTTATAAATATATTGAAGGTCCCTATCTCTATTTTTCTATTTTTCTCAAAACATATATATATATATATATATATATATATTTAAAATAATTATTTTTACTACTCTTTTTGGAGTAAAATACTCCATTACATTTTAAAGCTAACTCTCTTGAGACTCTAAAACTGCCATTCAAGATAATAATAACATAAATCGGGATATTACATCTACCCGAAACAAACCCTCCACATATTTGAGGTTACTCTAAGGTACCAATTAGTAGGTCAGATGAAAAATCTTTACGATTGTGATGTCAGTCGAGCTTGCACTTGCGGAGGCATGCCCTGAAGACTAATATAGCTGCAAAATTGAGTCCTAACCAGGCAAGAAGCAACACTGCAACATTGAATGACAAATAACAATTCACTTCTCATGTATCATGTTGCAGATAAATAAAATAAATAATCATATATCATGCATAACACATTTAACAAAGATGCTACAAGTATCAGAAACAACATACCAGCTACAGTACAAAAGAAGAAAATAGCCAGGCGGTATTTGACAATCCACGGCAGACTAACTTCAAGAGAGCAGTGCCTCTGATGCTTTCCCATGGCTACAGTAGCCACGGAGTTTGTACTCTGTGCATGCAATTCTGATAAAGGAATATGAACACCTGTCACGGGAAGCCCATTTATGTCCCGCACTTCAAATTTCAAAGCCACTGGAGTTGCATCCCAGTCAATCTCAATTGCTCCAAAATTTGGTTGGCCTATAAATGAAAAATCAGAATATGGAAATATCTCAAGAAATCTCATCACTGAGAGATTCATAAGGAAAAATGAAGATAACAAGCATACCATATGTGCATGATTTGTGTCTGCAGCTTCTGCTTATAACTCTCATTGTACTTGGCGTCAACCATGCCAGAAATCTCACAATGAAATGTAATGATGGTGGTACTACCTTTTCAACAGCTTGTGTAAGCCCACTTGAGGTAATATCATATAGTGGATATCCAACAGCACAGTCATACCTTGTAATTTCTCCATAATGCACATCTCCGCTGATAAAGAATACCCCGTTTCTCTGCATAAGAAAACAGCCGGTGATAATATGAGTAATTGATATCTTCAAAATGTCCTCTAGTAGAAGGGAGACGGGAGAAAAACAAACATAAGCTAAAAATAAACAATTCGATCAAAAAAATAAATAATATAAACTAAGAAGCCCCATAATGCAGAAACCATAAATCATAGCTGAAAGTTGTTCAATGTAATCGGATATACAAAGCATGAGCGCATATCAACAGTTATCACCTTACTCTCTGCTATCAATTTAAAAAGACGATCTCTCTCCCTCGGGAAACGTCCCCAAGACTCCATAGAAAACAGTGGGCGAGTAACAGCTGAAAGATTTGATATAACCTGGATCAAGGGGTAGGCACAATTATAGCAAATTACATAATTTAACAAATTATGCATGTGAAAAGCATGTAGCCAAGTGCAACCACTTGGAATAAAGAGTAATGTTATACAATCCAAAAATCAACTCAAATGATGTGGCAAGTGATTTGTCATCATCATGTTAATCATGGGATGCATGTCTTTTGAATTGATTTTTTGGTTGAGTAGCATTTTTGCAGAATAAAACAAATCAGTTTTCATTTTTTGTAAGGACTGGGGTACAAAAATCAATCACAGACATTTACGAGAAGCAGCTAAAGGAACAGGCCAAGGAGCTGTAGACCATGAAACATCTTCTAACAAGGAGTTCCAACGAAAACAATATAGATAGATAGGTAGAAACTGTGTCGCTACTTGATATAAAGCTATATGATAAAATTCATCAATACCTGGACAGAAGATCCAATTAAGGTAATGGCTGATGCCGGACCTTTCAACTCTTTTTCCAACCATGTCCATTGCGAACTCCCCAATATTGTTCCATCACTAGACAAGGGGTCTCTGTGGTATCTAGTATCCAAGAGGATTATCTGAAGGAATTAATTACACCCAATCAGATAAAGATATGAAGTATGTTGATAGTAGTTTACTTGTCAAGGTGAAAATCATTATGTTTTGCTACTTTAAAAATAGTCATTGTCAAAATAAAAAAACCAGCAAAGAATTCATAAGCATTTGTTATAATACCTTGATTTGCCTACCCACAGGGCCTAATGTATATGATGCATAGACACCAGCCTGTTTGCGACTACACGATTAAAGGCATGATAAGCAAATGGACTAGACATCAATACATAATCAAACTGCATATATAAACAAAAGTGATTCCTCACCGTGGACTGTCATGAGGTTCATCGAGGAAATCGAGGAGGAGCCTTTGGTTAGAATTTTTTCCACCAAATTCTTTCCCCGCATCATTTAATCCATAATCATGGTCATCCCATGTACCAATAATCTAGAAAAGACAAAATCAGTGTACATTAACGAAATATGATTGTGAGAGAAGTTGCAAGTGAAGTACCTTGGTGTTGCGACGCAGACGAGAGTATGCAGGAGTGGTCTTAATTATGTTGTATTTTGCCTCCATTTCCTGGTGAGAGGCAGGTACAAACCTAGGGACGTTTTTCCAGGGTCCAATGGTCCGCTCCTTTCCAAAAAATCGAAAAGGACGTTTGTAGTCTCCGTATATATTGTCACCCATCCATATAAACACTTGCGGATCAAACTTGATGATTGCATTCCAGATGGGCTGCGTGTTACAATCACAAACAACCATTATTTTAGACACTTTTTTGCATCACCTAAATGTCAGAATTCTGAATTAGCTATTAGAAATATCAGATACGAGTATGACCTGTGGAGCACTTTGGTCAGCACATGATCCAAACGCAATACGAGACACCGCCAACTTCTCTTCTACTTTCGACGAATTACCGCCGCAACCAACTATAACTGCTCCGCTTATGACTGCTCCCCACCACCACAACCACCGGCTCCTCCGGCCCGCGCTCTCCATCTACTCCTTGTTAATATCCAAATCAACCATGGGTGTGGGTGTTCCTTTAAATACAGATTTTTTGACGCTGTAATATTTGGGAATCAAATCAACGGAATATCTCTGCTTCGGCCTCTTTGAAGATTGATCACGTCACATGCCCGTCACAGACTTCACCAATATTATTGGCTGTTACGTGATCGCTGTTGACTGCAACAATTGAGAATGTTTGTTATTTTATTGATTTAATTGCCTTTACCAGAACCAACTAACCAACTATAATTCATTTAAGACGCCATCGAAAATCATGTGTTATCATATCAATGATAAATACTATGAAGACATCATCAAATTTATATTCATATTCCAAAACCAAAACAAAAAGACATCTAAATCCAACTTTCAACTTCTCTATCTTCTATTTCCCACCAACTTCTCCTCGCTAATTTAGTAATTTGCTTGTAACATATTTCAGTTCTAGTCACATGATTATTTGACAACTATTATACTTTGTTTGTTTGTTTTTTTTTTTTTTTATAGATATTGTAACATATTACGATCATTATTATTAATGATTTAGCTCTTTTTTGTATATCATATTTCCTTTTCAAAATACTGATCATAAATTTTTACTTACGAAAATAAATACTAGTATTGAAAAGAAATCTTTGTCCATTAGTGTTATAATTAATTTTCGATATGAATCTTGTAAACTTGATTAATGAAATTAAACTTTTTGGGTTTTCGATCTCAAAAATGTTTTTTTTTTTAATTAATCCTTTTAATTTGTATATGAGTTTTTTTTTAAGTATCATACTAATACAGAAATGTAGGATTTGTTTATAATAAAAAGACTCGAACCCACAATCTCTTGATGGAGGTGAGAAAGATTTATTATCGGACCAATCTCATCTCATTATAAATGAGTTCTTTATTTACATGCAATTTTACATGATAATAAAGGATCACCGTTAATTTAGATTTATATTTTTATTATAGTTCAAACAAAACATATATATAGTTATATTCGATGGTGTGATTACGTTCATCACGCAAACAATGACTTTTTAGCAAATATAATTGCATTAAAGTACAAAACACTAGCACATCGTTATACACCAATTCAGTTTCACAACTTCAATACATACAAGATTAAGAGGTATGCATGATCCATCCATGTATCCTAGTTGATCCAATGTATACACACACAATAAAATAGGATAACAAACATCTTTGTCAAGGATATTGCTATTTTTCTCTTAGATTGGTTTAGTTAGCAGTGACATTGTTCATCTTTTGAATTCTTGTTTAGGGTAAGAAGGCTAATATAGTTGTTCATTGTTTAGCTATTTTTATTGGAGGACTGTTCTATCCTAGTTCGTTGTAATCTTTCCTTGGTTAATGAGGTTTTTTTTCAAATAATAATAAAAGACATCATACATCTTTCAATCACAGGGACCATCATCCAATGTGTCTTGAAGGAAATGACACTCGACCTACATAAAATTTTCAATTATCAGCAATAGCAATGCTATCGTAGGCTTTACATCTCTTATTTTCAAAGACTAATATATTAGAGACAATTGATCTGAAAAATATAAGATAAAAAGTATATGTAATCGAAATTACATAATCCAGTAAAATAAAAAATCAAATAGAATAAAACCTGTGAAGACAGAGATGGCAAACAACAACCATACATACAATGAGTCCAAAAATAACGTGTCGTGTTGGTGGGTAGCAGTAACATATATTATTATTGTTGGGCTTCTTATATCAAGTGTGCCGTCGAATATGCAGAGCTCGGCCCTGTTTTCAGCTGTCAAAATCAATCCTCCTCCGCCTCGAGTGAAGGCGCTCTACACTGCAAATCCAGGCACCGTCGACGATCGCAATCACATGGCGGCGTCTAATCCCAAGTGGGCGCAGAAGACTATTACTCTGCCTCCTCATCGCCGAGGCTGTCATCTTATCACCCCCAAGGTCTCTTCCACCTACTCATAAGTCATAACCCTAACCCAATCTCTTTTACTTTTTTAATTTTTAATTCTAGTGATGGTTTTGTTGGGAATCAGATAGTGAAAGAAATTAAACAAGACCTGTCGGAATTCAAATGCGGCCTTGCACATCTTTTCCGTGAGTGGCTATGGCGTCACTTGATGACTGTGTAATTATTTATAAATTTAATCTCTTTGATGTTGTTTTATTTTATTGGAATCGGTGATTTGATGTTTCAGTTCAGCACACGAGTGCTTCTCTTACTATTAACGAGAATTACGACTCTGATGTTCGAGACGACACCGAGACTTTCCTCAACAAGATAGTTCCAGAGGTTGGTTTAGTTAATTATTATCTTCCCATGATTTTATGATTTGGCGCCATTTTTACTCTTTTATGTGGTTGAAGTGGCATTTTGGATGTTTTTTTTTTCTTTTCAGGGGAGATCTGCACCTTGGAAGCACACTCTGGAAGGTCAGTCTGGGATTACTTGTTTCAATCAAAGCAACAATTTTTAACATCTTTATTGTGAATTCTTTTAACCTGGTTTACTGCTTATATAATATGAATTCGATTGGCAAAAAAACTCTTGTTATGATGAATTGATTGTGAGTGAAGATGGCCATTCTTTTTCTTTGAACCTGTTATGTTAACAAATTGGGTGCACGGGTTGGAAAATTGATCTTCTTTTGCATTTCTTATCAATTAGTAGTCTCATCTCAGTGATTTCTAAAATGGTTCGAAATTTCAATTCAAATTTAATTATTGGAAATTTAAGGGAAGGGTTATATTTGTTTTTACCCTCTGCTTTCAGTCAAGCTAATGAAGATAAATGATAAAGCAATTGGGTGACTCTTCTTTCATTGTTAACTTTTGTGCTTATTTTCCTGCTATTGATAACCGGCCCCGATGCTGATCTTAAGTCGTGTAACCTTTGCAGGCCCGGATGACATGCCAGCACACATTAAATCATCAATGTTTGGCAACACTCTCACGTGGGAATTCTCATCTTCGTAGTTAGAACTGTTTTTAGCCAAAAAAAAAGAGCTGTTGCCTGATTTCCATTTACCTGGTGATGTGCAGGATTCCAATTACAGATGGACAGCTAAATATGGGAACTTGGCAGGTGTGTAAGAATTGTTTAGGCTGTGTTTTTTGCTCAATTCAAATGCAGTTGTCTTTTATTTGAAAAATTAATACATGATTTTGAAAAGAACATGTTAAGAACTAGTTCAAAATGTTAAACCAAGAAAAAAAAAATCATTTTTTGTTGTTTTCAATAAATTTGTATCCAGATGATTTCCCAATTACTTTAAACTATACTAGTCATTGAAAACTATTTCTGTTATGTGAATGAAACATCCTCTTATTTTTCTAAATATTCTGTTTTTCTTTCACAGTCGATAGCTAATTTTTGAGAAGATGATTTGTACATAATAAATCCATTGCTATGTTTTGAAATTTATGCTTTCATCAATTTAATTCAATGCTCTACACATATGAATTGCCTTGTACCATTGTGTATTGGATTCTTGTCCATTTAGAATACAGGAATATGAACAAGTAAAGCCATAGTCTATTAATGCAACAGATGTTAATAGTCTATTAATGCAACAGAATGATGGTAACGCAGAACAATTGCAGTTTTAATCACCAAACTGGTAAAGAAACCACCATTTGAATAGTTTGGAAGAAGCCAGCAAGAGCATTAAGATGAAAGTTGTTAATTTAGTTGTTTAAGGGTGTTCTAGTAAATTAATGCATGATGAGGCATTACACTCTTGACCTTGTCTTCGTAAGTTAAATCCCATAAGCATTAGGAAAACCTCTAGTCCCCCAACCATGCATGGAAGCAACCTAAATCTTGTGAAGATGGAATCTAGTACCCTGTTTCAATATTTTAAAGTTTCATTTTACATGCTTGTGAGGGAATAGGGATTGATGATGTAGTGAACTGCAACATCAAACCTTAATTTGTATCCAACCATGATAATCATCATCATGGTTCTGTTACAATCGCCAACTTCTTAAGTTGTGCCAATTTGAATTAGATTTCATGAATGTGCAATTAATATTACTTTGTTTTCATCGTGTCTGTCTGCTTTAGGGAATATGGCTGTGTGAGCATCGCGACGCCCCTACTGCACGTAAAGTTGTAGTCACCCTTAATGGAATATGACTGGATGAGGAATGCAGATGTTGAAACGTTGTGTTTGTAATGAAAGTTTGCTGAATTTCCTAGTGGAGTCTAATGTACAAGTTTAGAACATGTATAAAATTCTCCGCCAATAAACACGGAATGTATTACAATGTAAAGTTTTGATACATCTTGTTAGCTATTGATGGTGGTTATTTATAAACAGAAAGAATAATGAACAAAGGGGAATGAATTTAGTGCATCATAATAGCAAACTCGTCGAAGCTGAGGACTCCATCTCCGTTAAGATCAAAGGCGCGGATCATAGCCTTGCAATCGTCGACGGAGCTGGAATCGCCGAGACGGCTGAGCATCCTCTTGAGACTGGCAGGGGTGATGAAAGTGGAACCGTCGGTTACGTACATTCTAAAAGCCTCCCTGAGGGCTCTCTTCTTCTCCTCGTGGTTGTCATTGGTGGCCTCCATGAGTTTCTGGAATTCGTCCAAGTCCAAATGGCCATCCCCGTTTATATCGGAGGACTCCAGGGCGGCCTCGGCATCCTCCATAGACAGGTCCTCACCCACCATCTTCAAACACCTGTGTAACTCCGTGGCCGATATCCTTCCGTCTCTGTTCTCGTCGAAGTAGTCAAAGACCCTTTGTAATTGTGGCTGACCACCGGAGGGGGTGTTGCAAATGATGTCTGTTGCATCGTTGGTATCCTTGCGCTTTTGTCTCTTGTTTGGAGAGAGTTTCCGGCGTAACCTTCGAAAAGGTGATTCCTTGGGTTGATTTTTGTTGGCAACCATGGTTTGAAATCTGTAGAGGTTTTGTGAATTGTGATTGATTTATCGTATATGTGTTGGGTGATGATGATCTATATATATATAGGTTCAGGTAGTTGTAACTTGAACAGAACACGGTTTGGTTCAGTGGCCAGTTGTTTTGGGGACGGGGGTTGCGCGTGAGGGATGCTTCCTGTTTTGTTCTGCCAGAGTCCCACCCAGCGTCCCAGCGGAGCTGACTTAATACTTATCTATTTCCCCCTTCTGGCTATTTCCGGAATTTTCCATTTCAACCCTTCCTCGATCCTTATCATCCGCACTTTAACTGCGTCGTGTTGTCGGCCACCATTACGTCACGCCTTCACCATCAATCCTTTTTGCTAAGCATATTACATATCCATCCAGAACCATCCGGAATTCACAAAATTATAACCCAAATTAACGGTCAAAACTGCCCTTTGGGAACGAATCACATTTCTACAAATATATTTAATTTTAACTCACTTTGGTATGTATTTTGTAATTTGTAATTTTCCCACAAAGAAGTAACCAGCTAACAAACAACATTATATCAAGTATTTTCCTATCATAAATCAAACACCTTTCGATTCATGTCAACGTCTCCACCTTATAACATTGAAAACCATTCATTATATTTTATTCTTAGAATAATCTTTTTTAACACTAAATCAGTTGCATTGTTTCTCTTCTTAATGATATTTGAGTTTTTTTTTTTTTTTTTTTAAATAAAAATAAAATAAATCACGTAACTTCCTTTAATATGATATTCAATTTATAGAATAAGAAATTTTGTTATTTGCAAGAAAAATGACTAGAGCTATTCTATACATCATATCTACAGGGAAAACAACCGGGTTGCTGACCCCCTTGCTAGTTTAGGACATTCTTTGTTTTTAGGGTATCACTGTGTTTAAAGATCCTTCTCCCTAGATTTTTGACATTCTAGATGATAACTGTAATGGTGTTACCGCTACTAGGATGGTCTCATGTTCCTAGTTTTGTTTTTGTTTCTGTTTTGGGCTGAGTAGCCCTCTTCTTCACCCAAAAAAAAAAAAAAAGTGTAGCTGAAAATTGATTGTTTCGAGTTTGTGAAATCCAATTCATTTGTTTAAATTATTTGATATTTTTAATTATTTATATCAATTTGAAATATTATTAATAACTAAATAATTTTGTTTTAGAGTTATTAAATTACTTATTATAGAAGTCTTAAATATATTAAAATGTAAATATATAACAAATAATAGTTAGAAGAATATATATGTAAAAATATTTATTTTCATATATTTATAACTTGAAAAACAAGCAACTTATCATTTATATTCAGTTTTCAATAAAAAAAACAAACATATTTCTCAGTTTTCAGTCACAATTCAGTCTTTGATATCGGTTAGTACTATTCTATCTGCGGACATAAAATCAAACTTATATGGCTATAGTTATTTGTTAAGCTGTGATAGGCATGGGCCAAAGCGGTCAAGGGTCCAATTGAGTTGGATTTTCTCTCGTGTGAGCTCCTATGTCCACGTGACTATATATATATATTTATATATATATATTTTCCACAACCACAAATCCGCAATAATAATTATCGATTTGTCATATAATTTCTCCTTCTCGTATTGGCTAGAAGAAAACTTAGTAATTTCCAATTTCACATATATAAATCACAATAAAGGCGGTGTTGCTAGCGAAGTTATAGTGTGCAGCACCACCACAGAGAAACCATCAATCAGACGGCTGAGAAAAACCCGACCTGTAGTACAACACAAACAAAGTCACAGGACGAATACAATCTATATACACAAGATAAAAATCTAGTAAGGTAAGGGAGCGAGGCAGCGAGCTACCTCTCGCAGTCGTCTCTAATCCTCTCTACCGGCTGCAGGAGAGTAGATGGCGACGCCGTCAACCTCTCTAGGGACGGGCCTCAGTTTGCATCAGAGCCGTCCATCCTTGACTCCAACAGATAACAGTCATTGGATCGTGCGACCGCGTAATCATCACCTGCCTCTCCGCTCTCGTCTCCACGCCAAGCCGCTCTCTCTTCCTTCTTCTTCTGCCAGGAGGTACTCATTCAAATTCAATTCGGTTTTTACCAGAATAATCAAGCAAGTCTATGTTTTATTTATTTATTTGAATTTTGGCGGATGAAGAAGGTGCTCACCTGTAGTTGCGAGTGCTCGTATAAATAACTTTAAGGCTGCTGCTATCTGGAAACGACCGACTTCTGTATTCGGTGAACCACTCAAATTCGATTGCGGTTCTTGCTCTCTTTACCACCGTAAAAGTCCTTCCAGATTTCTTCTATCTTCACCGAGAGCCTTCCTTGATAAATCTACTTTCAATTTGTCCAAAGGCTCGCTCCACACTGCTTCTGTAAGTAGTTTTTCTGTCGAGACTTCATGCACTACCCACATCCCACGTGTCTCTTCAATTACATCAGCGTATTAAATATGCTAACTTTCTATCTGAAAAACTGAAATTGGCAGCATATTTATGTTCACTGACATCAATTTCATTTTTTTCCCTATACAAAGTTCCATTTACCATTTTTTTCTTTCTATTTTTCTGTATCATAATTGCACCAATTACCATTTTTTATTGATGTTCTGCAATTCAATTAGACTATCTGTTACAACGCTCAACATCAGTTGCAAATTGATAGCTTATATAGTTGCTTGTGCACCAACTTCTGTGTGCCTCTATTTACATTGCACTTTGTATAAATTTTCAGGTGAAGCATGCTCATGTTCCCTGTGCAACTGTGGGTCCGGATGAGCCACATGCTGCAAGTACAACCTGGCCGGATGGTGTCCTTGAAAAACAAGATTTAGATTCATTGTATCCTGAACTAGAAAGACAACAACTAGAGGCATTTTTAAGTACTCAACTTCCATCTCATCCAAAGTTGTACAGAGGACAACTGAAAAATGGTCTCCGCTATCTTATTTTACCCAATAAAGTTCCAGCAAACAGGTATACTTTATCCACAAAATATGTCACATGTGCTTAGCAGTTGTCGTAAGTTATGGTTACATGAAACATATAGGTGACATTTTATCTTCACGTCAAATCTAAAGATTAGGATAGAAAATAAATTACAATTTGTTTTGGTTGAATTTTAGTGCGTAAAGCTGATTGCCTTTAATCCCCAACAAAACTATTTATTTATATATTTTGTTGTCAAATTCAGCCAGCAGTACCGGGTGGAGGATTCTTTTCAAAAAAGTTTATGTTGTTGCAACACTTTTATCCTTTGGCGTAGTTTTCTCCAAATATTAGTGATCATACTCAAGTAGAGTATATGCCAATGGTTTTAAAAAGAACACACTGTGTCCAGCATTTGCCATGACGAAAATGGTTATATTAAAAAATTAAACTGAATAGATTTTATTTAAAAGTAATGAAGAAAAAAATTATGACCTTGTTGATGGTCATAGTCAATAATCAAGCTAAAAGAGGCTATAAGTGACATTTGTTTTAAACTGATATTCTTTGTAATTCAACTAAAGAAAAATATTTGACCCTGAATTTTGGAAAGGGTTGAAGTAAGAAATCACATTTGTTTATTCTACACACAGACACACTTAAACTTAACTAGAAATCTTCTGGAATTTTTAGGTTTGAAGCACACATGGAAATTCATGCTGGATCAATTGATGAGGCAGAAGATGAGCAAGGAATTGCACATATGATTGAGCATGTGGCATTCCTGGGAAGTAAGAAACGTGAGAAACTTCTTGGTACAGGGGCTCGTTCAAATGCATACACTGATTTCCACCATACAGTGTTTCACATACATTCACCGACTTGTACAAAGGTTTCTAATTTCTGTTTTCTCTTTCGGATTCTTTTATTCTTGTATTTATTGATTTGATTCTCCTCTAGAAGTTTTATGGCCATTTCTCATGAGGCCTATACAAGAATTAGGGAAGCTAGTACTTTTTATTCGAATTGGCTATTTTTTTTCTCTTCATGTACCCAAGAAATCTATGAATATATTGTTTTAACAATTTTGTAGGACAATGTTGCCTTCCCATTGCACTTACTCCAATAAAAACACAAACCTTTGAATTCTTAAATTTGCACCACAAAAGATGCATGTCTTGTTTCTCTGTATTGATTGCTTGCCTTGATAGATATGTCCAAACAACCATTGTTATAATGCCTATATTGACAATGAATATGATGCTGCTGCCAGGACTCTGATGAAGATCTACTACCTCTTGTACTGGATGCCTTGAATGAGGTATGATTTATGGAATTTGCTATACCTTGAGTCACATAGATAATTCATTGTAACACAGTGTTCTCTACCAAGTTTTTACTAGTTGGTGCTTATACATTATCAGCTGGACTAATTTGTTTCTGTTTGCTGTTGGTACTATTTATACAACAATCATTAACATCAGTTTCTTCTAGTGTGACCTACAAGGATTCATCTTAAAAATAATAATAAAAAAAGAAGAAGAAGAAATTGAAATTAAATAGAAGATGGTGCAATTAATGTATCAAATCCATTACATTTCTAGTGTGACCTACAAGGATTAACATCAGTTTCTTCTAGTGTGACCTACAAGGATTCATCTTAAAAATAATAATTAAAAAAGAAGAAGAAGAAATTGAAATTAAGTAGAAGATGGTGCAATTAATGTATCAAATCCATTACATTTCTATGATGTTTACAGATAGCTTTCCACCCGAAATTCCTTTCTTCTCGAATTGAAAAAGAACGGCGTGCTATTCTTTCAGAACTGCAGATGATGAATACAATAGAGTATCGTGTTGATTGCCAGGTATGAGAAGTATATTTTTGAGTTTTTTCATCATTATAATCATTTTCCAGTAAATATCAATGTTTTTATGTGAAATTCTTTTGAGTGTAGCTGTTACAACATTTGCATTCTGAAAACAAGCTAAGCAAAAGGTTCCCAATCGGATTAGAAGAGCAGATTGAGAAATGGGATGCAGATATAATAAGGAAATTCCATGAACGTTGGTACTTCCCTGCAAACGCAACCTTATACATTGTGGGGGATATTGATAATATTTCAAAGACAGTTTATCAAATTGAGGTATGAATTACTTTACTTATTATTATGTAAATTATGCAGGTCCATATCCATAGCTTATGATTTTATGAATCTATTTCTGAGTTGGTAGTTTAACTATGATATCTTGCTTCTCCACAGGCTGTCTTTGAACAAACTGACCTTGAAAATGAAACAGCTTCCGCACCTACTCCTAGTACTAGTGCATTTGGTGCAATGGCTAACTTTCTTGTACCCAAGCTCTCAGTTGGGCTGACTGGAAGTTCGTCTCATGAAAGATCATCTAGTTCAGCAGATCAATCTAAAATCATTAAAAGGGAAAGGCATGCAGTTCGTCCCCCCGTGGAGCATAACTGGTCTCTTCCCGGAACTGGTGCAGCTATCGAGCCCCCACAGATATTTCAGCATGAGCTGCTTCAAAATTTCTCAATTAACATGTTCTGCAAGGTTTGAATTCTGAAGATCTGCGATGTTGTAGTTGTACTTATAATGGATATTTTGTGAAGCTCCTCTTGTTCTTCTGTTTCATTACATATCTTCTGATGGTTTAATCACTGGTTTTGTAATCTTAACAGATTTCTACCTTTTTTCCCTTATCTCATTGTCAAAGTATAATTTTTACTGTATTTTATAGTTGTGAATAATTTCTCCATATATCATGTTATAGGTAAAAGTAAAGAGATATCAAAGAATACACAAAAGAATGCCTTACCAATAAGAAGAGTGATTGGTCCTAATTACTTGTGTTATTTTCCATCTTCTATGTTTTTAAGAAAGAACATGTTATTTTTCTTACCCTGTATTTACATAGAGAGTCGTTTGATGGTAATACTTTTAAGAGCTAGCTAGCTATTTTAGTACGGTGTATGCAGCTTATCCATGGACTCTCCCTTTCATCGTCATGATGCCATACCATAGGTCCGTAAGAATCTAGTGAGAAGATGGTGCAATTCTTCTTTTCCAAAAAAAGCATGAAAAGTTGTATATTTCTGTTAGCTATCCTGATTTAATTATCATAAATGCTTTATGGTCTGTTGCAAACCTTTTGATTGTGTGTGCTCAATGTTTCCATCAATATCTTATCAAGGGTGTCATAATCAATGATGTTATTGGTGACAAACACTTTGCTTGGTGCGCTCATGATACAAGATTGTACCACCCCTGTTTATTCTATATGATAAAAGGCCAACAGTGTTAAATGGTTTCTATTGTGTCTTTGGTGATTTTTATGTGTTGGTTTTATGTTCTGTATATCAGCCATTCAGCCTTCAATAATTTTATTTGTCTTCTTCACCTTAGTATTGTAATTATTTTTTTGAATTTTCCTACAGGTTCCGGTGAACAAGGTCCAAACATATGGTGACCTGCGAAGTGTTTTGATGAAGAGAATATTTCTTTCTGCTTTGCATTTTCGGATTAATACAAGATACAAGGTGTGTTGGTTATTGTGCATACGAACTTTGAACGATTGCTTGCAAGCATA
Organism: Dipteronia dyeriana; assembly: GCA_032871835.1. Taxonomy (NCBI): domain Eukaryota; kingdom Viridiplantae; phylum Streptophyta; class Magnoliopsida; order Sapindales; family Sapindaceae; genus Dipteronia; species Dipteronia dyeriana. Next base: position 122,700,641 of record CM065296.1, read on the forward strand.
GGTGATTGTCATTTGGTCTGAGTTGTGTTTAGCTTTTTTAAGCCACAATTATGTTATATACTAATGACCAGGACTCCAGGAGAATAATAGTATTGCAAACTAGGGATGATGACTCTCTTTAGACATTTTTTGCAGTTTCATTTGAAAATTTTAATTTTTAATGGCGCTGCTTTCTATCCAAAGGGTCGTGAGTTACCATAATCTGCAATTAATATCGTCTTTGGGATTTTTAATATTGATAAAAAAATGAACCCTCTAAACCAATATCTGGGACTCTCCATTTTATTGAAAGATTATGGCTGTAGGTCTTTTCTTTTTTCTTTTCTGTTTTTGTATTGTAGATGTAATTCCATGTTCAATAGTTTTCTAAGAGTGAAGCTAATTTGTTGAAAATTTCAGAGTTCAAATCCTCCATTTACCTCCGTTGAAATGGATCATAGTGATTCTGGAAGGGAAGGATGCACAGTCACAACCCTCACCGTATCTGCAGAACCCAAGAATTGGCAAAGTGCGATTAGAGTTGCTGTTCAAGAGGTTAGTACTTCTGCTTTTTTCACTGTCTTCACTATCAAACTAAATAAAGTTTTTGTTCTCTTATTGATTGTTGTTGTTTGCTTCATTTTCTTGGGTTAATTAAGTGGGTGTTCTAATTAAGCCGTTCAATGAGACAGTTTTTTTTTTTTTTTTCACCTTTTCCCCTTGCATTTTCTATTCATGAATATTAGGCAATGCTTTATTTCATACAAACAAAACCACTGTAATGTTTGTACTTTAACAGGTGGTATGTGCTTCTAGAACAATTTTACTTTAAGGTTAAGGAGGAGGATAAACTTTATAGTCGACTTAACATCTTTTTCTGCATCTCTTTTGCTAGTATATGATATGAACAAATTGAGAGTATGTTGTTTATTCTTCTCCATATGGAGGCAATTTATAGGGAAATACATGAGTGAGAATCAAGGAAATGATTCTCCTATAATCAATACAATGATCTCCTACAATCAAGCTAATTGTCAACTACACTAATCAGGCAATCAATTACACTAATTAGGCAATCATTCAGTCAACTATACAATCTAATTGATTATATTCTAACATGATATATGTGTTTGCTGCAGGTTCGGAGACTAAAAGAGTTCGGTGTCACCAAGGGTGAATTGACTCGATACTTGGATGCACTATTAAAAGATAGCGAACACTTGGCAGCTATGATCGATAATGTGTCATCTGTTGATAACTTGGATTTCATTATGGAGAGTGATGCACTAGGTCATAGAGTGATGGATCAGAGTCAAGGACATGAAAGTTTGGTTGCTGTTGCTGGAACAGTCACTCTTGAAGAAGTAACTTTACTTCCCTCATGCTTTATGTTTCATCATATTAGGTCAATGAACATATAGTTACTTTTTTTGTTATCAACTTTTTATCAACAGCAATGTGCTCATAAGCTAGGAAGAACTTCATCCAGTGCATTTATATTACATGTCCTAGAATGCCATATTAGGATTTGCTCCATAGTTGTATTTTTTTCCTTGAACAATATTTTTCTAAAAACATTCCACATTGCACTCCTAAGCTTCTTTGATGCACTGTCTGCTCCTAAGCTGTAATGAAAGGAAAAGGTTATTGTGCTTTTTGTTCAACAATAAAACATATTAAGTTTTACTTCTTGTTTCAACATATGAACTTCTGTGTTGTAGATATCTTGAAACCATCAACACTGATGACACATGAAATTCAGAAATTCATAATTATGCTGTATATGTGGCTTGAATTCTAATGTTTGTGGATTGGTGATATTTGAATTGTTGAAGTTGTTCCCCTGAACATCGGTTGTTTGCCCTTGCATTCTCTTCTTTTTTTTTTCCGTTATCAAGCTTCTTCTCATCGTATTTTTTTTCATTTTAACCATTTGGTGTTGTAGGTTAATTCCATTGGTGCCAAGGTGTTAGAATTTATCTCAGATTTTGGAAGACCTTCTGCACCTATTCCTGCAGCAATTGTTGCATGTGTTCCTAAGAAGGTGCACATTGATGGGATTGGTGAAACTGAATTCAAGATAAACTCAAGTGAAATATTAGATGCTATAAAATCAGGAATGGTGGAGCCTATCGAGGCTGAGCCAGAGGTGCCATTCCTTTGGAACTTACTTGATTAAAACTTTGAAATTCATTTTCATGGTTTATCTATGTGAAAGTCATACTTTGAACTTCATGTTGAGTTATTGTATCTGCTTGTTTGTGCACAGCTAGAGGTACCAAAAGTATTAATAACTCCATCAGAGTTGGAGGAGTTAAAGTTGCAGCGGAGGCCATCCTTTATTCCTCCAAGTCCAGAGTCAAATACCAAAGCGCATGACAAGGAAACCGGGATCACTCAATGCCGTCTTTCAAATGGAATTCCTATTAATTATAAGGTATGGCTTACACTTTTTTGGGTTGCATTTTCTCCATTATTTTATTGGATGTGGGTTATTTAGTTCAATGTATGTAAATGTAAGATTGTTTTAGATAAAGAAGATATTTTGTTGAATAGCATTTTGATTTTTTCTTTTATTTTTCCATTTAAGATTATCATTTCATTTCATTTCTTTTAAGGTTATTTTTACCTTTAGAGTAATTTATTATTCAATACCTCGTTTAACATAGAATGATTGTTAGTTTTCATTGCATGCCATATGTATCTATCTTGTGTGTATTGTTCATGGCCACATAATGAGAAAGATGGCTTTGATATATGGCTTATTTTTTTCTGTGTTGATATTGATAGGGCATGTGAATGTGTATAGCTTATATATTTTACCACTTGTACTCTTGTTCTTGTTCAGATATCTAAGAATGAAGCTCAAGGAGGTGTTATGAGGCTTATAGTTGGTGGTGGGCGAGCAGCTGAGAGTTCTGAATCAAGAGGAGCTGTTGTTGTGGGTGTTCGAACTCTTAGTGAGGGTGGTCGTGTGGGCAACTTTTCAAGGGAGCAGGTAACTGTAACTACATACATACAGACATTGTAATTGTATTGTATATAGGTAATTATATTTTGTATGCAAGAAACCTCATATAAGATTTATTGTTTGGTGCTTGTTTTATCAAGTAATTTACAACTAGTATTACTGGAGTCGAGAGTTTGCGTAGGTGGAGGCAAGAACTGGTTGATTAATTATGAATCTCTTAAGCATTTTCAAACCAGATGATTTTCTTAAATAAAGCAGGAAGTTTGGATGATTTTCTAATGTTAAAAATAAAACGAAACTGGATCAAATAGGATTTTCCATCCTACTAGCAGTCCTGAATGCTACATATTTCTGAAACTTTGAATAAGGAAATGAGGTAGAATGTTAAGGAATGTTTATAGCTTTAGATGGACTATTTAAGACTTGCACGATTTTGCTAGTGTATGTAAATCAGGATATTCCTTGAATAGAACAAATTGCCCTCGTCCTCGTCGTGGCATTTTATTCCATCACCTATGCCAGATGTAACATTTAAGTTAGGATAGGCTCAAAGACTACAATGGATGGCATTGAGTATGGAAAAGTCGGTTGCTCATTGTAATTTAATATTACAATGAATCTCAGTCTGCTCTGATTGATTAAATAATTACTGTCCTATCTTGACGTGTTACCGTAATAGTGGTAGGAATGGTTCTAATTGCAATAGTTTTCCCATTCCCTTGGTACGATGATTGTCTCTCACATATATTTAATTTGCTTCCTCAGGTAGAACTTTTTTGTGTGAATCATCTGATTAATTGCTCCTTAGAGTCCACAGAGGAGTTTATTGCTATGGAATTTCGTTTCACTTTAAGAGACAATGGAATGCGTGCAGCTTTCCAGTTACTCCATATGGTGCTTGAGGTAACCTTATGTCAACCATAATCTTTATGCTGTGATAATGCCTTCTTTTGTAAATATGTAACTGCTTGGCAAGATCATATTAACATAAGTATCTGCGTTTTACTATGACATAGTCATACTTCTTACTCAAATCTGCTGGATAATTGTGGTTGTGACTTGCAGCATAGTGTCTGGCTCGATGATGCTTTTGACAGAGCTCGACAGTTATATCTTTCATATTACCGATCCATCCCCAAAAGCTTGGAACGCTCAACTGCTCACAAACTTATGTTGGCAATGTTGAATGGAGATGAGCGGTTCGTAGAGCCTACACCAAAATCATTACAAAATTTAACTTTGAAATCAGTAAAAGATGCAGTGATGAATCAGTTTGTGGGTAATAACATGGAGGTGGGTATTTTTTAACTGTTAAAAATATTTTATAGGAACTTTGTATCCAGATGTGACATTTCGTATCATCTAAGGGTGCTCATTCTTCAGGTGAGTATTGTTGGGGACTTCTCAAAGGAGGAAATTGAGTCTTGCATTCTTGACTATCTAGGCACAGTTAGAGCCACCAGCGATTCTAAGAGAAACCATGAATCTAATCCAATCATCTTTCGACCTTCTCCATCTGATTTGCAACATCAACAAGTGAGAATCTAATCTAAAATTATTTCATGTAATTTCAGATTTTCTAGAAATGCAAACGTATGTAAGATAGAATTATAGTTCCTAAAACTGTACCCAAGTTTGGTTAGTTCTAATGTTGTTTGGCTATAATTTTGACCTTTAAACCATATGAATTGTCATTTATTTGCTTTTAATCAGGTATTCTTGAAGGACACAGACGAGAGAGCATGTGCCTACATTGCAGGCCCTGCCCCAAATCGGTGGGGTTTCACAGTTGATGAAAAAGATCTTTTTGAATCAATCTGTGATATTTCAACTGTCAATGGTGAGTTTATGTTCGATATCCAAAAAGTAGTCGCTTTCAAGTGACGAGAAAGAATGATCTAAAGCATGTTGCTAGTTGTACTTAAATTTTCAATCTTCTGTCCAGAAAAAGGAAGAAAATACCTTCCACATGAAGCTTTTTAAAATATTATCCATCATATTTCTAGAAGGTTCATTCAGTTGTATGTGTTTGTTTTATTTTTTGAGCTAGAAATTGATATTGAAGCATCTAAAAGTATTGAGAAATCCCATGGTAATCATTAATTGCTCTGTCAATGCCACTTGGTTTGGCTGACACCACCTTAGAGATAGGATCTCATTGGTGGTGAATTCTGTTTCCTTGTTGTTTTTGCTCAGACAACTGTGAATCTTGTTTCTATGTTCACTTTAACACGGTGAAGTTTGAAAGATTAGGTGCTTTGATTTTCAAAAAGCTATTGTTGATTGAATAACTAATTGAATGGGGTCTTCATTTTCTAACATTTTATGTGAGATAATTTAGTTTCTGGAAAGAAGCGATTCGTACTTAGATATGCAGAATTCACACATTAGCTGCAATCTTATGCAGATGCACAACCAAAATCTGAAGAATTGTTTGTGGAGGGGAAGGATATTGAGAAAGATCAACAAAGAAAACTCCGCAGTCATCCACTTTTCTTTGGCATCACGATGGGGCTGCTGGCTGAGATCATAAATTCTAGGTAATTCTTCTAGTGGCAGTTGGCACATGATGTTGGACTGATTGATACATGAATGTCTTTCTCCAAGCATTTTGCATTATCTTTTTCCGATGTCTACCAGCAAGAGCAAGTCCCCCAGTGGTAGATTGTTTATTTTTCATGTGAGCATACTAGGACTGTGATCCTAATAGAAAGGTCACAAGAATATTCTGTAGATTGTATCTTTTCAGTGAACAGTTCTTTAGAGCTTTATCCTATAGAATCAAAATAGTAAGTCAGTGACAGAGTTTATATGGTGTCTGAGGGTGTTAGTTCTCTCTGTCTTTCTAGTTCTCAAATTTGTATAAAAATTAGCTTACTATCTTAATGTTGCTATTGCACCACTAGACGATGAGGTGTGGTAAACTGTTTTAGGCATACAGGCATCCTTAAAAATCGCTTATGTAATAATTGTCATGTTTAATAACCTATTGGCCATTATATTACTAACAACATGAAATTTCCTTCTCCTTCCTACAGGCTTTTTACATCAGTCCGGGATTCTCTTGGATTAACTTACGATGTGTCATTTGAATTAAATCTATTTGATAGGCTTAATCTTGGATGGTATGTGATATCTGTAACGTCAACTCCAGGAAAGGTGAGAATTCTAATTTTATCTTATCTGCATTTGTTGCTCTTCTGTCACCCCTTACCTTTTTACCAGCTCTGTACAACTTAATATCCAGGTACATAAAGCTGTTGATGCATGCAAGAGCGTCCTTAGAGGTTTGCATAGCAACAGAGTTGTCCCAAGAGAGTTGGACAGGGTTAGTTGTTATACATCTAACAGAACACTATTTATGCTACCATTTAACTGAAAGCAGTCATATTTAATGTCTTGGTGTTTTGTGATGCAAGCACTAATAACTGGGCTTGTATGAAAATAAAAATCTGTAAAAGTTTGGATGGACATCTTGGTGGTTTGAAGTTACTTTATCCATTAGATTTTCAATTTTTCAATTTTTTTTCTTGTGTGGGTCTGTCGCAACATTTATGTTTCTTATAGTGAATATCTTCAATTGAAAAGGAACTTTATTTGCCATGTTTTTTCCTGTTTCTTTCTATGGTGCTAACATGTAAGTCAATACAATGATTCTATTGCAATCCATAGGCAAAGCGGACCCTTCTCATGAGACATGAAGCTGAAATCAAGTCAAATGCCTACTGGCTTGGATTGTTGGCTCACCTGCAAGCTTCTTCTGTTCCAAGGAAGGTAAATTGAAATGTTTAGAGCTTTATAGTCCATTCTTGAGTTTAATTCTTATCATTACATTGGATGAAAAGATAGATAAATGGTTATTTATGTTCAAAATTATTCAAAATAATAATAATAAAAAGGGTTTCTGACCTTGATGCCTTTGTATATGGCTGCGGTTGTATTCAGGATATATCTTGTATTAAAGATCTTACTTCGCTGTATGAAGCTGCTACTATCGAGGACATATACCTTGCATACCAACAATTGAAAGTAGATGAAAATTCTTTATATTCATGTGTTGGTATTGCTGGGGATCAGGCTGTTGAAGAAGATACTGGTAAGGACTTTTCTTTCTAGTGTTCCTCATTCCTACTGCCTTTTGGATCAAGTAGATTAATGAGTGGTCTGAAGGGAGATAAAGACTTGATTGCTTTTCAGCTTTTCTTTGTTCTGTCTCATCTGTTGTCAAAAGTATAATAATGGGCTTAAGGTCTTCAGGCAGTAATAATGCAACTCAAGATATAAATAGAAGGAACATGCTTTGACATCCAACCATGAGAGTTTGAAATATTATGAAAACTGCTCAGAGCAATCGTCAAACAATCAACAAGGTCATTGGAAATGTGAATTGATTTGTTATAAACTATAAAGTGTTACCGGAAGCATCTCCAAGACAAAGGATTTGTTTATATCAGAATGTGCTTTTCTTTTTCGTTCTGGCTTAGAAGCTGGCATGCTTGCTTTGTTAGATGTCATAAGAGTTTACCTTTCAATTATGCAGGTTCTATAGAGGAAGAATCAGAAGAAGGCTACCAAGGAGTTATTCCTTTGGGGGGGCGTGGTCTATCTACAATGACAAGGCCAACAACTTGACCTAACTAGATCGAGCTCCTGCTGTTCAGTGAAGATATTGAACCTTATAAGGTATATTTCTTCCTAGCATGAGAAGTGTGGAATGTGATTTAATCACACTATAGTTTCATTTAAGTTCTATTAATATTGTTATCAGTGTTGCTGTTGGTAATCATAAAAGAAGTGACCTTCATTTTTGCATTGTCAGGTAAAATAGTGGAAAGCTGGCTTGGCATAACATGAAGGGTGCAATTCTGGATCCTTAACAGAACATATAATCATACGGAGCTTCTTCACCTATAGGTCCTTGGACTTGGGATCGAGAATCAAGTGGCCCGACAAATCTGCAACCCTTTGATTTCTCGTAATCATCATTTCTGCTTCGGAGAAGCAACATCTGTGATATTATTAGCATAATTGAATTGAGTAATAAATACTAAGCATGTAATCATTGGATAGTGAAAAATTTACCATCCCAGTGCATAGCATAAGCTTATAGGTGCCAATTGTTTGATTGTATATTTAAACTCATTTGAGTTGCAATAATTCAATGGTTAATTTTTAACTCATGTTAAGAGGAGCACATTATTGACACTTGACCGAATGGTGATTGATGTTTCTTTGGCATTGCCTAATTTAATAACTTTATTTTATTTTATTTTTTTAACGATTAATTAACAAATTGAGTTGGTTATTATATATAGTTAAGTTCAGTTTCAAACAAAAACAATTAAAAAGTTTGCTTATATGGCAAGGACCAAGGAATTCCAAAACACGACGGATCGTAGTTGTGATTCTATCTAAGTTTCCTAAATGAATAACAATCTGATTACTAATAGAATAAACCAGCCCTGTGAGTCCATGCTCTTCTTGATCGCTACGGTCTGCTTCTGCAAACAATGTCTTTGCAAGCCCACTCTGGATATCCATTATGATGACCGTGTCAACTTCTTGAGGTCTGTCACTCAACATCGCTTGGATTTACTCAAAAGATTCCATGTTGGTGTCTTTGTCCTACCCATGCTGGTGCTGCTCGCTGAGGAATATGGTAACGGGCAAGATCAGGAGGATGATATTGGTCAGAGAGATTAAAATAGAGATGCACATCACATATATAACTCATGGAGAAGCAGATTAGAATCATTAAGAATACACATCAATCAGCAAGATCAGCCACACCTGAGGGAGAGAAATGGTTAGATCACAGGTTAAAAGATCGTTCCATCTATCACACATATATCCCCAAACAGAAATTGTTTGACAAAAGAAACCAACAAATTAATACATAGGTGAAACAAGTGATCAGATTCTCTCTGCTTTCATTTTCAGTCATGCCATGCAAAATTTCCTCTGCCTTCTCTTAAGCTTCTTCCTCTCCTATAGTCGATTTCCGCATCAGAACTTGATAAACCTAGATGATATTTTCTGCTGATTCTGGATGATCCCATCTTTGAAAATATGTCCTCTTCACCAGGTGTACTTGATCCAGAGTCATTCCCTGGTTGCCTCCTTGATTTACTCTCCAAGTCATGCGATGACAGCACTCCATTACCTGCAGGTAAAACATCCGGGGATCCAATGAGTAGATGGAATTGAAAACATTTGGAACACAATATTGTAAAAAATAGTAAACAAGTGTGATTTATAGTGTTACAATCCATATTACTGGGTGGGTGGATTGTGATTGAATAATTAAAATCCTGGTTAAATGCACAAAATACTCCAGATTACTTGCATCAAGACAAATAAATACAAAAAATTCTACATAGAGGTATGTGCTCTTCATTACTGATGGTAGATAATAAATGACATTAGCTTATCAGAAGTTACGGTAGCTTTTCTAAATTTCAATATTTCTATAAATCTTACAAGTGATTTCTGCAAAAATAAAGAAATGGTAAATTTTAGATTAAGTAATGAGAGATTGAGAGTTCACCTTCATATCCATTGCATGACAATGTTAGTTTAAATGGTACGCCGTCAAAATCTGATTCTGATTTAAGGCTATTCTGACTCAGAAGGTTTGTCTGCCTTCTCTGTGCTTTTTGTCCTTCATCCACCAATGCAGGTTCTGCACTTTCTACAGAAGCAGGTTTATCCGAAGGGAAAGGTGACATGGTAAAGGAGTCATCCATCACATCTGTGATCTCCACGTATTGAGTAGTAGTGATGATTTCATCTGCACTAAATCCAAATGAAGCTCTATAAGCTTCCAGTTCTTCCACATCTTGTTTGGGACTTTTAGTGTGCCGATTCTGATGCCCATTTCCACCACCACCATTAGAGTAAGCATCTGAGTCCTTGGAAACACTTAACCTCCCACCAGTATGAGGAAATGGTGGATTATGATCCAGATAGAATTGTGCAAAAGTAGCAGGACAGAAGAAATTTGTATCTTGAGACACCCTGGAGCCACCGTTGGTGTCATGCCCATATAGTCTGCCAGAACCACTCCTCGAATATTTACCATTCTGGGGAGAAACTGAAGGATCCCAATGTGGAGGGAACTCCCTTTCAGGAAAAGATGATGATAGACATTCACCAGATGTCCTTGAAATTGGTGATCTGAGACTGCTGGCAGGACTTCCAGGATACAGAGAATATGTTGCTTGAAGATCATTTGCTGCAAGGTAATTAGTCTTGTCAGTGCCTTTAAGATCCACAGAGGATGTGAGGAACCGAGCAAATGGCACATCTGGTGATGAGGGTGTGGTGAGGTGTGCCAACTCTGGTGGAGGAGTGAGAGGAGCAGTAGATGGCTCAGTTGTGAAGGTTGAGAAAACAGGAGGAGAAACCAGTTGGGTTTCGTGGGCATAAGGCCCGGTGGCATACATTGCGGAAGAAGGACCCCCAGGTGAATTGGCAGACAATGACAAGAAGCAACTTGGTGACTGAGCTGTTGAAGGAAGTGCAGAATTTGTAAACGATGCCGGTGAAGAAGGTGGAGCCAGAAGCGATGGAACTAATGTTGTAGTCTGGTTGGGCAACCCAGGAGCTTGAGGACCATTTTGCTGGGCTGCAGATGCATTGCCTTCAGGCATACGAATTGCAGGTACAATACGCTTTCCACCTTTCTGTGTTCCAAAACAAGTCAGTGCCCCCCAACATCCTCCCCATCTCTTTCGCTGTCAATAACATTAATCGCTATTCAGACAAGATTGTTCAATAAAAACAGAGGAATCAAATCAAAGAAATTAAATACAAGTCACTCGAAAATACATGTATTTAACTTTAAGTTGCCAAGCCCTTTCTCATACTGTCCAAATTTTGAGACATCAGGGATGAATCCATATTCTCAAATTTATAAACAAGCATATACAAATACATGTAAGACAATAAAATAAAAATGAAAACTCACACAAAAAGACAAATGATAGAAACTGTTAAGAAATCTGGAGCTAATTAACTTACAGGTATATTAAGTCCAAATTACTCAAAGCGTGAAACTCTTTTTTATTTATTAACAGATCACAAAACCAAAAGGGGGATCTTGATTCCCGACGCACACTTATTGCTACTCAATCCAAATTTATTGAAGATCTAAATTATTCCAAATAAAATTATGCAAACCAAATGAAACATCAATTATGTAAAACAAGGGCGGATATATATCATGGATGGTTACATATATATCCAATATTAAGATATATGGAAGCAATAACACTGAGTATAGAGTTGCTCAGTTTATACCATTCACTAAGTTTTTACAGAATTGAAATTTCTCAGATAGATAGCATGTTATTATGTACATGAACTCTTGGCTAAAGATGATGCATCACATTTTACATTCATCCATTTAACCAAATATGGGGAAAAGTAAACTTTTTTATTAGTCCCTTTTGAACAATTGTTGCTGCTAATCTTACAATCTGAATTGCGATAGTATAATTCATGGCAATGCTAATAGATCTATCAGAAAGTTGTAAACTGGTAAAAGAAAATAGCTAAAGATGGCAATTTGAAAGACAGACTGAGCAGCAAGCAGGCAATTTTCAGGTGGGTAACAACTTATTTGGTTTTCAAGTGTCCATATCATTATCATAAAAACTGAAAGCGAAATGGACAGCATTATATTTATAGATCAATTAGAGGCAAGAGAAGTAAACACACGAGACTAATCAGAGAAGAAGAAGGAAAAGAGGTAAATCAAAACCAGATCAGTGAAAGAAAGAATTGGCAGATCTGAAGAAAGAGAGCAAAAATGGCCAGATCTGAGAGTGAGACATATCACATACCCGTTCCTGCTGAGGGAATCTATTCTGCTCAGAACCCATAATACTCAGAGTAACTAGTAGTGTTACTAGTTTCTTTTACTTTTATTTTATCAAATTGGGTGCTTGCTGTTGCTGCTGCTGTTTGCTGCTGCTGCTGCTGCTGTTGTCTCACTCTCACATTTCTGGTTTATCTTCTTCTTCTTCTTCTTTCTAGTAGTTTCATCTTGTTGTTGTTGTTGTGGGTTTGTTTTGATAAGATTACAGGATTTAGATTAAACGAAGGCACCACTACTTAGCTTTATAAAGGGGCTTTAACACACAAGCTGACACCATGTAGATTCTGCTATTCTGATATGCAACGAGAGAGAGAGAGAGAGGAAAAAGATGGATTTATTAATATGAATATGAATATGAAATATTAAATTATTGAATAGAAAATCGAAGGACAAGGAAAGACAAAAGTAAAGCGAAAAAGACTCGCAGCGATAGAGATCAGTGATTAGAGATAGTCAGATAAATAGTCTGTCTAGGAATACGCATACTACAACTATTTCTTGATTTCCTTTTCCTTTTTCTTTTTCTTTTTCTTTTTCTTTTTAATATATTTTTTCCATTTTCATTCTTTTCGTATTACTCATAGAAAGGGCAAAAATGTGATTATATATTTCAAGCATGAGAATTGAGAAAGGGAAGAAAAAAGGGGCTTTAAAGTTAAGAGGTATGTCATTTGTGGCCTTGTGGGGGTGGGCTGATATACCCTTTGTACTATTCTCTATTGCTGCTGCTTCAGTTCTTCCTCTACAAAACAAACCCGATATCTTTTCTTCATTTTTCGTTATTGTAACCTTAATTCATATTACCATTTCCACTGCTACTTGTCTGATGTCTCGACATATTCTACTACTAGTCATATGCCCCACCACCTCCTCCAAAGTGTGTGCGCATGCCCACTCCAGTTCGTTCATTTTTTTTTATTGGTTGCATCACTCATTTTACATGTCGTTCACAAGACTTGTTTTTTTTTTCCAAGTGAGTTGAATATTATGTTGGGTCAATCGACCGCTATACATAGTTAAGCAAATATTGCTATTAAGTCGGAACCATACCTAATCACAAACAAATAGTCGGAACTATACCTAATCACAAACAAAAGTGTTATGAGACTATCTTACAATGTAGCCAAGATTAAAAATTCCATTTTGATAATATAAGAATCGCTTCTTATTACATAATTATTATGCCAGGCAAAAGAAATGAAACCGGCGAACGGCCTTAACTACACAACCGAACAAGAGGCCTTAACTACACAACCGAACAAGAGACTATCGTTAGCATTTCTTGATGAAGGAAAACATCAATAAACGCCAACTCCTCTACCGTGCATTCCACCCTATGATCTTCAAAGCGTGCATCAATGCCAAAACCCCAATTTGACACCTTTTCGTATCCCTTAGAAATTAGAATCAACTTTAACGCTCACTCCAAACCCACCACAACCCCTACCCAACTTTTGTATGAAAAACATTGGAATTCTAACTCAATCAGAAGAGGCCTTAGCGCCTTACCAATTGAACCAGCAAGCATATATATATGCATCAAATTTGCTATCAAATGATTAATATTATAAAAGAAAAAGATAAATATTATATATTTCATAAATAGGAATCAACATAATTGTCCAAGTTACAACTTACACCCATTGCCACTATTTGTAGTGCACTGCATCATTTATCAGACAATGACAAATTGACTACCCTCCTCCTTTATCCGGGCTTGGGACCGGCTGTGTAGACACAAATCACACAGGCGGAGTTACTTTTTATTCTTCAACTGTGTCTTCACACTTCAAATAATACCATTTCCATTGCATCCACAAGCCACCATTGTAATTAATCACTGAATGCACCACATACAATTTTATTATAGTTTTTCTTCTTTGCAATTACACAACTAAAATGTAATTTAAATCCCATCAAACTCGATTGCAACTGAAATTCCATTTCAAAATTTCTTATATAACTACTGATTATTTTGTAAACTAGTTAGTATTCCTACTATTTCAATGCATTTAAGATGGGATTTTCCCCTAACACATTAGTCATTTGGCATCTTTTCACAATGAATTTTACCAATCAATGTCTTGAGTTGAAATCACATTGGTCAATAGTCCAGAGTTTAGCAACCAAAGAGCATAAAATGAAAAATAAATAAGTAATATATGACAGGTGACATACCGATGGGCGATGGCATGGGGCATTTGTGGTTCTTACAATGAAGCCTCTTACCGCAAATATAATATCTCAAAAACTCAACAACATATTTACATACAATTCAAAAGATGAAATCAATTGAAAGCTAATATTGCAACACACACCTCAGAATATGGGGAGCAATCCCCATCACAGCAACTGCGCTTACAAGCATGCCGCCCACAATCCCTCATTATTTGACATTTCCCTTCACACACCAAATCTTGACAGCAAGGAACCTAAACCAGATTCAGTTAAGGCATTCCAATATTGAAATTACACAACCCACAATTCCACAAAACAATGAAATACTTACAGCACCACTTTAAATTAATTCATGAACTCCCACTTCAAATTTAACGACACAAAAATGATCAATGCAACAATTCGATCATCATATACAGCAAGAAACCAACTCTAAGATTCAATTAAAGCAGTCGTATCTCCAACTTAACAACATAAATGATCCATCTAGCCAATACAATCATCAATGTATAGAAAGGAACCAATGAAAACACAAACATTTCCAAGCAACACAACAAACTGAATTCATGTACCTCTTTCTTCAAGCTCCGGCACTTGCACAACTTATTAATAACAGTCCTACAAGTCTCGGTGCAGGATCCATGGTGGCACCTTTCGGGGCACCTATGCAGGCCACAGCTCAACATCTTATCGCGAGTAGAGCCACAGAGCGGGCACATCAACATCACACGGGCTCCATCATACACCCTCTTCCCACAGCGACATGTCCTCTACTCCTCTCCTGAAAAGGACACCCTCCAGGCCTCCACACTCTCCAAATGACACGCTCTCTCGCACACATGTTTTCTGCACCCTAGCACGTTCTTCCAAGGATTCTCACATCGAAAATCCCTCTCACAACACTCCCTCTCCTGTTCAATCTTCCCACATTGACACTAGTAGAACGCCCGCGCTTTACAAGGCGGGCAGGGTTAGTCATGGCAGATTTGTACACACTTATGTAACTTGCAATGTAACGGATTTGAACAGGTTCGGTTGCAAGAACAGTTTTTGAATCCGCAACGATGAACATCTTCAAGCTAGCCACAAAAACATGCACATTTAACCAACTTCATTGTTTTTGTTTTTTTTATTAAAAAATAACACTAAACTATTTTGAAGGTTGAAATATTCACTGCATACATTTTCTCACCAACCAAAAGGAGAAATTTAACCTGAATTCTGCGAAAGCAAAGTCTAATTTTTAAACATCTAAGGGAGCTTAATAGAACAACATTTAAAAAAGGGAAAAGAAAAAAAAGTCGGCATAAATTAATTTTTGCTCAAATTGTCAGCTAGAAGGAAATGAAAATAAACAAAGTTTTTTCACAAAATAAATAAATAAAATAAAATCATTTTTGTATACCCCTGACTCGACCAGTTTTGGACTCGGGCTTGGACCAATCAAGCAAATGGCATCAGGCCCCTTTTATGGCTTCGAATCTGCATCTCCTTGAATCTGCTCATCAATTCTAGAGATTACACTTGCAGATTTATGCAACCATACCATATTCTCCAAAAGAAATAGACATATGCATACAATAACACAATATCGTATCATCTAAAACCATAATTTAAGAAGCAAATTATTCTAACAACTATAAGTTCATAACCGGCCGAATAAGTTTGGAATTTATATATCCAAAGCATCACCAGGATGTTAATTAGATGTCTCAACACGTTTCCCACAACATTTTTCACCTCAGGTGAGAAAATACAGGGCTTTCTACCATGAGCTAAATCTAAGATTATGGGTTCAGTTCATTCTTATGGACCCGGAAATTTAGATAATCATACAAATCTTTTAAATGTGCTGAGCCTGAGGGTCCATAAATGATCATCAATCAGATTTCACAAAATGTTTAGACAGAAATCTGGCAATCTCTGTGAATCCAACCGAGTCTTTTTCACCGAAGATAGTCTTCAACTTATTATCGTAACTATGTCACACATAAAACCTCAGGACAAGCATACATAACTAACAAATAAATAGACATAAATGGCGGACATGCCAGATATTTATGGTATCACAAAATAGTGTTTGTTAGTTCTTCATTCTTTGCTTTATTAGCAGCTGTTGAATGAAGAACTGCAAAGTTTGAAGATTTGATTACATTAACATTACAAGTACTTTTTTTATTGTTATATATATATATATAATTAGTCATCCCCGTATGTCTCATGAAGTTTATCAACTTAATTTGCAAACAATATAGGATTATTAAAGTTTGTGATTTGTGGTTGTGTTTTTTGATTCAGGTTAAGAAATTGAATTTGAGTTGGGATAGTTAGGGTTTAGAAATTGTAATAGATTCGGGGATTAGGGTTTTGTGAAAATCAATTTTATTGCGTGAAAAAAAAAATAGTGTAAAACAATTTTATTGCGTGAAAAAACCCTTTTTTTTTTTGTGAAAAAAACAAAATTTTCGTGAGAATCAATTTTTTCCCTGTTCGTGACAAATATTTTTTTTTTTCGTGAAAAACTTAGTTTTTTTCGTGACAAATATTTTGTTTACAAATCAATTTTTTTCCTAGAAAAACCAATGTTTTTCGTGAAAAACATTTTTGCCAGTTAGAAGCAAGTTGAAGAGAGGAAAGACAAGGAAGGAACCTGGAGATTGTTGAGTCTGATGTATAGCCAGAAACTAGCCCAGTGGATATACACATGAACCCAGTTGCCGCTCTCACGCCACCTGACGCCGCCGCCGCCGATGACTTGGCTGCCGAGTGCCGACATCAGTAGCCTGCATCCCCCAAACAACCTGTTGTACGCTGCTGCCATTTCACTCCCGCGCTACCTTTTCTGAAAGCTAAAACCTTAGAAATAAAGGATAATTACCTCCGAATCTCCGTTCATTGATGACAGTCAAAATGGCTATTAAATTGAAAAGTTAGTTCCAAAACGAACATTTTTGGACAACTTTACGACATTTATAGCAATTCCATTCCAAATTCATTTATTTCCGGGATATTAAGACTGTAGTCCATATAGTTTACGTTTATCTGGGTTTTGGTCCATTAGATTTTGAAATTATTAAGTTCAGTCCTTCTGTAACGGTTTCAATGAAATGCCGATGCCAGAGGGCAAAATGACCCTTCTACCCTTGATAAAAATTGACACCTGTAAAAATACCTTTATGCCCTCCATTTTATAAATTCCAAATTAAAAAAGGAATAACAAATAATAATAACAAATCAGATTTAAAACTAACCCAGCCCAATACTGAATGACACCCACTTATACTAATCAATCCCAGCCCAATACTAAATGCACCCATTTAAATCATCTTCTACCTCTTAATCGTTCTTCATCTAATCATCTCTCTCTCCTCGCCTGAAAATCAATTGAACCTTATCTCTCTCTTGCCATCTCATCTCTCTCTCTCGACTGATCTCTTGATTTGGGTGTTAAGTTTCTATGATTTGATTATGGGATTAGGGTTTTTGGCTATTGAGTTGGTTTGGTGGTGGGTTTCGATTTGGTGGTGGTGGTGGATTTGTATGAATGGAGTTCGATCTAGTGGTTGTGTTGAAGTTGGTGATAGGTTTCAATCTGGTGGTGGGTTTTGATTCTGGTGATGGTGGTAGTTTTGATGATGATGATGATGATGATGGATTTGGTTAGACGGTGGTGGTTGGGTGATGGGTTTGGTTGAACGGTGGTAGTGGGTTGAAAGGATTTGGTTGATTGATGGTGGTGGTTGATTGGGTTTGGTTGAATGATGATGATGATCGAAAAGTCACAGCGTGATGATGATGATGATGAATGGGTGTGGATTGGGTGGTGTAGGTGGATTGGAGGCTGTGGTGGTGGATTGGAGGGTTGGAGGCGTGGATTGGACGGTTGGAGACGGTGTTGGTGTGGGTTTGTTAGAGGCGAAGTTAGTGGTGTTGGTTGGAGGGGTGGTGGTGGAGGGTTGGAGGCGGTGTTGGTGTGGGTTTGTTAGAGGCGAAGTTGGTGGTGTTGGTTGGAGGCAGTGGTGGTGTTGGTTGGAGGGGTGGTGGTGGATTGGAGGCGATGTTGGTGTGAGTTTGTTGGAGGCGATGGTGGTGGATTGGAGACGGTGTTGGTATGGGTTTGTTGGAGGCAGTGTTGGTATGGTTTTATTGGTGGTGGCGGTGGTGTTGGTTGGAAGTGGCGGTGACGGTGGTAGATTGGAGTTGGTGGTGATCCGGTGAGGGTTTTAATATCTTTTTATTGTTTAATTAATTAAATTGTAATATTATTATTGTATTTTTTTATATTATTAAATACCAAGTTTACCCTTATTTATGAAATGCTTCTGAAAGATTTTGTCACATTTTCCATTTTGCCCCTGTTGACCTAACGGAAGTCAACGAAATTCTAACGAAATTGGACGGTAGGGACTGAAATATATATTGTCAGAGAACTAATGGACTGAACTTAGTAATTTTAAAAACTAGTGGACCAAACCCAAATAAATTCAAACTTGAGGGACTAAAATCTTAATATCCCTTTATTTTCATTAGATGAGCGGTATTTTAGTAAATGAAAAGACGATAATAATTTATTTTGGATGTTTTTAGAAATCAATTTTCCTGATGAATGACATTTTATAAATAAGAAGATATCATTAATTTATTTTTGATGTTTTTTTAGAAATCAATTTTTTCTTTTATTTTTTAAAAACGAATATTTATATTTAGTATATATATATATATTGTCGTATGTAAATTTTACCAAGCATACACGTCATTGACATGAAGGAGAAAATAGCCAGGTGGACGCCCAAATGGGCACTCAGGAAATATCCTACGAGGCATCATTAAAGAGAAGAAAGCCCGAGTAAGCATATATTGAATGAAACCTACTCGGGATCAGTTAACAACACTCTGGACTGTTAAACAACGCTTCCACTCGGGCTCAAACGGCGCCACTCGGGCTCAAACGGCGCCACTCGGGACCATCAGGTATTACTCTTACTCGGGAATAAATACGACTCGAGTAAGAGTTTGGTGCTTATTTCACACGGATTAAGTCATTAAATACGCGAAGATATCCATCAGGAAAGAATCCCAAATAAAATTGAACATTAAGTTAGAAGAGTCCCCAATCAGGAAATAACTTGATTACTTTACGAAGACTACATTTTTATAAGGAAACAAGTCCAAATTGAACAGCACTACTAGAATCCCACTCGATTTCCATAAAAGACTCCGAAACAGGAAAGAAGACAAATCAACCTCAAGCAAGTAACCGAATCACAATTAAATACAAAGATCTTGTATTACTTGTACAAAGCAGATTAGGGTTCTATAAGCATATAAATAGACTCATAATATGGCTCCAAAAGATATAGGCAATATAGCATACAACAATCATAGCAAATACAGAGAGAAAAAAAAAAGAGATCGAGAGCTTGTAAACATCATATTTCCATAGTGAATTTTGGCTTGATTGATCCTTCAACCACTCGTGGACGTTTCTCTTGTCATCGGAGTTTTACCACGTAAAACTTGTCTTCGTTACCCTCTCTGAATCTCTTTCTCTTTGAATCGATAGCTGAAATCCAATCCTTATTGGCTTTTCTGACATAATCCAAAAATCGACGTCAACAATTGGCGCTAGAAAGAGGGCCTGAACCTCCGAACTTGTTAAAAGCAATGGCAGAAAGTAGAAGCAGTTCAGGGAATGGCCAAAAATCACCAGGCGATTTCCATGTTGGCAACACGTCACAAGATCCTGCAGCAAACACAGAAAACCAGCCTGCACACCTGGTAGGGATCCAGCAAGTTCCTCAAACCAATAGGGATCTTACGCTACTTTTCTAAGAGGCCTTGCAGCAATTGGTGACAGACTCAGTGAGGGAAGAGATTGATTTACTGGCTGTAGGAGCACATACTCCCAATTCTCCACCTGCAAGGCTCCGTTCGGTGGTGGTTGGGCCATGAATAACTATGCCAGAAACCAGAAGGAACTCTTCCCCAATCAACCCGACTGGACAGGAAACAATTGAAGAGGGACATCACCAGAGGCTGGACCACAATCAAACAGTATGCACTAGACACCGTAAAAACGACCGGTACAGGGATCTATCGTCATCAGAAGATAGCGATCGACCTCATCGCAAACGTCATTACAGAGTCATGCGAGAATCTCGACATCAAAGTGAAAAGCCAGAAAGAATGACAGTTACCCAACGGTTCAACTGTAGAGGAAGCCCGGTGGGGGACAGAGATGTCATGATCCAGAGCCTAACTCAAGAAGTTGAGAACGATAGGCGTCAGATGGATGCGTTGGTCAGACGTTATGGGTATAACGATTTATCTGACGACGACTCAGACAACCAATTTACCAAGGAAATCTTACAGACCCCTTTCCCAGAAAGGTTCAGGATGCCACACGTGGAGCAATTTAAGAAAGACACGGACCCGAAAGAGCACGTGAGACGCTATAAAAGCGTCATGACCCAGTATGCGCACAAAGATCCTTTATTATGTCTCAATTTTCCACAAACTTTGGGAGACATGGGGTCGAGGTGGTTTGAAAGGTTACCTTCAGCAAGCATCAAGCGTTTCAGTGAACTAAGCAGGAGCTTCTCAAGGCAATTCATGAGTAACTTTCACAGGAAAAAGTCAGTGGCTCACCTTGCTCAAATAAAACAAGGGAAAGATGAGTCACTGAAGAAATATCTAAAGAGATACAGCCAAGGGGTATCAGAGATTGGCAGTGCAAACGATGAAACCATAATCGCTGCATTCATCAATAACTTGCAGAATGGACGGCTATCCTTTGATTTGAGAAGAGCACAGCTGACTAGGTATGATGACATGATGGATATGGCATGAGGATACGCACTGGCCGAAGAAGAAAAATTAGCTACATGAGGAAGCTATATGCACGGGGGAAAGCCTGAACAGAATGATGCTGAATCCAAGAGGTAGAATAAAAAAGGAAAGCTAAAAGGGAATGAGAAGGAGAAAAACAAGGATGGGGGTAATGGGTTGAATGCCGAGCGGTCTACAGAGAAATACCGAGGCAGATATACCAATTACACCCCTCTTCGAAAGAAACGAGAAGAAATTTTAGCCATCTTGGAAGAGAAGAATATGGTGCAAGAGCCGCGGCGACAATCACAGTTCGCCCGGAGAGATACAACCAAGTATTGCAGGTTTCACAAGGAAACCGGGCATAAGACTTCAAAGTGTTTTCAGCTCAGAGATTACATAGAGACTCTTATTCGGGAAGGGCACCTGCGGGATGTAATCTTGAAAAAAGATGAGAAATCAGAAACTAAGAAAGAAGTTAAGGCAGATCACTATGGACGAAATCAATGGCCCAGTTTCGAGGCCAATCAGGTAATACATACGATTTATGGAGGACCCTCTACCGGGAAAAGCAACAGAGAACGAACTCAGGAAATCAGAGAAGCAATAGAAGCAAGGAATAACTTCGACGTAAACTCGGTTGAGCCAGACCCGAAAAGGGTGAAGGAAGGATGGGACCCGATAGTCTTTACAGAGGCAGATTCCCATGGCTTCGATGTTCGGCCTAATGACGCCTTGGTTATAAGTGTCCGGATTGGCCATCGGGAAATCCTGAGAATTTTAATAGATAATGGGAGTTCAGCAGACATCCTCAATGTGGCCGTCTATGACCAGCTAAGGCTAGAACGAAAAGATTTACAGCATTTCCATACTCCATTAAGGGGGTTTAGAGGGATAGAAGTCAGGTCACTCGAGACGGTGAAAATGCCCGTGAAGATTGGAACAGCACCTTGTCAGATAACTGTCCTGCTCAACTTCGTGGTAGTTGACGTAGACAATTGGCCGTATAATGCATTATTGGGTCGGCCATTCCTGAATAAAACAAGGGCTGTAACCGCCACTTATGCATTGATGATCAAGTTCCCAACAGAACAAGGGGTTGGGATAGTCAAGGGATCCCAAGAGATGGCCCGAAGAGCAAACCTATCAGTATATAAAGACAAGCATGATGTTGAACAAGTGTGCACCATAATGCAGCCAAATCAGTGTAAAGAGTCCTTGTTATTCGAACTAGATCCGAGGGAGAACTCGAATGAGCCCAAAACATAATTGGTTGAAGTAGTACTTGAAGAACCGGATAAGAAAATCAAGATCGGGGCCAACTTGGATGTAAAAGTCAAGCAAGACTTAACCAATCTGCTTAGAGAGTTCAAAGATGTATTCGCTTGGAGTCATGAAGATATGATCGGAATAGATGCCCGAGTAATATCTCACCACTTCGCAGTTAGCCCGAATGCAAAACCGATAATACAAAAGAGAAGATCGTTCAATTCTGAAAGAAGTCAAGCAATCAAACAAAAGGTGGAAAAGATACTGGCAACTGGATCAATCAGAGAAGTCAGCTACCCTCAGTGGGTCGCCAACGTAGTCCTCGTCCAAAAGAAAAATTGACAATGGAGGATGTGCGTAGATTTCACGGATCTAAACAAGGCATGTCCAAAGGATAGTTTCCCACTTCCAAGGATAGACCAGCTAGTGGATGCCACAGCAGGTCACGAATTGCTCAGCTTCATGAATGCTTACTCGGGATACAATCAGATCCGGATGAACAAAACTGATGAAGAAAAAACAACTTTCACAACGGATCAGGGTTTATATTGCTACACAGTAATGTCCTTCGGTCTAAAAAATACAGGTGCTACGTATCAAAGATTGGTCAACAAAATCTTCACTCGGCAAATAGGAAGGAACATGGAAGTGTACATTGATGACATGTTGACTAAAAGCATCTCGGCAGATGAGCATCCCGGGACCTCCGAGAGACATTTGATGTTCTGAGAAGATACCAGATGAAATTAAACCCGAACAAATGTTTATTCGGAGTCCATTCGGGGAGATTCTTGGGTTTTCAAGTCCACCAAAGAGGAATCGAAGTTAATCCCGAGAAGATCCAGGCTTTGCAAGAAATGACCTCACCTAAAACATTGAAAAAAGTGCAGCGCTTAATAGGGTATTTAGCTTCCTTAGGAAGATTCATCTCCAGGGCTACAGACAGGTGCGCACCCTTTTTCAAAATAATCAAAAAAGGGAAAGGACTCGAGTGGAATAAAGAGTGCGAGCAGGCATTCTTAAAAATAAA
This sequence comes from Dipteronia dyeriana, assembly GCA_032871835.1. Classification (NCBI taxonomy): domain Eukaryota; kingdom Viridiplantae; phylum Streptophyta; class Magnoliopsida; order Sapindales; family Sapindaceae; genus Dipteronia; species Dipteronia dyeriana. Next base: position 122,723,777 of record CM065296.1, read on the forward strand.
AGAGTATTTGGGACAGGCTCCAGTTCTCTCAAAACCGTAAAAAGGGGAAATACTTCAGCTGTATCTGTCAATAACCGAGCTTTCAGCAAGGTACTCTTGCCAGCTGAAACCAGGTACTCACAGGCAGAGAAGATGGCCTTAGCATTGGTATCAGCAGCAAAAAAGCTGAAACCGTACTTTCAGGCCCATACAATCCAGGTTCTCACCAATTGCCCATTAAGACAAATTCTACAAAAACCAGAAATATCAGGAAGACTTATCAAATAGGCAATCGAGCTAAGCGAATTCGATATTCATTATGTCCCCAGAACCTTCCTCAAAGGACAAGCTGTGGCAGACTTCATAGCCGAGTTCACAGAACCAAACCTGGAAGCAAAAAGACTCTTGGATAAGAGTTTCCCATGGAAACTGTATGTTGATGGTTCTTCAAATACTCATGGCAGCGGGGCAGGAATCGTGGTTCGCACCCCAGAAGGAGATGATGTTGAATGTGCCATGAGATTTGATTTCAAAGCAACCAATAATCAAACCGAGTACGAGGCATTGTTAGCTGGACTCAGAGTCTGTATAGCTCTCGGGGCAGATGAAGTTGAGATATTCAGCGATTCACAGGTAGTTGTCAACCAGGTCATGGACGAATACCAGGCCAAAGATGAAGGTATGATAGCCTACCGTGACATCGCGAAACAGCTCCTCCAAAAATTTAAAGAATACAAGATCGCTCAGATCCCCATGGAAGAAAATGAAAAGGCTGACGCATTGTCTAAATTAGCGTCAACAACAACCTCAATCAGACCAAAATTCCGGTTGCACACCTCTTTAAACCGAGTACAGCTGAACCTAAGCATTTGGAAATTTTAGAAATCCGAACACCACAAGACGGTTGGATTGTCCCGCTGAAAAAGTTTCTAGAAGAAGACGTGCTCCCGGAAGACCCGGTAATAGCAAAGCGCATCAGCTATCGATCGGCTAGGTATACCATGATCGGAGGAGAATTATACAGAAGGGGGTTTTCCCGAGCTCTCCAGAGATGTGTACCAGAAGAAGATGCAAATCGAATACTTCAAGAGATCCACGGAAGAGTTTGCGGGAACCACACTGGGGGTAGAAGTCTGGCGCATAAGGTACTCAGGCTAGGCTATTACTGGCCTACGCTTTTCTCAAACGCACAGCAATGGTCGGAAAATTGCAATACCTGTCAAAGGATTGCTAACGATATCCGACAACCCCCGGAAAAGCTCAGAAACCTCACCGCCCCATGGCCATTCGCCATGTGGGACCTAGACCTGATAGGCCCAATGCCAGCTGGGACAGGGGGTGGAACAAAGCACGTCATAGTAGCTGTCGATTATTTCACAAAATGGGCAGAAGCTGAAGCGCTTGTGCATATCACAGAAGCCAACACCACAAATTTTGTAAAGAAAAACATACTTTTTAGGTTTGGAGTTCCGGAAACTATAATCACCGATAATGGCACTCGGTTTGATAACCAAAAGTTCAGACAGTTGTGCGAGAAGTATCAGATTGCTAACTACAATGCGACACCAGCTCATCCTCACACAAACGGGCAAGTAGAAGCAGTAAATAAAATTATCAAGCACACCATTAAAGCAAAGTTAGATGACAAAAAAGGAAGCTGGGTTGAAAAGCTTTCTGAAGTATTATGGGCATATCGGACGACAACAAGGACTTCAACAGGAGAAACCCCGTTCACCTTAGCATTCGGAACAGAAGCTGTCATCCCAGTAGAAACATCATATGCGTCCCCCCGGGTCAGGCTATACGATGAAGAACAGAATGTTGATATGCTACTACAAAGCTTGGATGAGCTAGAAGAAAAAAGGGAAAAGTCCCGAATAAGAAATACAACATATTAACAAAGAGTGGCTCGCCACTACAACTCTCGTGTTCGGATCAGGAAATTCCAGCTAGGAAACCTGGTGCTCAGGAAGGTGTCATTGAACACAAAAAATAGAGCCGCAGGATCCCTGGCTGACAAATGGGAAGATCCATACAAGATCGAGGGGATAGCTGGCCATGAAGCTTATTGGATTGCTCGACCCAATGGAGGGGTGTTACCCCGACTATGCAATGCTCAATATCTGAAGATTTTTTATCCTTAATATATATATATATATATATATATATATATATTGAATATTTTATTCTTTTTTCTAGTCAGGACAATATTGGTAGGATAAATATTAAATTGTAATTAAAATCTGTCGATTTTTTACAGTAATAAATAAAACTACTCGGAATTTCCAAAAGGATAGCATCTAGTTCGGGATTTCCAAAAGAAGGCATATGATAATAAGAACATATGGAAGTAGAGCATGATAATAAGAACATGCAAATAGAATTCTCGGGACCATCAAATCCCGAATGGGCGGAGAAGCTAGTAGGAGCATGCCAGCCGAGCAGGGTCAAAATGACATTCGTAAAAAGGTAAACCCAATGCACCAGACTCTGGAAAGATACTAGGGACGTTATCGGGAGAAATTCTGGTAAAATGCGTAGCTGTGTTGAAGCAACTTAAAAAAAAAAAAAAAGAACTCAACGATTCGGTAAACCCTTGCGCATAAAAACTGGGGAAACGTCATTGGTATTGTGTAAGGACTCGAACGTATGATCATGGTGAGCCTTGATGTAACGTTCGGGTAGCAACTGGGTATGAAACACAAGTGTAAACTTATGTTTCAAGATGACTCGGTTAATAATTAAGAGCCAGTTTAATAAGATACTTGGCAATTGAAGTCATTCGGGTAACAACCGGTTTATTAAGATACTCGGTTAAGTTACCCAAACATTGAAGCCGGTTTAATAAGATACTTGGCAATTGAAGTCATTCGGGTAACAACCGGTTTAATAAGATACTCGGTTAAGATACTCGAACATCGAAGAAGCCAGTTTAATAAGATACTTGGCAATTGAAGTCATTCGGGTAACAACCGGTTTAATAAGATACTCGGTTAAGTTACCTGAACATCGAAGAAGTCAGTTTAATAAGATACTTGGAAATTGAAGTCATTCGGGTAACAACCGGTTTAATAAGATACTTGGTTAAGTTACCCGAACATCGAAGAAGTCAGTTTAATAAGATACTTGGCAATTGAAGTCATTCGGGTAACAACCGGTTTAATAAGATACTCGGTTAAGTTCCCCGAACATCAACCAGTTTAATACAGCACTCGGCAACAATCAGCAATAAACAGATCAATACCATTCAATTGAAAACAAAATAGAATTTTATTGCTCCTAAAAGAATGGTTACAGTTCAAAGAATGGTTCTGTACAAGTAAAAAAAATTAGAATTTTCTACAATTCTACAAAATTAAGGATGCGAGGATTTCGAGCATTTGCCAATACTCGGATCTGGAACCATCTAGTACTCATGAAACAGACTCTCATTAGACGGCCAAGTGATATCGTCGACAGTATCATCCATCCACTAGCTGTAATCTTCACTCGGGACTGGCCCGACATCTGAGACTACACCCTCAACCGACTCTTGACTTGCATAAAAGGTCGATAGAGAATGCTCGGACAGAATCTTTAAATGCATGGGATGGGGCTCTTTGCCTTGACTACGACAGTAAGCTCTCTAATCCTTAATCTGAATCCGAAGAGATTCCAAGGACCGGTCCACGTAATGTTTGATCGACAACTCCCAATTAGCACGGGCTTTCTCAGTCGCTCTATTCTTAACTTTGAAGAACTTGTCGGCCGAAACTAGACCACGTTGAAATTCCCGAAGAAGTAGGGCATCGTAAGCAGGGGATCTTTTAAAATGATCCACTCCTTGGACTTCAAGTTCCAACCTGGCCTCTCGGGAAAAGGATTCAACTGTCAGCACTTGGCGCTCCAGATCTTCGATTTTTGGGTCATACGATGACTTTGCCTGCTCTGCCTCCTGCTCGACCTTGAGCATGGATTCTTCAGCAGAAGATAGAAGATTTTGAAGTGATGCAACCTTCTCCTCCGCCAGAGATGCCTTGTCCTCGGCTTCAACCTGTTTCGCCAGACAATGGTCGACAAATATTTGTACAGAACCGACCTCATACTGGTAAGCTTTCTTGACTCGAGCACGGCCCTCCTCACTCGCTTTCAGTTGAGCCTCTAGACGCCTTATTCGATCGGCTTAATGTTGCTGCGTCTGAATAAGCTCAGCAAATTCGGCTACCATCTGTAAAGGAATATACTTAGAAATCTGACAGAAGCAAAATAATAAAGGAGTCGGATTCAACTTACATAAGATGTACCGTTAAAAACATTTTAGAGACGTTCGGTCAGGGAACCATCCCGAAAGCCGCTCCAGGGGTCTTTCCCGATAAAAGCCCAACCGGAGGACATCTCCCGTAGCATATCCTGGGGAGAAAGGAATAAAGGAACCCCTGATGGTTTAGCTCCCAGATTGCCAAACTCTGGGGCAGAAAAAGACCTGTTCGGTTCTAAGGATGGAGAAGGAACCCCCGAAGGTTCAGTCCCCATATCTCCAACTTCGGGGGTAGAAGAAGCCCTACTCTGTTCTGAAGCGGCTGCATCTACTGATGCTCGAGCGCCAACACTCGGGGCAATCTCATCCGCAACATCTTCATCACTTGAGTCGATAAATGAGACTACCCGAGGAACTTTGAGAGAACGAGATGGCAAATTAACTGTCTTTCGCTTCTCACCCCGAGAACGGTGGAAGTTAAGATCAGCAGCAGGACCTTCCTGCAGATCGTCCAGAAAAAACTCAAAGAATTAGGCACCTGCAGGCACTTGATCCGTCAAGACGTTACCACCGTCGCCGGCTTCAAACCGTCCAACAGGCTCTTCACACAGGCCTTTACTCTGGCCACTTGGACCAGCAGAATCCTGAGTAGGAGGCTGAGCACTCTGATCAACGCACTCGGGAATTCGTTCCTCAGCAGTGTCGGTTTCCTCATCAGGCTAGGGTGGAGCAATTCCCTCATCCCCTAACGGGAAGCTTCTTTCTACTCGCTTGCAGAATCGCCTTCACTTGGCGAGCCTGAAGATCGCTGACAACGTCCGTATCGAACACTAAAAAAAAAACATGTTAGAAAGAGAAGATGAAAAGAAGAAAAATACAATAGAAAAGGCGTCGAGTTACTTACATCGCCTGCGATAGCCCGAAATCTATCTGAAGAAGCCGAGCTTTATCAAATCCTCCTCTTTAAAAAGGTAGCTCTTTGTCACGGGCTTAGAGTTTGCGCAGCACACCCGTGCGGCACTTAGGCAAATTCTATGAGAATGTTGCTAAGTAAGCCTTACAAGAGAGAGATTTGAAAGAGTAGAAGAGCTTGAATGGAAAACAAAGATTGTATTGCTATGAATGAAGATTTACAATGCCTTGGATACTAGAATGCTTGAGTTTCTAGGATGATTTACAAATGAGGGGGGGTTGGCTATTTATAGGTGAGCCACCTCCTTAGGGAATGTTCTAGATTAATCTAGGAGATTAAGTCTCCAGAATATTCTACACCTAGCTAGAATACTCTACATGTATTTATATGCCTTTACAAGGTTCTAGATTATTCTACAACTATCTAGTTAAATACAAGAATGGTGTAGAGAGGGTTGGGTTGCTAGAGACTTCCAGAAGCTTGACCAATGCTGGAATTGTGGAGAAGTCTCTAGAATCTTCCAAGAGCTTGGCATAGTTGTGGCCTTTGTTGGGCTCTTGGGCTTGACAGCTTGCGGCCCGTGACATCCTCCCCTACCTAAGTTAGCAACGTCCTCATTGCGTGGGCGCTGAGTATGTTGGAGTTGGGCACAAGTTGGTTCATTCCTGCGGAAGGTCTTCGGCTTGGGAAGCCTCCCTTGAGAGACGGAATTCGAGTCTCGCATCCTTAGCTCTACTCAAGTGGGCTGGCTAGGTTTCGAAGGTGATTCCAGTATCTTGGGTGCCTTCTCTCGGTGCCTTCGATCGCTTCCCATGGCTTGTGCGCTTCTTACTCCTTCGAATGCCTACAATCGGCTGGTTCTGTGGAGAAGTGGGAGAAATTGGTGTCTCCTCGAGCCGTACGGTGGATAGCATCCTACATGGTTGTGGTATGCGTCCCACCGGGATAGTGAGTGCCTTGCCCCCGTTAAGAATGCTAAGTGAGTTCACAGCGGGTAGGGGGAAATCGTTGGCTTGCTCAAAGAACGCCATGCCTAGCACCACTTGGTAGTCATCTAAGGGAACCACCGAGAAGTCGAGCTTTCCACTCCATGGGCCTAGGTGGACAATGACGTCTTTTGTTGTGCCATCAATTTGCTTGGCCGGAGAGTTGGCAGCTTTAATGACGGCGTATTCACCATTGGTGATGCGAAGACCAAGTCGTTTGGCTTCATCTGTTGAGATAAAGTTGTGCGTTGCTCCGGTGTCTAGCATTGCACGAACTTGTTTGCCTTTGATGGTGGCATTCACGAACATGAGGCCTTTGGTAAGTGTAGGAGGCACGGGTTGCCCTTTGAGTGCATGAAGCTGTTGGAGAGAACTCATGCTTGCTTGGGGCTCAATTGTCTTAGTTTCTTCTAGTTGGGTAACCATGGCATTGAGCATCTTTCGCTTTGGGCAGTCACGTACCCAATGTGGCCTATCGCAAATGAAGCATGGATTCTTCAGCTTGATCAAAACGGGTTTGCCTCCATTGGCATTGTCACGCCGGTTATCGCCATTGGGAGTTCTGTTTGGTCCTTCGCTCTTACGAGTGTGGTCTTTAGACTCGTCTCCCCCACCTTTTTCATGGTTGCCGGTCATTTCTTTTGTCTTGGTGAGGTCGGCAAGGGATTCTGCGGCGGCGATGGCTGCATCAATGTCTTGCACGTTCCGCCTTTCTAGCTCCACTCTCGCCTATTCCTTGAGACCGTCCATGAAGAGGAATAGTTTGTCTTTATCGGACATATCTTCGATCTCGAGGATTAAGGTAGAGAACTCCTTGATGTAGTCATGGATGGATCCAGACTGCTTGAGGCGACGAAGGCGGCTACGGGCCTCCTTATCGGCATTGGTTGGCGAGAACTGCCTCTTGAGTTCTCGTTTGAAGTTTTCCCATGTGCGGATGGGGTGGATAGTATCACCATGCTTGTGTCGCCACCATAGTTGAGCAGAATCCCGAAGGAAGGTGGGAGCATTGGTGATCCGTGTAATGTCATCCCTAACTCCCTTGGCCTCAAAGTATTGTTCTAGGCCGAAGAGGAAGTTTTCCACTTCCATGGCGTTACGATTGCCGTTGAATGTGGATGGCTTAGGGATTTGGATGGCGCCCCATGTACTCGTGCTAGGGAAGGCACCATTGCCATAAGTTGGGTTATTTTTGAACGAAGTCCATTCGGTGCGAACTTCATCCATCTCAACTCGAATGGCACGCAACTCTTGCTCGACGAAGGTGCGAGTGTTGCGGATTTCTTCAGTAAATTGGCAGATTTCCTCCCGAATGCCCTTCTGGAACTCTTGTAGCATTGCCTTGGTCGCCCGAGCTATTGTGGCATAATTAGTTTCTAGGCCATCGAGATGGTCGACCACAATGCTCAAGGTGGTTTGCATTTCGGAGAGGGATTCATCGTGGACATCCACGCGAGATTCCAAAGCGTCCATGGACGGACCCTTAGACTTGCTACGCTTGGTGCGGGTGCGTTGCTCGCCACGACCATGCGCTTGCTCTTCCACTATAGCAGCAACTTCGCTATCGGAGGCCATGACTCGTGCTAGCTGTGGTTGCTTAACCAGGCTCTGATACCAACTGTCACGGGCTTAGAGTTTGCGCAGCACACCCGTGCTGCACTTAGGCACATTCTATGAGAATGTTGCTAAGTAAGCCTTACAAGAGAGAGATTTGAAAGAGTAGAAGAGCTTGAATGGAAAACAAAGATTGTATTGCTATGAAGGAAGCTTTACAATGCCTTGGATACTAGAATGCTTGAGTTTCTAGGATGATTTACAAATGAGGGGGGGTTGGCTATTTATAGGTGAGCCACCTCCTTAGGGAATGTTCTAGATTAATCTAGGAGATTAAGTCTCCAGAATATTCTACACCTAGCTAGAATACTCTACATGTATTTATATGCCTTTACAAGGTTCTAGATTATTCTACAACTATCTAGTTAAATACAAGAATGGTGTAGAGAGGGTTGGGTTGCTAGAGACTTCCAGAAGCTTGACCAATGCTGGAATTGTGGAGAAGTCTCTAGAATCTTCCAAGAGCTTGGCATAGTTGTGGCCTTTGTTGAGCTCTTGGGCTTGACAGCTTGCGGCCCGTGACATCTTGCTCCTCTTCTCCAGAGTACGAACAGCTGCCCGAGTCAGCCTTTTCAACTCAGAGTCACTACAATTAATTATTTTTCTGTTCCACTCTTCGGGGGAACAGAAGAAACGGGGAACACTCAACACTGTTCGGGAATCCCCAGATCCAACAGTGACGTTGAGCACGAGAGCCCCTCCAGTAAAAAATCAATTATTCTTCCAGAACTTGTTGGATGTAAGGAATCCCCATACAAAACCTTTTTTTTTTGGGTCATCAGAAACATCGACCTCCCGATTCACCTTTGCTTCTTTGGGGACCCAACCGTCCGATGAAGTATACGCAAGAAAATAAGTCCTCGTTTTGCTAACCTGCCTCAGCGTAAAGCAATGCTTGATTTCATTCGGGGAAGGCGGCGAAAGGTTCATTCGACTGAACATGTGCCATATGCACATCAAGACTTTGTAACTATTCGGGGACAACTGAGCTGGGGCTACCCCTGCTTCAGCCAAAAATCAGGCAATAAAAGGCTGAAGGGGAAGTATGACACCACAGCAACGCATGGATCCATAAATCGTGACCATACCCTCAGGAGGATTCCATACGGCTCTATCCCCCACAAGAACCAAAGTGACTGAGTCGGGCAAGTCGAATCGGGAGCGATATTTTTCTACCTCAGCTGGCCCGACCACATTCGGCTCAGTATCAAAGCCACTCCGGCGAGTATCAGAAAATGAAAGGCGAGACGCCCTGTACACTTCATCAACGTCACCCTCGTTAACAGTCTGTTCCCTGGTCTGAACGTTGCTCGAGCCGTGCTTGTATACCTTACTTTTGCTCTGATGTTTACCCATCCTTTGAAAAGATACCCTGTGATCAGAAATATCAGAATCAGAACTAGATTGAGAACTCGATACAGGGTTGAAAGTGACGTTAGGGTGAAGGCCAGAAACATCAACCTCTAATAATGGAGGTTCATCTATTGGGTTATCCCCCAGTAATCGTTTAATGCAAGAAACTAACTGGAAATCACCACGTTATAATGCATCAAAAGCGATTTTAAAGAGACGATGGCTGGAAGATGGCCCCATTAAAACTAACCTTGAATTGAGATTGATGCAAGATCTTCAAATTGAGAATCGTGAACTTCTGGGTAAAGAAATCTGAGTTTAAAGAAATTTCTATTGAAATTTTTTGAGAATAAACCAACAATGTCTCTCAACGAAGAATTTAAAGACGAGACGGCACGAAACCCTAGGATTTCAAAGCGAGAAAAAACTTATGACGAAACTCGATGACGTAGGCGGCGTTTAGGGAAACGCAAAAATCATTTCTCATAAATGATATTGAAAAACAAAGAGACGAGGGACGCGTGTCAAAACAGAAAGTAGCCATCGACCGTCAGAACTTCAAAACGTCACCATCATTTAAGATTTCGTGTGATGAAGCGAATCGAAATTATAGGGTCACCATTAAGACACGCCATTATGACAAGACGGCTATTCTGACGAGTGAAAATTAAGACGATTAAAATACTCTTGCCCGAAATGAAATTTACTTGGCAAAAATATTTTAAGGGGATATTGTCGTATGTAAAATTTACCAAGCATACACGTCATTGACAGGAAGGAGAAAATAGCCAGGTGGACTCCCAAATGAGCACTCAGGAAATATCCTACGAGGCATCATTAAAGAGAAGAAAGCCCGAATAATCATATATTGAATGAAACCTACTCGGGATCAGTTAACAACACTCGAGACTGGTTAAACAACGATTCCACTCGGGCTCAAACGACGCCATTCGGGACCATCAGGTATTACTTTTAATCGGGAATAAATACGACTCGAGTAAGAGTTTGGTGCTTATTTCACACGGATTAAGTCATTAAATACGAGAAGATATCCATCAAGAAGGAATCCCAAATAAAATGGAACATTAAGTTAGAAGAGTCCCCAATCAGGAAATAACTTGATTACTTTTCGAAGATTACATTTTTATAAGGAAACAAGTCCAAATTGAACAGCACTACTAGAATCCCACTCGATTTCCATAAGAGACTCCGAAACAGGAAAGAAGACAAATCAACCTCAAGCAAGTAACTGAATCACAATTAAATACAAAGATCTTGTATTACTTGTACAAAGCAGATTAAGGTTCTATAAGCATATAAATAGACTCATAATCTAGCTCCAAAAGATATAGGCAATATAGCATACAGTAATCATATCAAATACAGAGAGAAAAAAGAGAGATCGAGAGCTTGTAAACATCATATTTCCATAGTGGATTTTGGCTTGGTTGATCCTTCAACCACCCGTGGACGTTTCTTCGGTCATCGGAGTTTTACCACGTAAAACTTATCTTCGTTACTCTCTCTGAATCTCTTTCTCTTTGAATCAATAGCCGAAATCCAATCCTTGTTAGCTTTTCTGACATAATCCATAAATCGACGTCAACATATATGTTTGAGATATGATATATATATATATATATATACGCATTAAATATAATTATTCGTTTCAAAATATAAAAGAAATGGGTTAGATCAATATATGTATTTCATTTTGTTTTTTTTAGATTTTTTAGATTTTTTAGATTTTATAACCTTAATCTTTTCAAAAAAGAAATACATTATATCGAATATATATATATATATATATATATATATATATATATATATATATATAAACCACTCACTTTATATACTTTGACTTGGCATGTATGCACTTGTCAAAGTTCTTTTATAAATGAATTATTCAAATTCAATGACCCTATATAATTACATCAGTGCGGACTGATAGGAAAAGAATTGTATTATATATATATATATATATATATATATATATATATATATAATATAATTATTCGTTTCAAAAAATAAAATAAAATATTGATTTCCAAAAAAAAAACATTTTAAATAAATTAATGTCATCTCCTTATTTATCAAAATGTCACTCATTAGATGGAATTAGATGAAATTTGATGGAATGGTCATTTGTGTCACTTTTCGTCAAAAATGGTTATTTTAGAACAATTTTCCAATCTATTGATTATTTTGACAGTAATTTATCAATTTGATGGTCATCAGGTAATTATCCCTATAAATAACTGGGAGTCAGAGACACAACTAACAACCAACTTAGGCTTTATAATGGGCCTCCCTCGCCTTTGGACGCACCTAATCAACTGATCTAGTACGTGTCCAACATTTTTTTTTTTGGATCAAGCTATATTAATTTTAAATTTTAACTTTAATTTGTTGCTTCAATACCTATTCATCCATTTTTACTCAATCCAAATGGTGGAAAAAGTAAATAAATTAAAGATTAATGACAACTCTTGGATTGAGTGAAAACGGATGGATGGATATTGAAGTCACAAATTAAAGTCAAAAATTGAAGTTGATATAGCCTAACCCTTATATTTTTAGGGTTAAAATCATTTTCGTCATTCTAGTTTAATCTATTAGCCATCCTAGTCTCTAGTTCTAGTATTTCTCTGTTATGTCCTTAAGTTAACTTTCGTGACTTTTTTGATAAAAATACTATTTTATCTTTATAATAAATATTTAGTTTTTTTTTTCAAATAACAAAAATTTAAAATTTAAAATGGATATCTCATTACCAAATAAAAAAAAATTAACTTCTGATTTCTACCAAAAAAAAAAAATCAATTCCAAAACTGATCACCATTAGAATCCTCATCTCTCCACCGCCATCAACAACCTTCAATCTCAAACATTTCCAGATTTTTTTTTATTTAAAAAAGAATCTTTATATATATATTCATCCACCACCAACAAACCAAACTCACAAAATCAACACAATATAAATGAAATCTAAAAAATGTTGTTGGCTTCAAGATTCTTTGGTTTCGAGTCCCATAAACACAGAAACACACCAAACGTCAAATCAAAACCACAAAAATCAATCCACAACCGAACCTTCAACCAAACCTCCCCCTCCCCGAAAAAAAAAACATCTCAAACCCCAAATCAGAAATCTCACATCTGCACCAAAGTAATGTCCATTGAGAGATCGACACCACCAAATCAAAACCAACATTTAGTTTGAGAGAGAGGTTTTAGAGAGAGGGATTCACAAAATACTGTGTGGATTCGAAACAAATAGTGTGTGGTTAAGAGAGAGATCAAAAAAAAAAAGAATTCGTTTAGGGTTTCTGGAATTCTGGGTATTGTGTGTGGTGGTGATGAACTGGTGATAGTGGATTGGTGTTTGAGTGTGTGTGTGTGGTTGGTGATGGTGATGAACCCATGAGGGTTGGTGAAAATATGAGTTTTATTCTGATATGATTAGAGGTGGGCATGGTTCGATTCGATTCGATTTTAGGTCAAACCCAATTGAACCTAAATATTTCGATTCATCCAAAATTAAACTGGCTTAAACCTAATAAGAAATGGGAACCGAATTGAATTGAACCTATTTTAATCGATTCGATTCGGTTCGATTCAATTTTGTTTAGGACCTAATGGGCGGGGTAGCTTAATGGGTTGTTGGATACTAATTTTGGATATTAGTATAGCCAAAAAACCCAAGTCAAACCTAACTTAAAAATATATTAAAAAATAATAAATCAGTTGAAAACATACTACCCTTAAATATATTAAATATATTAGGGTTTTTTTTATATTTATATACTCGGATTATTCGGTTCAATCCGGTTTTAAGAAAATCAAACTGGTTTGAATCGAAAAAAAAATCGATTTTCAATTTTTAAACCTGTTTAATTCGAATTACCCTTACGAATCGAATCGAATACCCTTTTTTCGGTTCGAATCGGTTCGAATTACAATTTAATGCCCACCCCTATATATGATATGTGAGAGAGAAAAAATTCAAAGGGAGAGATATTGGTGGGGGTTCAATTGGGTTCAGGTTTGAATGTAATTAGCGTTTCAGAGAGAGGAAGAAAGAGGGAGAATTTTTAATTTTGAAATATGATTTATTTTATTTTATTTAAATTGTTTTTTATTTTATTTTAAATATATTTGTTAATTTTATTTGTCATTTATCGTTATACCCTCTAGTCACCGTTATATATCTAACGGAATTGAACGATAGGGACAAAAATAAAGATTATCATTAAACGTGTGGACATAACTAAGGAATATTGTAACTAGCAGGACCATAATGAATAATAGGTTAAATTATAGGAACGAAAATGATTTAACCCTTTTTTTGTGTGTTATTAGTGATGGTCCCCTGCACTTTACTCTACTCGGATTTACATTTTATCCCTTGAATTTTTCTTTAACAAACAATTTGGTTTATTAAGGGTGCGTTTGGTATGCGGGACATGACAGGACAACGTGAGACAATTTGTTCTTTTCCCACGTTTGGTGCGTTCTTAGCATGGGACAGGACGAGACAAGGTGAGACAAAAATCACAAAAACTTGTCACACCCAAGAGCCTAAGACAACTTGTCCCATGTCATGGGACAAGTGTCAAAAAAACCAACTTACCCTTTAATTTTTCAAACAATTACAATCTTGTTCAATAAATTATATATTAAATTATATAATATTATTAAATATAATAATATATAATATATATAAAATTATACATAATATATATATATATATTAATATGTATTAATATATATATATGTATATATATTATACGTTATTATTATATATATATATAATAATATTTAATATATTATATAATAATAATAAATAATATAGAATATATTATATATTATGTATAATATATATATATATATAAATATGTATTATTAATAATAATAAATAATATATAATAATTTATATATATATTATTATATATTAATATATAATATTATAGTATTTGTTGTTATATATATAAGAGGGATACTCTGGTAATTTAAATCTCTTGTTCCGTCCTGTCTCAGCCATACCAAACGCATAACAATACAGTTTATAGTTCTGTCTAAACCTTCCAAACATAACATAGAACAACATGTTCTATCCTGTCCTGTCATGTCCTGTCATGTCCCGTCCTGTCATGTCCCGTCCTGTCCCGTCCCACCTTGTCCAGTCTCATCTCCGTGTCAAACGCACCCTAACTCCTGAACGTCTGTTTGAGGGATATTTATAGTCAGATTTTGTTAATAAATGAAAATTCATGGGATTTAATGCCTATATTTTTTTCAATGGGTAATATACAAAATCGCAAAAGTTCAGGGGAATCAGTTCCAATAACCCTTTTATTTTTTAGTCTGATTACCTTTTTTTTAACATTAATTTGGGAACTTGAATTGACGTTTTGTTAATATAAGTTTCCATTCTCATAGTATAAGGAAAGAAAAATTTAAGATTACGTTTTTTACCACTTACGTTTGAAAAAAAGTCCCTTAATGAATTTGTTTTTGGAATATTACATAAAGTTGGTTTTTTTTTTATGGAGAAGACTCGAACTCACGACCTCGTCTCGTCCCTTTAATTGACATTTGCATTACACAACGCTATCAACATTACACAACGCTGTGAAACAATATTTGCATTACCCAACATAATGAGGTTTTCGTATTCACAACGGATTTTTCACACAAGAACATATGCACATCATTATTGTTCACAACTTCAAACGGTGCTAAAACCTCCGATGAATTATACAAGATCTTCATTTTGATGGAGAACTCGTTTGGATTGACATTAACAAGACACTATATGATGTCTTGTAATGATTCATACGAGGTTTCCCTTGAAACTGAAATTAGTCTTGACTTTCCAGATTGATGCTTGAAGTTCTCACCACTTTTACTCCATTCCCCGAATCCCCATCGTATGAAACAACAAATTGAACTTTATCCATACAACCCACCTTTCAAATGAATAATAAATTAATGATTAAATTCCTAAACAAATATTCTATGCTCATAGTACATTGAATTTACAAAATATTCTAAATCCAACAATGGAAAATTAACCACACCAACATCAAATTCACACAAGACCCATGTTCTATTACATTAATGTCAACTATTTTGACAAAAATAAGCAACTCTAATGCACAAATTAAACTAAAAAAGAATATTCAGACAAGAAATAAATTTAAAATTTATGTATAAAATTAAAATTAATCACACCAACATCAAATTCAACAAAGACTCATGCTCTATTATATTGATGAAAATAATTTTCACAAAAATAAGGAACCCTAATAAACAAAGGAAAGTAAATAAGAGATTAAAAATAGAAATATACTTTAGATTTATGTTTAAATTTAAATTGATCACAACAACATCAAATTCACATAAAACACATGCTTTATTATGTAAATGTAACTATTTCCACAACAAAACTATACAAATACAAATAAATCCAAGATTAAAATAAAAATGCTCAAAAAAAAATTCACCTCAAAGCTTGGATAGAAGGAACCCTTATTGTGAATGAATATTTTTGAGTTGCTCAATGGTGGAGAATATAAATAATTACTAAAATTCAAAATGAAAGAAGAGAGAATAAAACAAAATTGGGAGAGAGACCGAGATGGGGTGCTGTGGTGGAGAGATATGTTAGACATAAGAGGAAAAGAATGGGGATAATAGGTATAGAATGAATAAGTTAAATAATACTTGCACATAAAAAGAGAGAGTTAGTTTTGTAAGTTTTTCAAAAAGAGGTTAGTTGTTAATTTGAACTAACCAATTAAACCTCCCAAATTGGTTAGTTCCCAATAAAACCCTTAATATTAACCTTTAACATATTCTATTTGGTTACATTATTGATTTAAAACAAAGTGTCAAGACAAGGTTAATTTGACAGTTGTAAGTTTTAGCCCCGAACATTTCATATTAAACTTTGATTGTATCCACTGAAATACACAAAGCATGTAGGTACACTTCCAAAATGCTATTACATCCAACTAGGAGAGAAATACCATGAGTTAACTCCACGTTTAATCAATTATAACAAACACGGTGATCAACAAGACACCTCTAATTCATCTTTCTACCTTACTAAACCATGCACGGTGCGCCAAGTCTGTAATGAATAATACTGACCAACAAGTTTAAACAAATTAATAAATAATCCACTTTTATAGTAAGTTTGCACTACATCAGCAAAAAAAAAAAAAGCCAGTCCAACAATCAGTTAGATTTGATCAACTGTCCAGACAACAATTTGGCAATCTCCGGAGGACTAAAATTTCCTGGTTGTCACTTCAGGCTTCAGCTCCCACTTGAGTGACTCCATAGAGGAAGATAACAAGCAGAAGGCGTACGTGACTATAATGAGACAGTAGGCATGCGTTTCAAAATTCGTAATATGAACCTCCTGCTTTTGCATTAAAGATGTTAAATGGCATCAACAAGCAGCCAATGCTCTCTCTTTTCAAAATGAGGCAAGCCTAATGCTCGATGGTATAAATCCAAGACCTATATCTAGGCTTGCAAGGCAGGCAAAACACTTGGCACCACGTACACATCAATTACATCGAAATTAAAAATACGAGCAGCAGCCACCAGGTGAGGTGTTAAACAGAAGACATAAATCCAAGCACACTTGTGATGTCGCCAAAAAGAGAAATAATACCAATTAACCTCACTAGGATCTACATGGGCCATGATAGCAGTCAAGGGATCATCTTTCGTCATTAGGCCGACATTTATGCAAATTTCTATCACTTACCATAAGCAAATCCTAAAGGTAACCATATTAATTGATGCCAAGAATATAAGAATATATATAAATATTCTTGGCATCAATTAATTTGGTTACCTTCAGGTGTGCATGGATCAGAGCAGTAATGAGAACACCAAGTCAGAGTTAGTTGTTGGGATGAAATAGTTAAGAGTTACATTGTCTTTGGTAAGGAGGAAAGAAAGTGGAAATTGTCAAAAATAATCACATATATCATAGAAAATTCGTTTTTAACCACAAACGAAAATTTATTCATTAATAACTATTTTTTTTAAGAAATTACTTGAATGTCCTCATATAAAAACTATCTCCAAACACACACTCTATTTTTCACTTTTTTTTTCTCTCTTTTTCTTTCTATCTCTTCTCCTCTCTCTCTCCCCGTCGGTGATGTGCCGCGATTCGTCACCGGAGTCGTTGTGAAGGTCAAAAAATCGTCGCCGATCTCCTCTCTCTCTCACCGAACCTCTCTTTCTCTCTCCCCTCATCTCTCTCTTGTCTTTCTCTTTCTCTCTCTTCAGTCTTCACGCACCTCTCTTTCTCTCTCACGCGACGTCGTCGGCTTGCCGACGAGTCAGTGTGCCGTCGCCTGGGATTCACGACCGACCATCGAGTTCCCCCTCCACCGGTGATGTGATCTGCAAAAAAAAAAATGAAAAACCAAGAAACCCAGAACATTTCAAGTTTCAACATTTCAATTTAGTTAAGATTTCAAGTTTTAACATTTCAAATTATGTAAGATTTCAAGTTTTAAAATTTGAAAACGAAAAACCTAGAAACCCAGAACATTTCAATTTTATGTTTTTAGGCAAGATTTCAAGTTTTAAGTTTTAAGTTTTTAATCATAATTTCAAGTTTGGTTCCAGATTTTAGTCATGATTTCAAGTTTGCTTTTAGTTTTTTTTTTTAAATTAAATTAAGGGGTATTTTTATAATTTATAGACATACACTGAATTTTTAAAAAAAAAATGGTTATTAACGAATAAAATTTGAAAAGTGGTTACTAACGAAAGTTTAATGTTTCCGATGGTTATTTTTTGTTTTCCCTCAAAAAGAAAAAAGAAAAAAGAAAAAAGAAATGATAAAAATATTTAGAGAGATAGAAAACATGAGGGAAGGATAAGAAAATAATTTCTCCTTGAGGTGTTTGGTAAAAAAGGATGAAAGAATAAATTTTTCTGTCCTTTGTTTGGTAATGTTGAGGAGAAGATAAGGGATAAAAAATCTTTTTTATTAATTTTACTATTTTACCCTTACATTTTAGTGATAGAATTAAAAAGATGGATAAATTTATAATTTCAATTAAACCTAGCAATCATTCCCTCTTTTCTCTCCATTTTCCATTCACTTTTGGGTAGATTAAAATTAGTGGCTCCTATCCATAAATTTTTCCTCTCATTTTTCTCTTCCTTCTTTTTTTCTCTCATACCAAACAAAATACTTCCCCATTTTCTTCTTGCTTTTCCCTCCATCATTCTCTTTCCTCTACCTTTTCATCCCTACCAAACACTCTCCCTTCATTTAAGTTTCCATGTTTCCACCATGTTTAGTGGTTGCATTGACACTCTCTTGAATTCCTTGCATTGTTGTTCCTATTCTCTAGCTAGGTAGTTGTTAACTCATCTGAAATGTTTGCCTGTAAATGGCCAAGACTCAAGAGTTAGTTGAATACATCAACAGGTGTTTTCAATTTGGAGTGATGGCTGCATGCCAGCATTCATTCAGATATGCAAATTTTGTTTCCAGGGTCAGGAAACAACCCATTTGCTTGCTTCAAGCAGTTCAATGGTGAAGTGAAAAACTGTTGCTGAATGCCTGAATATAAGGCAAGGCTTCCCCCCAGAACTGGAACCATGCAAATGGCATTTGCATGTGGGGTGTATTTAGAATAATAATCAAAAGGAAATCATAAGCTAAAGGTAATTGGGCAATACCCAATTTGATTTACGGGTCCCTACTCCCTAGGGTTCCCTATCCCTTACATTGGAACCCACAGCAAAAACACGTAATTGGGCCAAACAAAGACAAATTAATGAGGAACAGTAATTGTAGTTCTACGTTAACCAAGTGGTTGATTGAAATAATTGAATACGACTATGTTGATTGAAATAACATGTCTAACGGACATGTTATCAATCCATTCTTTGTCTACTGACTACAACACCTACCTGGATTCCCTTGTTCATGCCACCGACGCCCATTTTACACTGTTTAATCCCATTTTTTAATCCCATTTATAAGACTATTACACTTTGTTTTGTAGGGTCCAATACCACATAATAATGATGAATAACGTCATTCTCTCTCCACTCTCCTAACGATGCATTACTGGATTGCTCTACTCATTTTTAATTACATTATATAATATTTCACAACTAAAACTAGGGGAAAATGAAAATTACGGAATAAAATATAAAAATAACACAGTCCAATAATAATAATAATAATAAAAATGGATATTAAGATGTTAATCCCTCTAGTTTGTATTTATCTAGGTTTGGTCCACTGGTTTTTGGAATTACTAACTTCAATCATTCCGTTAGAAATGCCGTGAAAATAAACGAAATGACATTGTCAGGTGTTATAATAACCAAAATACACTTTGAAGATATTTGATGCAGAGCAACTTGATAATTTTATATTTAATTAAATAAAAAATTAATAATTGAAAAATAAAAACTAACACCACCGGATTTAGTCATTCAACCACCATTTTTCATAATCTACACAACTACCACCACTATTCAACCATTAATCATCATCAACAAAAGTTGAACTCAGAACTCATCGAACCCAGAACCTACATTCATCATCATCAACAGCAATGCCGCATCACCATCGAATCATCATCCTCAACAAAAATTCAACCATTCATCATCATCAACACCACTGAACCAGTGTCGATCACTCATAACCTGGAACTTTCATTTTTTTTCTTCATCATCAATAAAAATTGAAAAAAATATAATAATTGGATCCATCAAATTTGAATTTAAAAAAAAAAACAGATTAAATTATCAATAGCCTATTGACGATATCATCATGTCAAGCCTGTCCATTTATTAACTAATTGGGACTTGTTTGTCTCAGACATCTGTCATGTTTGCAGCTTTCAACAACATTACTTATAGTTAAACTTGATAGTTCACACTATATTTTCATGATACAAACTTAAGGATTTCATTCAATCACTTTATTTTTTTTTTCATTGTTGAATTGAAAGGAAAAGAAAAGAATATAGATTCTAGGGATGAGCGAAGAATTAAATCGTGTATGGTGTAAAAACAATCATAGGGTGAAGGCTCATTTGGCATTGCTTTCCCAACTATTTTTGGGGTCAAAAGTGATTCTGGACCTCAGACAGGGTGTTTGGTAAAATCGTGGGGAAGTACTTTTGGTTATTTTTAGCTTCTCCCTATTGAGTTTTTGAGAAGCTACAAATACATGCTTTTGGCTTCTGCTTTTAGAAAACGCGCTACAGTGATATTAAATAAAATTTTACTAACTTTCTAACTTTGTCCTTGCCTTTAACGAAATTTAACAAAAAAAAATTGGGTTTATATTTTTGTATAAAAAAAATGTTTCCATAATTAATTCAATAAAGTAAAATAAAAATGAAATAAAAAATAAAGTTGAATAAAATAAAGAAATAAAGAAATAAAGAAATAAGACTAATTAATTAAATAAAGTATAATAAAAAATAGGGCTAATTAATTCAATAAAGTACCATAATTATATAACACTTAACACTAAATACAAATAAACAAGAAAAATACAAAGTATAGCAAATTAGTATCATTTAGATGTCTTTGTCCTTTTAGTAATTTTACACACTCACAACACTTTTTATATCAGTTTACCAAACACATTGAAATTGCTTTTAGTTCTCACAGCATTTTTGAAAATCAGTTTACCAAACACTCAGCTGATTCTTCCCACAACAATTCTAAAAGCAATTCCTCCCACAACAATTTCAGAAGCACTTCTCCCCACAACACAACAATACCAAACTGAGTCGAAGTTGGCTAAGCGAAACACAATAAAACAAGTGATTAGCAGTAATTAATAATTAGCATTCCTCAAATTTAAAAGGGCTCAAAAAATAAATAGCACTTTTTGGAGGTGACGTTTCAACACTATCACTGCTTTTATGACTTATGTTTAAAATATACATATTATGGTGAACGGAAAAAAATGCCCCCAATAGTTGTTTCATCAGAATATTTGATTCATTTTTTTACAGTGGGAGTTATGAAATAGAGAGAGAAAGTTTCATTGAAACTCAGACGCTACGTAGACGCATTCGGGGGTCGAGCTCCCCGCCGAGCTAGCAGATGGCAGGGGGCAGCGCCCCCAGAGCTTTTTTTTTTCTAGTCAGTACTTAATATGTTCGAAATATAATTACAAAAGGCTCAGAGCCTTTAGTAAAAGTCTCGAGCTTTTTTGATAAGGGTTCGAGCTTTTTTGGTAAGGTTTCGAGCTTTTTTACCAAGTTCCCGAGCTTTTTCTACTGGATTTGAGCTTTTTTATCAAGTGCCCGAGCTTTTTTGCCAAGTGCCTGAACTTTTTTTTACTTGATTCGAAACTTTTTGCCAAGTTAAAAAAAAGCTCGGGCACTTGGCAAAAAGTCTCGAATCAAGTGCAAAAAAGCTCGGGCACTTGACAAAAAAACTCGAATTGAGATTTTTTACCAAGTGCCCGAGCTTTTTTGCACTTGATTCGAGACTTTTTACCAAGTTAAAAAAAAGTTCGGGCACTTGGTAAAAAATCTCGAATCAAGTGCAAAAAAGCTAGGGCACTTGGTAAAAAAATCGATTCGAGTTTTTTTGTCAAGTGCCCGAGCTTTTTTTTTCGCTAACTTGGCAAAAAGTCTCGAATCAAGTAAAAAAAAACTCGGGCACTTGGCAAAAAAGCTCGAATCGAGCTTTTTTGTCAACTGCCCAAGCTTTTTTGTCAACTGCCTAAGCTTTTTTTTTACTTGATTCGAGCCTTTTTTCAAGTTAAAAAAAAGCTCGGACAAGTTAAAAAAAAACTCGGGCACTTGGTAAAAAAACTCGAATCCATTAAAAAAAACTTGGGTATTTGACAAAAAAACTCGAATTGAGCTTTTTTACCAAGTGCCCGAGCTTTTGTTTACTTGATTCGAGCTTTTCTGACAAAAAAACTCGAAGACAAATAAAAAAAACTCGGAAGAGTATAAAAAACTCAAAATCATATCAAAATAGCTCGGACACTAATAAAAAAGGCTCGAAGTATTTAAAAAAAGTCTCGAACAGAATCTGGAGACTAAATGTTCATACATGTTCATACAAAGATTGAGACAACAAATCATAATGAATTGATACATTGTTAAACCACACAGAAATATATGATAATGTATAAAAGAAGATCACAAACATATGTTATTTTTTTTAACAGAATCTGGAGAGAGACAAGTTTTTTGGAGAGAGATGAGTCGTAGATCGATTTTCAGATAACCATTTTAGAGAGAGAGGAGTTATCGTTTTCAAAGTGTAGATAGAAGCACAATGAGAATAAAAATAGATTATTTAAGGGTAATTTGGATAGTTCACCATAATAGGTGCCTTTTAAACTTAAGTTATTAAAACAGTGACATCATTACAACACACATATAAAAATGTGACATATCTCACCATTTCCACAATTTAAAATTGTAAAGTAAAAAAGAAAAAGGGGTTAGATAATGTGCAGTCTGCAGACACAAAATGACATGAGAGAGAAGGTAGTGTTTGTTGTTGGGATGAAACAGTTAAGAGTTACATTGTGTTTGGTAGAGAGGAAAGAAAGTGGAAATTATCAAAAATAACCACATATAACATAAACAATTCGTTTTTAATCACAAATGAAAATTTATTCATTAATAACCATTTTTTAAAGAAATTACTTGAATGCCCTTATATAAAAACTATCCCCAAACACACTCTCTCGTTTTCTCTTTTATTCTCATTTTCTTTCTATCTCCTCTCCTCTCTCTCTCCCTGATCTCTCTCTCCCCATCGGTGATGTGTCAGCGAATTGTCACCGGTGTCGTTGTGAATGTCGGTAAATCGTCGACGATCTCCCCCATCTCTCACAGAACCTCTCTTTCTCTCTCCCCACATCTCTCTCTTTTCCTTTTCTCTCTATCTCTCTCTCTTCAGTCTTCACACACCTCTTTTTCTCTGTCACGCGATGTCGTCGGCTTGCCGAAGAGTCGGTGTGCCGTCGCTTGGGCTTCAGGACCGTCCAGCAGCGTCATCGAGCCCCCCTCCACCGGTGATGTGATCTGTAGAAAAAGAGGAAGAAAACGAAAAACCTAGAAACCTAGAAACCCAAAACATTTCAAGTTTCAACATTTCAATTTAGTCAAATTTCAAGTTTCAACATTCCAATTTAGTCAATATTTCAAGTTTTAACATTTCAATTTATGTAAGATTTCAAGTTTTAAAATTTAAAAACGAAAAACCTAGAAACCCAGAACATTTCAAGTTTCAACATTTCAAGTTTCAACATTTCAATTTAGTCAAGATTCAAGTTTCAACATTTCAATTTAGTCAAGATTCAAGTTTCAACATTTCAATTTAGGTAAGATTTCAAGTTTCAAAATTTTATGTTTTTAGGCAAGATTTAAAGTTTCAAGTTTTTAGTCGTAATTTCAAGTTTGGTTCCAGATTTCAGTCATGATTTCAAGTGTGCTTTTTGTTTTTTTTTTTTATAAAAAAATTAAATTCAAGGGTATTTTTATAATTTATGGACATACACTGATTTTTTTTTTATAAAACAAGTGATTATTAACGAATAAAATTTCAAAAGTGGTTACTAACGAAAGTTTAATGTTTCCAATAGTTATTTTTTGTTTTCTCTCGAAAAGAAAATAGAAAGGATAAAAATATTTGGAGATATAGAAAACATGAGGGAAAGAAAAGAAAATAATTTCTCCTCGAGCTATTTGGTAAAAAGGGAAGAAAGAAGAGATTTTTGTTTCCTTTGTTTGGTCTCTGATGTCGAGGAGAAGACAAGGGATAGAAAATCTTTTTTTATTAATTTTACTATTTTACCATTACATTTTAGTGATAGAATTAAAAAAGATGGGTAAATTTGTAATTTCAATTAAACATAGCAATCATTCTCTCTTTTCTCTCAATTTTCCATTCACTTTGGGTGGATTAAAATTAGTGGGTCCTACCCATAAATTTTTCCTCTCATTTTTCTCTTTTTTTTTTCTCTCATACCAAACAAAATACTTCCACATTTTCTTCTTGCTTTTTCCCTCCATCATTTTCTTTCATCCCTACCAAGCACTCTCCCTTCATTTAAGTTTCCATGTTTCCACCATGTTTAGTGGTTGCATTGACACTCTCTTGAATTCCTTGCATTGTTGTTCCTATTCTCTAGCTAGGTAGTTGTTAACTCATCTGAAATGTTCGCCTGTAAATGGCCAAGAGTTAGTTGAATACATCAACAAGTGTTTTCAAATTGGAGTGATGGCTGCATGCCAGCATTCATTCAGATATGCAAATTTTGTTTCCAGGGTCAGGAAACAACCCATTTGCTTGCTTCAAGCAGTTCAATGGTGAAGTGAAAAACTGTTGCTGAATGCCTGAATATAAGGCAAGGCTTCCCCCCAGAACTGGAACCTTGCAAATGGCATTTGCATGTGGGGTGTATTTAGAATAATAATCAAAAGGAAATCATAAGCTAAAGGTAATTGGGCAATACCCAATTTGATTTAAGAATGACGGGTCCCTACTCCCTAGGGTTCCCTATCCCTCCAGGTACATCGGAGCCCACAGCAAAAGCACTAATTGGGCAAAACAAAGACAAATTAATGAGGAAACAGAAATTGTAGTTATACGTAACAAAGTGGTTGATTGAAATGATTGAATACGACCGCTAACTCAGAGGGAATTGACAAATTGCTGTGATTTCTCTACACAAATGGGATACCTACTAATAATAGATTAATGCAAAGGGCCCGGACATGCTATCAATCCATTCTTTGTCTACCGACTAGTGACTACAACACCTACCTGGATTCCCTTGTTCATGCCACCGACGCCCATTTTACACTGTTTAATCCCATTTATAAGACTATTTACACTTTGTTTTGTAGGGTCCAATACCACATAATAATGATGAATAACGTCATTCTCTCTCCAACCTCCTAATGATGCATTACTGGATTGCTCTACTCATTTTTAATTACATTATATAATATTTCACAACTAAAACTAGGGGGAAATGAAAATTACGGAATAAAATATGAAAATAACCCGGTCCAATAATAATAATAATAATAATAATAATAATAAGGGATATTAAGATTTTAATCCCTCTAGTTTGTATTTATTTGGGTTTGGTCCACTAACTTTTAAAATTACTAACCTCAGTCCTTCCGTAAAAAATGTTGTAAAAATAAACGGGATGCCATTGTCAGGTGTTATAATAACCGAAATACACTTTGAAAATATTTGATGCAAGTCAGTTTGACAATTTTATATTTAATTAAATAAAAAATTAATAATTGAAAAATAAAAACTAACACCACTGTATCCGAACATTCAACCACCATTCTTCATCATCTACACAACCACCACCACCATTCAACCATTAATCATCATCAATAAAAGTTGAACCCATAACTCACCAATACCACCAATACCAGAACCTCCATTCTCCATTCACCATCATCGTCATCAACAATGCCGCATCACCACCGAATCATCATCCTAAAAAAAAATCAACCATTCATCATCATCAACACTACCGAACTAGTGCTGATCACTCCATAACATAGAACTTTCAATTTTTTTCATCATTATCAATAAAAATTGAAAAAAAAAAGTTGGATCATCAAATTTGAATAAAAAAAAAAACAGATTAAATTATCAATATCCTATTGACGATATCATCATATCAAGCCTGTCCATTTATTAACTAATTTGGACTTGTTTGTCTCAGACATCTGTCATGTTTGCAGCTTTCAACAACATTACTTATAGTTAAACTTGATAGTTCACACAATATTTTCATGATACAAACTCAAGGGTGTTGTTGAATTGAAAGGAAAAGAAAAGAATATAGATTCTAGAGATGAGCGAAGAATTAAATAGTGTATGGTGTAAAAACAATCATTGGGTGAAGTTAGCTAGGCGAAACACAATTAAACAAGTGATTAGCAGTAATTAATAATTAGCATTCCTCAAATATAAAATTGTAAAGTGAAAAAGAAAAAGGGTTAGATACTGTGCAGTCTGCAGATACAAAATGACATGAGAGAGAAGGCAAACGTGCAAGTGGGGTCGGCGGGGCCGGAGAGTTACAGCTAGCAGCCATCTATTCTCTTATTCTCAATCGAGTCTCATGTGCACCGTCTCTTTCTTATCAGCACTATTGACTTGGTCGCCTTCAATATTTTTAATTTTACTTTAATAAAACAAACAGAAGAAGAGTTTCAGATGCTCGATTACTCTGTGTGTATACAGTCATTTTCTGTGTAATTATAGTAAATTAAAAAATTAACAGACCTACGATGACGCAATTATCTGTGTCGGCGGAGATGTTGATAAGGAAATCATTAAAATAAGAAGCGAGTGGTACAAACAAGTTTGCAGACAGACAGTTGTGTGTAATAAATTAATAATAACTAGTAATGGACTTTGAGCTATTGATATTTCCTTTTTCTCCTTAATAAAAAACACAAATCGGTCTTCCTTGTCCCTGATCGCTGCAGTCATCAGAAGTATTGAAGTTGATTGTTCACTCATGCTCATGCTCATGTACGTAAAGGAAGATCTATAATTTTTATATCGAGGAAAGATGATTGAATTATTGGTTTGAAGTAGCAAAAGAGAAAGATTAATTGTTTTGCTGGAAACAGAGGAGGGGCCACAAAAGGAAGCTGCTTCGTATATGGAAATATGAATATAAAAGCAGAGAAAAAAGTGAAGAAAGCAGCAGATGAGTAGCTTCACTGCCACTTCTACTCGTCTCCATTAGTAACAAAAATGCAGGCCAGTGCCGGTTTGGTCGCCGGTTCTCATAACCGGAACGAACTCGTTGTTATCCGTCAAGACGGGGAATCTGCCGTAAGTTGACTGTTTTTGCTCTTTTGCAATTCAATTGAAATAATTGATGTAAATAATTGATAATTGTTGTTGGAGCAGCCTAAACCGTTGGAGCAGTTAAGCGGACAGATATGCCATATATGCGGAGACGATGTTGGTCTGACAGTTGATGGAGAGCTTTTCGTGGCTTGCAACGAGTGTGCCTTTCCAATCTGTACAACTTGCTATGACTACGAACGAAGAGAAGGAAATCAAGTGTGTCCTCAGTGCAAGACCAGATTCAAACGTCTCAAAGGTACCGTACCACTACCACCTTCTATTTCACTATGGAATTAGGGATATGTTTAAACAATCGAATTATCGGCAGGCTGTGCTAGAGTGGACGGAGATGAAGAAGAAGACGGCGATGATGACTTGGAGAACGAGTTCAATGTCCAGCAACACGGTGCTGCTGCTGCTCTTGGAGCCGAAGCAATGCTTCATGGCCACATGAGCTATGGCCGTGGCTTCGATTCCGATGTGCATCATGTGGTTAATACTGTTCCTCAACTTCCACTGCTCACCAACGGTCAAATTGTTGATGATATTCCTCCTGAACAACATGCTTTGGTCCCTTCTTTCATGGCTGCTGGTGCCAAAAGGATCCATCCGATTACCTTTTTGGATCCTCCTCTTCCAGTGCAACCTAGATCCATGGATCCTTCCAAGGACTTGGCTGCTTACGGCTATGGAAGTGTTGCTTGGAAACAGAGGATGGAACATTGGAAGCAAAAACAAGACAGACTATACATGTCTAGGGATGACAATGGTGCCAAAGATTTTGACTATGATGCTGATGCTCCAGATCTTCCTCTGTAAGTATCCCTTGTATATAACCATGGAATTACCCACCTTAAAAAGCATGAAAATAAACCATAGATGATTAACAACTCCTCTCAAGTCTCAATTTGTTATGGAAACTATTGTATTTCACTTTTAACACAATTGCTTTAAGCTTTTCATTTTTTTTGTATCTTCCTCATGGAGATTTCACATTTTCTTTCCTGGTGGATTGTGGATCAGAATGGATGAAGCCAGGCAGCCATTGTCAAGAAAGTTGCCAATTCCGTCCAGCCAAATTAACCCTTACCGAATGATCATCATGATTCGACTTGTAGTTCTTGGCTTCTTTTTCCATTACCGTGTCATGAATCCTGTCAACGACGCGTATGCCCTGTGGCTCATATCAGTTATCTGTGAGATCTGGTTTGGTCTTTCATGGATTCTTGATCAATTCCCAAAGTGGCTCCCTATTGACAGGGAAACTTATCTGGACAGACTGTCCTTGAGGTGAGTAGTCTCTTAAATATTTGTGCTTCAACTCCATCTTTGGAGTAAACTTACACACCTCTTGCTTATTCCTCACTTTTAGGTATGAGAAAGAAGGCCAGCCTTCTCAACTGTCACCGGTTGATATATTTGTTAGTACAGTTGATCCACTAAAAGAACCTCCTTTGGTGACTGCAAACACGGTTCTATCCATTCTTGCAGTGGATTACCCAGTTGACAAGGTCTCTTGTTATGTTTCTGATGATGGTGCTGCTATGCTAACTTTTGAGGCACTATCAGAAACATCTGAATTTGCAAGGAAGTGGGTTCCTTTCTGCAAGAAGTTTAACATTGAGCCACGGGCACCTGAGTGGTATTTTGCTCAGAAGATAGATTATCTTAAAGACAAGGTTCTTCCGTCCTTTGTGAAGGATCGAAGAGCAATGAAGGTGAGCAAGTTTCTACTCCCTCAGTTCTATCTGGCCATTCTTTGCACATCCCATTACCACTCTGACTCTAATTTAAATTTTAGAGGGACTATGAAGAGTTTAAGGTACGGATAAATGCTTTGGTTGCCAAGGCCCAAAAGGTCCCAGAAGAAGGGTGGACAATGCAGGATGGGACTCCTTGGCCTGGGAATAACGTCCGCGATCACCCTGGCATGATCCAGGTATGCATATATTAGTTACCTTTGTGTATAAGTTTCATTACAACCCATATTTGTATTGTGGTATGACTGTATTCCTCAACTATTCCATAGGTTTTTCTTGGCCAAAGTGGAGGACATGACACGGATGGAAATGAATTACCACGCCTAGTGTATGTTTCCAGAGAAAAGAGACCTGGGTTTAATCACCACAAAAAGGCTGGAGCAATGAATGCTTTGGTAAGCATTTTCTTATATTTACGTGAAATTCACTGAAAACGTGATCTTTCATTAATTGTATATTTTTGTGGTCTTCTCTGCTAAACAGGTCAGAGTCTCGGCAGTGCTCACTAATGCACCTTATATGTTGAACCTGGACTGTGATCATTATATCAATAACAGCAAGGCTCTTAGAGAGTCCATGTGTTTCATGATGGATCCACTGATGGGAAAGAGAGTATGTTATGTCCAGTTCCCACAGAGGTTTGATGGTATTGACAGGAATGATCGATATGCCAACCGGAACACTGTGTTCTTTGACGTAAATATCCATCAATGAAAATTTGTAGATTGGTTCATTTCTTGTGCAAGTAAATCTTCTTCTATGTAGAGCTAATGTATGTCCCCTATTTCAGATTAACATGAAAGGTTTGGATGGTATTCAAGGTCCTATATATGTCGGGACAGGATGTGTGTTCAGAAGACAGGCACTCTATGGTTTTGATGCTCCAAAAGCCAAAAAGACACAATCCAGGACATGCAACTGCTTGCCTAAGTGGTGCTGTTGTGGATGCTTATGTTCTGGAAAGAGAAAGAAGAAGAAGACTAACAGACCCAAGTTCGAGATGAAGAAACAAACCACAAAGAAAAGAGACGCATTACCTTTGTTTGCTTTGGAGGGCACTGAAAAGGGTGTTGAAGGTAATCCTGGTTTATTTGGAATCACGCTTTAATGAGTTATAGCTCACCAATGTTCGAGTTTAATAGAGAGAAAAATGAAATTGAGGTATTCTAAAATGCCTTTTTTTTTCTCTACGGAAATAGTCTGGTTGGTTAGGTTCTTTTGATATTAAATTCCATGTCCAATTCGTTTAAGCACTTTGTGAAATGTGTTGGTAAATTTGAGTACGCTTTTGATCACAAAATTGGTTATTTGTAATCTAACCACCTTTGTGGCTTTGTGATTGTCTGGGTCTGTCAGTAACACAGGCTACTTGAAAGAAAATCCCAACTATCCAATCAACCAATTATTTTGTCCTCTAACTATGAAGAGATTGAATTCAGGAGTTGAAGGTGAAAATGTTGGGGAACGGCCTGAGGAGAAGTTGGAAAAAAAGTTTGGGCAATCACCTGTGTTTGTTGCATCTACATTGCTAGAGGATGGTGGGGCGTTGAGAATTGCTAGTCCTGCATCTCTGCTGAAAGAAGCCATCCACGTCATTAGCTGTGGCTATGAAGATAAGACAGAATGGGGAAAAGAGGTAAGATCAATGTTTGAATTCTTGCACTCAGATGATTCACTTTGATGCAATTGGTTTGACCAAGCTTTTCCTTCAATCTAGGTTGGATGGATCTATGGCTCTGTCACAGAGGATATATTGACGGGTTTTAAAATGCACTGCCATGGATGGCGATCCATATATTGTATTCCTGCTAGGCCTGCGTTTAAAGGATCCGCACCAATTAATCTTTCTGATCGTTTGCATCAGGTCCTTCGATGGGCCCTTGGATCAGTTGAAATATTTTTGAGCAGGCATTGTCCTCTCTGGTATGGTTATGGAGGGGGTTTGAAGTGGTTAGAGCGTTTTTCATATATAAATGCTACCATATATCCATGGACTTCAATTCCTCTGCTGGCATATTGTACTCTTCCAGCCGTCTGCTTGCTGACAGGCAAATTTATCACTCCAGAGGTAAGAAATTTATAACCTTAGAATTGGTAACAGAGAGGATAGCCTTGCTTTCGATTGTATTGGTTAAAACTTGACCTGTTTAACCTATGTACATATTGCAGCTGAGCAATGTTGCTAGCTTGTGGTTTTTGTCACTTTTCATCAGTATTTTTGCAACAAGTATACTGGAAATGCGATGGAGTGGAGTTGGTATTGATGAATGGTGGAGAAATGAGCAATTTTGGGTTATTGGAGGAGTTTCAGCTCATCTATTTGCAGTGTTCCAGGGGCTTTTAAAGGTTCTGGCTGGTGTTGATACAAACTTCACTGTAACATCAAAAGGAGGGGACGACGATCAGTTTTCAGAGCTGTATGCCTTCAAGTGGACCACTTTGCTCATACCACCAACTACACTGCTTATTATAAACTTGATAGGAGTAGTAGCTGGAGTATCGAATGCAATAAATAATGGGTACGAATCATGGGGGCCTCTATTTGGGAAACTCTTCTTTGCCTTCTGGGTGATAATTCACCTCTATCCATTCCTAAAGGGTTTGCTGGGTCGACAGAACCGGACTCCCACAATTATTATTGTCTGGTCAATTTTGCTTGCTTCCATCTTCTCCCTCTTGTGGGTTAGAGTTGATCCATTCCTGGCCAAGTCAGATGGCCCCAAGCTCGAGGAATGCGGATTGGATTGTTTTTAGAATTGGTGTGATATGGTGCTGCGTAAAATTTTATTGTGAGTTGGGTATCTGTTTCAACTTGTAGGAGTTCCAAGGAGAACAACACTGCTTTTGGCTGCTATGTGTAATGTATGTTTTACTGGAGGGGAATAATGGTCCCCTTGATTCTATATTAGTTTGATTCATACAGGGAAGAGGAGATGAAAAGCCGATGACTACCCCGGTACATTATAGTTTTCACGAGCCTCTCTCACACACTATTAGATTCACAATAAAACTGGCCTTCGTCCAGCTACATGTAAACTACAAATGCAAACTTCGTCCAGCTAATGTATGTTGCTGCATAACTGTGGCCTTTTGTATTGAACGATGTAAAAAAAAGGTTTCTTCTCTCTTTTTCTACCATTTGGACCACCATATCTTTTCTGAAGTTACTGTCTCTATCGATGTAAAACGCCCAACACTAAGCCACTTCCGATCCAAAAATATCAACTTTGACCCAGCAACACAACTAAATCCAACTAAAAGAAAACAATCTAGAATAGGTAGAAACTATCAAGTACGAGTCTATAAAAGACAAACTCTAACATCCTGTATGACAAAAGCTGCTAGAGTTTATCCAGAGAAAAGGCGTTGTAAATCAAATCAGGAAGGAGAACTTCAATGGGGCGGTCATATATACTAGTTTTTTTCTTTTTCTTTTTCTAACCTGCATCTGGTCATTCTGGTGTGATCTAAAGAGTATAATGAGGTACATCACCACAGAGTCATCCATTATGAGATGGAACATAAAGACATGTGTGGCCCGTCAAAGCCAGTATTTCATTCAAAAATCAGTTTAGATATACAATCCAACATATATGACTACTATATTACCCTCAAAATTGAACAAATTGAAACCTTTCATACATGATATGGAAAAACACAATATGTTGCTGAAAATAACTCCGTAGACACAGATAAACCACCCTCCCCCTCTCCCTGTTTTGGTATGTGAAGCTGATCCTCCTAAGTGACAATTTATACGTGAATAGATCCAGATTCAAACCTGTGATCAGAGAAGAAAACTTAGTGCGGGGTGATGTGATCTTGAAGGCATCCAAGGGTTTCAACAAATAGTATGGGACCATTTACACCCCCCAGTCATGGTTGTCTCCTCAATGCAACATCCATACATCCCACAATCATCAAAGATTAAGTTTATCAGGCTGTGGAAAGATTGATGGATGCTGCCAATTCTGCTAACTGCTTCCTATCAGAATTGGCTACAAGTTCCATGGAGATGAAGTGTTTTGGTAAATTTTCTAGATCTTCTTCTTTTAAATCATAAAGTGGTTGAAGCTTCTTAGCTTCAATATCTGCTGCTTCAGCCTCCGTAAGTAGAAGGTTAGCTTCTTCTAGGTCTCCCAACTTTAGGACAGCTGATCTTTCAGCCGTAGCAGCACCAGCAGTTATAAGTAACCTCTGGAATCTAGCCATTGCCACCTCTTTTTCCTTCGATAAAATCAGTCCTTCAGTCTCCTGCAATCTGTTAATAGTGTCTTTAATATCATCCTCCAGTTTCTCAAGTTCTAAAACGGAATTTTCCATTTCACTCTGTATGCTATCCTTTTCAAGGCTCAATGACTTTGCCTCGGCAGCTATTCGTGCAGCTTCCTTGAAATTTCTTGCAGCAGCAGCTACTTTCTTTTCTGCTTCAAGCTCTGGGGCTCTTTTGTCTATAAAAAATATTCTCTGCTTAAAGGATGCTATATTTTGCTGGACGCTAGATTTTGTTGAAGATAGTTCCTAAAAACAGAGAGCATGAATACCAACTTAACAATGGCATCAAATTGAAAAAATATAACAAAATGGGGACCAAGTGTTAAGAGGATTTGTAAATGTTTGCATTTTAGAAGCTGATTTTAGAGCACAAAAATGAACATCGTTAACTTCATTTGATTAGGAATATCAATAACTTCTTTTGCATAACTAAATACTACAAAAAAAAATGCAGAAAACGCAGATGAGATCAGAAACTTAAGCCATATTTTCAGGTGACTGAGATTTAAACAGTTTAGCCACTTCAGGTTTCAAAAAGTGAGCAGCTTCAAAGAATATTGAGTTGGTGGTTTAGTAAGGTGAGGAGTCCAACAGCAATATGGGAAATTTCTAGGATCACAATTTGAGATGATGAGAGAATCCTTTTCTTATCCCTGTGAAATTGGACAACACTATGCTATTGTCTATGCTTGTATTAGTCCTATTTCCTTTATTTCCTTGGAGCCAAACCGAATAGAAGTATAGATATAATGCCTTAAACAGATTGTATCAAATAGATGAAATCTAATAAAAAGGGAAGTAAAGGTAACCTGTAAGGAAGCTCTAGCTGCAGAAACCTCCTGCTGGAGCATCTGGACATCTTCTGAAAGCTTCTCCTCATTCTTTGCAAGCCTCTCTTTATCCTCCCTCGACTTTAAAATGGAAGACATCAGGCTTCTTCTCAGCCCAACAATATCCTGATAGGCTAGTGCCTCATATGAAGATACTTTGGCAAGTTCCTTAAGCTTTGCTGCCTTGTCTGCTTCCTCATTAAAAAACTCATCAATTTCCTTCTTTTTCATAGACAGGGCTTCAATCTCCAAGTCCAACTGAGAAAGCCCCGATAGCAATTTATCATACTTTTGATCAATACTAGATTGGAACTCCTGAAAGCCAGATATCACGTCCGAGATCCTTTGCTCAACTACTTGGATTTTAGAGTCATTAGCGGCTATCTCCTTCTCCTTCTCCCTCACTAAAGCAAGTAACTTCTGCAGTTCATCTGTTAGGTCATCCTTTTTCTTACAAAGAAAATCTTTTTCTCTCAAGTCATCCTCAATTGAATGCTCAATGGAATGGTTCAACACCCCACGAGCTTCATTTACTAAATGTGATTCGATTTCTACTTGTATCTTTTTGCCCTCTAAGGCTTCAGTTGATGAAACCCATCTGTCCATTTCTTCTGAAGACAGTGCTTCTGTTTTCTTCAACAATACATCCGCATCATTTGCAGTTTCCTGCGAAATTATGTTGATACGATGAACATAATTGCAAAATATAAAAGCTTTCATCTTGCAGATCTGTATAGAACGACACATAAAATAGAATGAAAGGAAAATAGAGTGAACAAACCTCAGAGAAAGTGTGAAGTAGAGAAGCACACTCTTGTTCAGCAGCAATTTGGGATTGTAGAACGTTGTGCAATTTAGAATCAATAGCATCGCAATGCGCTTCAGCTTCTCTAAGAAGAAGAAGAGGAGCATGATAATGGTTCTCAGCAGCAGCAAGGTCGTCGCTGATTCTCTGGGCGGCCTCGAAATCTTCGGCCTCGCAGGCATCATCCAACTGCTTTTGGAGTTGGGAGTGCCTAAAGGAGGCCGAGTGAAGATGGTCTGCAGCTTTTCTTCTTCTTTGGATGGAATCTTTGCGAGCAGAGGAGACAGTGGCAGCCGATTCACGAGCACGCTTGAGCTTCTCAGAGATGAGGGTCTTTAGCTGCTCAAATTGTTGATGGGGATTAAAGTTATCAGCGCCATGGTTTGGAGCAACAGAGGTGGAATTTGCAGAAGCATCATGGATTGTATCATCAGCATCGTTTAGAACAAGAGAGGTGGAAATAGCAGAAGCATCGTGGATTGTATCAGCAGTATCGTCATCATCAGGATCATCGTCATCAGGTAAACGAGGGTGATCTCTAGCGTATCCGATCCGGAGAGCAGAAGCTCTCTTTTTCTTTCTGGAAACTTTAGGTTTGGTATTAGTAAGACTAGTAGGAGTAGTAGAAGGAGAAGGTTGATGATGGTCGAGGGTATGAGTTTGAAGGGTGAGATCAGAGAAAAGGTTCTCGTCAAGGGCACCTACAGGAGTGACACTGGATTCAGATTCAGATTCAGATTTAGATTTAGGATCGTCTGCAGCGAATTGGGAAGGTGTAAACAAAACCATTCCCTCAAACAGCGAATCCATCTCATCAACCTCCATGTCTGCTCAGTGCTCACTCAATTTTCTCCTCTCGATTCTAAACTCTCACAATTCACAACACTGAAATGGCTTTGCTTCCGCCGTCTTGTTCTTTTTATAAATCCAGGCCCAACATCTCTTTCTGTCTTGGGCTCTCCGCATCAACCCACTAGTGATCTTAATGTGTGAACACAACATCTCTTTGAAGAAAATAAATTGACAATAATAAAATTGGGAATGGCACGAATTAATTGAATGAAATTATACAAGTTAGATGATATTGGAGTTTGGTAATGGCACGAATTATGTTCATGTTTGATCATGTAAATTAGAAACATTAAATAGTATGTAAGACTGTGAGGGAGAAGAAAGAGGGTGCGGTGAGTTAGGAGTTATGGAGGTTGGGACATTCATATAATAATGATGGAATATAGGCACCGTCTCCTCTTCCTATTCTTCTTTATACGCGGTTCCTGAGTTGCCCTTGACTTGTCTATCAAGTATCAACCATATTTCTCCTTTTTACTTGCTCTTTATTTGTTTCCATTGGAATATATATAATTATATTGACAGCAAACATATAGTATTAGAACCTACCATATGTGTATCATCACATAATTCACCTTCTTTAATTAGGCTGATGGCCCGCCCCAACTCACCTCCCGCGCCTCCGCTCTTTTATTCCTTCAAAGAAGTCAACCACTTTCTATATTAAACCATTCTCGTCCTATATGTACACTTGTCACCATCACAAACTCATCACCTAGAGCAGAGATGATGAGATGATGAGTGGCAGTATGATGAAGCTATGGAGCTGCAGAGCCAAGAGTTCCCCATCACAGGGTCATGTGCGTGTTTTCGTGGGAAAAGACATGCAGTTTAAGTTTGAAATGGAAGCCAATTACCTCAACCATCCTCTCTTCCACAACTCCGAAGAAGAATGGAGCCCTCAGGTTAGCTTGCGAGATTGATCTCTTTCACTATCTTCTTCATCTCCTCAACACCAGTAATCCTTCAGCTCATTACATGGACCCTTCCGATCTCATTTCCAACTTCTACAAATATTCTCATCTCCTCTCACATTATTGTAATCTTCACAGTATAACATAAATTTTTACGTCTTATACATTCATGTTTACAGCTAACAGCTATTCTTTTTATTCTCCAGACTTTTCCGGTTGGCAAGAAAAGAAAAATATAAATGACAGCAGAGGCGGAATCTTCGTTCTTATTATCTTCTTTATTTATTTCCAAGTTCCAACACACATGACATGACTTGAAACTAACTATTTACACGGTAGCAACTGGAAAGCAATCGGCTTATCTCATACTCAAAGTCTCTGGTGTATCAACTTTTAATCAGCCTTCATTTTGTTTACTATTTGAAAGTTGTCAACAAGCTTGAATACTTTCAGTTACTCTTCTAATCTATCAGTGATTCAGTGTAGAGTAAAACTGAATCAGTTTGGTTTAATATGTTCTATCTTTCTGTATAAATAACATTTACATTTTTTATAGTCTTTTCTTTTATAAACCTTTTTCTTATTTTTAAAAGCCTTTTTAATTGTATCTTTTTTGTTATTATTATATTTTAGTTTTAATTGTGTGTTATTTTTATTATAAAGTCTCTTAATAATTTTCTTCTTGCATGTTCTATTTTTACATATTGTTCTTCCACAACCTAATGTTGATATTTCATATAAATATATACACATTTTACTAAACTACATTTATACATGTCTTCCAAGTTTTTCTTCATCACATAAATCTCTAATTCTTTGTCTGACAAAATCTACTGCAGGTACTAAAGAAACTTGTCAAAATAATCCTTTGTTCTTTTTATTTTTAAACCATTCTTCTAAATCTTTATATAATTTTTCACCTATTTTTCCTAGTAACTTGGTTACAAATTTCATTAATATATTTTCATTATAAGGACTTCCTATTTGACTCCAATATTTATAAAATAAATCTACATAATAATCAAAATATTGTAAATCTCATTTTTAATTGCTTTAGGCTTCTTATAGCTCTTACTTGCTTTTGCGTATCATCTACTTCTTCCATTAAAGATCCTAGTATGCATTTTCTTATTCCATCTATAAAACTTAATATTGTTATATTTATTTCAAACTCTTTTAGTTCTAGTTTTTTTTTTTTCATCTTTTTTCATATATTCTCTCCAACCTATATAAATTTGTTTTTCATTATATCCTAAGGTACTTTCTACATATACCAACTTGTATTTATAATCTACTATACTATTTAAAGCTTCAATTGAATGTCTTATTAAATTTCTTTCCCATTTATTAAATATTGTTTTCCATTCGATAGGTTTATGACCTTAAACTTAAAATTAATATATCTTTTGCTTTAGGGGATTTTCTCCAATTTTCTAATTTAGTTTTAGCTTTATATATTCTTTCTTTATCTTTATAATCTTTATATTGTTCTTTTGAATCATGTATGCCTTTTTTTTCTAAATAATCTTCTATTCTTAATATAAAGAGATCTTCAGTGTCTGGAATCTTTGGTTGACTATTTTCTCCTTCCTCTATCTTATTTTTATCTTCTCCTACATATACTTCATCTTCTATATAATAAATATTTTGACGATTGTCTAATTTTAAATGTTCATAATTCATATTTTCTATAAGCAGCTTATCAATTTCATTATCATCTAGATCTAGATTATTACAAAGTTCTTCAAATAATTCTTTTGGTAAGTATTCTAGTGGTTTATTAAATATTAGTTCTATAATTAAATTTCTATTTTCAACTAATGTTTTTTCTTTATTACTTGTTCTACTGTTAACATATTGATTTCATCTTCAAAATCTTCTTCTATTCTATCTATATTACCATGTTTTTTTATAATTTCTAAACCTTTAAAAAGTTTGATTCTTTTTGTCTGTATAAATATTATTGCTTTCATATATTTCTATATTTTAAACTTCTAAATCAAGTAATTTCCATTCTAATCCTTGTAATTCACTTTTATTTAACTTTTTTGATACCTGCATTTGTATATAATCATTATGAAAATGTTCTACTATACTTTTATTTATAAATCTAAATTTTTTATGATATTTATTATAACATCGTCTTAATACAAATATTTTTATTTTAGGTTCTTATATTCAGCGTTCAAATTAAACCCTTTGTTTATATAGTTAATTTTATCTTGCTACAAAACTCACTTATATCTATATGTCTATATCAGGAAGACAATCTACTACTACTTTATTTCTAAGGTCTACCTCTATTGTACTATCATATAAATATAAATGTACTCCTATTATCACTACTCCTAAATGTCTTTCATTTTCGTGTTCAAAAATCCAAAAAAAATTCTGTTCATGTTTTTTGTCAAGCCTCAAGGGAGTTTGTGCAATTAGCCCTAAATTATACTTGCATTGCCATTAAAATTTCCTTATCCTATTAAACAACATAAATCCTAATTTAATGAAGATTTAAACTATAAATTAGTTTGGCAAGGAATTCTACTTGTATGGAAACATGTAAATGATGATAACATGAAAATACGGACCATAACCAAAAACAAATTAAAATAAATTATGTCCTATCCCCATGACCTTGGCATGATGCACGGAATCAAAACTCCATGTAAAAAGTTCTACTTTGTTAAGTACTTTAACTTTGGCCATTTGGTGTTGCCACATGCTAGTGTAACACAACCACATCTACAATTGCACGATCTGTCCACCATGCACTACAATGTATCTTGCTGTTTTATACCATATTTATAATGTGTTTCATCAACCGAAACATTTCCAAAAATTAATCCAAAACCAGCAGATTCAACTAAAATTCAAACCTGAAACTTGAATGTTCCTTGACAAAACTGATTGTAAAAGAAATATTCAACCACTTGTTGGAATTATTAATTTAAGATTAGGAAACATTAAAACCAGAAAGAACATGTGTGCAGTTAACTAATATAATTCTAGGGTAACAGAACAACACCAGCCTATGACGCATGATAAAATTAAATTTACATAAGTCATATACACCTTCCAGTAGACATGACCACGGTTCGGTTCGACTCGAACCGTGGAACCGAACCGTAACCGTGTGAAATGAACCGTAACCGTAAACGTAACCGTAACGTAACCGTAACCGTAACCGTGGAACCGGTTTCGGAACCGTAACCGGAACCGGAACCGTAACCGGGGGGTCGGCGGTTCGGTTCCGGTTCCTTCTCTTGAAAAACCGGCCAGGAACCGACGGTTCGGTCCCTGTTCAGGAACCGCCGGTTCCTGGCCTTTATTTAAAAAAAATAAATTTGATTTAAAAAAAAAAAAACTGATAAGAGCCGTTGGGCCCAACGGCTCAATTTTTTTTTTCTTTTCCCCTTTAATTCTTTATTTCCTATAAATACCCCCCTAATTCATTTCTTATCATGCAATTGCTCTCTCAAGTCTCAACTCCCTCTCAAATTTCAATTCTCATAATTCTCTTCAATTATCTCCCAATTAGTAAATTATTTATTTGTTTATATTTAGTGTATTACAATTATTATTTTTAAAAATCATTTTAAAATCCTTGTCAACAATTTTTATCTTAATTTTTTTGAAGAGTTTATTTACAAATTATTTTTTTCGATGGCAAGTGGAAGTGGAAGTGGAGTAAGAGATATTCCACCAAGGCATTCCGTTTCCAGAACCGGTAAGGGTCGTATGTCGGAGCCGGATCCGGTCCAACCGGATAATATCGATTTTGATGACACCGCTTACCATGAGTTCCTGCAACGGCAAGCCTATCTTGAATCTCTAAACTATCCAATCAATCCAAATCCCCCTTTAATAATTTCTGAACCCAATTCTAGCCAGCCTAACGCCCCTAGCCCTAGCCCTGGTAATATGACAAGTCAATCAGAAAATATACCCGATTTTGCTGCATATCCAAATTTTGAAGAGCCGGCAGAGAAGGATAAGAAGCATCTCAAATCAGATATATTCGTTCTCCACATGAAGAAAATTACGAAACCGAATGGAACATGTTGGGCGGTGTGCAATTACTGCCCTAAAGAATACAAGTGGACTAAATCTGGAGGATACGGCACATATAGGAAACATATTACGACCAGTCATCCAGCAGAACTTACCAAGGGGAATGCACAATCTCAAATTTCCAGGTTTTCTACCTCTAACACTCGATTATTTAAATATAGTGATCAAACTAATAGAGAAGAATTAGCTAGGATGGTAGCTGTAGAACATTTACCTTTTAGTTTTGGTGAAAAAGTTGGTTTTATTAAATATTGTCATAAAGCATTAAATCCTACTGCATGTCGTGTCCCTAGGACCACTTTCACGCGTACAATGTATGATATTTATAAAAAGGAAAAAAGGATTTTAAAAAAAATATTTTGCGAACTATATAGGTCGTGTTTCCGTATGTGCTGATATATGAACTGACCATTGGCGAATGCATTCATACTTAGGTGTAACTTGTCATTATATGGACAAAGCATAGACAATACAAAAAATAATTCTTACATTTAGAGTTTTTGATGATGCACATACTGCTGATAATATTTATAAAAATATGAAAATCATTTTTGAAGAGTATAAAATTGAAAGCAAATTTTTTTCAATTGGTTTTGATAATGCTTCTAATAATACAGCAGCTATTCCTGCTTTAATTGAATTATGCAAGCCTTATTTTAATAGTAAATTTTTTCATCAAAGATGTGCTTGCCATGTTTTAAATTTATGCGTTCAAAAAGGTAGAAATTCTTCAAGCTTTTATTAAACCCATTAAAGAGGCCCTCTCATATTTATGGAAACATCCTAATGTTATGAAAGCATGGGTAAGATTTTGTAAACAGGCAGGTAGACATCCCATTAGATTTTCTCGTGATGTCCAACACGTTGGAACTCTACTTACAAATTGCTTTGTGAAAGTTATGAATATAGGGATTTATTAGTTTCTTTTATGCCATATAATGTTAGTCAAATCAATCTTTATGCACACCATTGAGATGTTTATACAAAAATTTGTAATTTGTTAAAAGTTTTTAATAGTGCTAATAACAATTTATCAGGTATTTATTATCCTACTACTCAATTATTTATTATTGAGGGTTGTAATATTACTGGTGCATTTGCTGACTGTTCATCTGATATACAATTACAGGCATGCATTGAAGCTATGAAAAAAAAATGGTTAGACTATTATAGAGAATTTCCAACTATTTACCTGCTTGCGTTGTGTTTTGACCCACGTTGTAAACTAGATGCATTGACAGATTATTTAACTCTTTATTATAAATGTTTAGGTATACAATTAGAAATTAATACTTATTGTGCTGCAATTAAGATATTATTTTATCAGTTATATGATAAATATCGTAGAATTTATGGTCCATCATTAAACATTAGTGTTCCACAAAATGAAAATGTCTCCCAAACTCGATCTTTTGGAGTGTTGGGGGCGGGGTCTGCACTTTTATCCCAAAAGATCAAAAGATTGCGAGGTTCTTCATCTTCTTCATCAAGTCCGATCTCGTATGATGAGATAGAAACTTATCATAGTACCAATTTTGAGTTTATAGGAGACGATGATGTGGATAAATTTGATATTCTACATTGGTGGAGAGAACATGAAAAGCACTTCCCAATCTTGTCTATAATAGCCAAACAGATTCTTGCAACACCGGTTTCTACAGTGGCTGTGGAACAAGAGTTTAGCGCGGGTGGAAATATTTTGGACGCAAGACGGTTGCTTTTGAGTCCAGAATCAATTCAAGTCCAAGTGTGTGTTGATGATTGGACAAAGGCTGGATATAGACAACAAGAAATGGAGCCAGAAGTTATTTATGATTTCTTCGATGATGATCACACCACCGGCACCGGAACGGATGACAGCTTAGTTACAGACTTACAAAATTACATATGTAAAAGACAATAAACTGTAAAAGAACTACGTGGTCTTTGATTCCTCTAAACCCCGAGTCCGAGTGGATACATAGGCAATTTAATTTTGGTACAAATTAAGTGCAAGACCAATTTTTTTAATATTTAGTTTTATACATTTATTTCAATTTATGTATTTAGTATTATTTTTTTAAATTTTAATTTCGGCTTACGGCCTTACACAATAAAATTCATTTACAAGTTAATATTATTACATGTCTTATATTTTCGTATTTTTTTAAAAAATGAGTATAAATGTATAATAAGAAAAAAAAAAGAAAAAAAAAAAGGAACCAAACCGGTGGAACCGGACCGGAACCGCGGTTCCACGGTTCCACGGTCGGTTCCGGTTCCGGCTCCGGCTCCGGTTCCGGTTCCGGTTCCGGTTCCGGCTCCGGCTCCGGCTCCGGCTCCGGCTCCGGCTCCGTCTCCGGTTCCGGTTCCGGTTCCGGTTCCGGTTCTGGCTCCTTCCAGAACCGGAACCGGGGTCATGTCTACCTTACAGGGTATACATTGAATCTAAGAACTTGAAAACGATGAAGAAAATAATAAATTGGGGTTATCCCCTTACATTCCCAAAAATTAATAAAACAAATCACACCCATGTAAATAAATATACATTATATTCCTTCATTCATGGCCATAGGAAAAGTTTATATGTTAGGGCATGCAAATAATAATTTCAACATTCATTTATCTCATGAAAAAAGTGACGGCTGCGAATCATGTTTCTTCTATTGCATTATAAACCTTATTATTAAGCTTAATAACATGCAACTAGCCTATGTCGATTATTAAAAAAAAAATCAAAGAATTGTACCTACAAGTAGAATGTCCTTACCTCTTTTGTATCCTGAGAAGTGCTTATCATCTTCCACACTAATCTACGGTTACAAAGCAATCTACATGGGCACGTAAGAATTTATCAAAAATCTAGAGCTCTTAAGTTTGGTCACACACTTTTATATCTCACTTGAAGATTTTTTTTTTTTCTTTAAGGATAAAGTGTGCGATTAAACAGAACACATTACCATATTCCTAGTCCCACACATTGTATAATGTAAAGACTATCTTTAGAAGCTAGTGTTTAAACGGATCATTTCATTCAATGCACATTTCAAACATCCTTAAACCCAAATGTATCTTGCTCAACTACACCAAAATAATAACAATCAAAAGTATTTTTGAAATATACCATCAAATTGACAAAATGATTTATAGTGACAGGAATATTTAAGAAGTAATTACACCAACAAACACCACCCTAGTGTGGGTAACAATAGAATACATTATAATAGAATCAAATAAAGGCAACAAGGTGCTTCTTTCTTTACATCATTTCATTTGACACCATGCCCACCATATTGAATAAACACAAACAAAATGAAGTCGGATAACACATAATTAAAATGAAAATTCGTTAAAATTTTACTTCGAATAAAATGAATTTATAAATTGTATAAATCAAACAAACGAAACATACCTGAAACGGGGGGAGAAGACACTACCGATGCCCTAAGTAAGGTTAACCCTTGAAAAATCTTCAACAGGATTCTCTAGAACATGACAAATTCAAAATCATATCATGTATCACTCTAAACATATTAATCTAAAACACTTAAATTGGTATGAACCTAACACAGACTATCTTTCTAAAAGGATATAAAACCAAACCTTGAGAACAATCACAAAAAGGAATCATATGACCACATAGCAAAAATATTCTAACATATTACACACTTCCATGAAACTATCAGTACTAGACTACTAGAGTCTATAATAAATTAGAAACAAATCAACAAATATAAATGGACATAACAAAGTTTTGCCACGTTTTCCTTTCTTAAGTTATCATGTCAAACTTTTTTTTTCCTTGCAATTATAAAAAAAAATAAAAAGATACATGAATATCTTTGCAATCACTTGACGAATGTACTTTTCATGGGCACTAGGCAGATAAATAAAAAACAAAGTCAATCGAATGTGAAACAGTTTTCATTGTACATTATGAATATTCTTTAGACTAATGGCATTCACCAACTATACCACACGTATTACTAAACACACTGAAATTTATTCAACAGGGCATTCCACCTTTCATGGTGAAGTACAATCATGAATCACCAAGCCAATCAGCATTTGTACAATGTGATATACGGAAGAAAAAAAAATCACAAACCCACTTAAAATAAACCCAATCAGAATGTGTCTACTTCTAAAGCTCATTATCAAATCGAAAATTCTAATGACGTCAAAACTCAATCAAAACTCAAAAGAAGACGACACAAAATTTGTCTAACTGTACTCACCTGTGTACAACTGTTTATCAAACAAGGAGAAATTTTGATTAAATTCCAAAACCCACAAAAAATACTGAGGAATCAATGAAAATTTCACTATAAAAACTACAAATATCAACCAAACAATTTTTAGTTACAAATAATTTGATACACTGTCGTCAACTTCAAAGCCAATACAAAAAACATGTACTGAAAATATGTATGATACTACAAACCTAAAATTGATTCAAAACAGATGGATAAGTTAT
Organism: Dipteronia dyeriana; assembly: GCA_032871835.1. Classification (NCBI taxonomy): domain Eukaryota; kingdom Viridiplantae; phylum Streptophyta; class Magnoliopsida; order Sapindales; family Sapindaceae; genus Dipteronia; species Dipteronia dyeriana. The sequence goes on from CM065296.1 coordinate 122,768,726, forward strand.
TATGTATCCATTTCGGTGTGTACAAACCTAAAAATGATTCGAAAATGACTGTCTTCACAAATTAAAACGAAAATTAACAACCTCGATTTGGAGTAGTTACCGGAGAACATAACAGAAACGGTCACCGGTGCTGGACTCGAAAAATGAGGAAATAGTAAACATCAATGGATTCAAGAGCCAAGGAGGCAGTCACGGACTCAAGATCACCGGAAATGATAGAAATCACCTTCAATTTTCACACGAGAACAGTCGATCGTAATTTTTTTACTAAACTGAACCCTAAGAAATCCAGACCACATTAACATTAACATTTTATTATAGTCATAGCAATAATGTATAGCAAAAATAATTGAAGAAATACTAGGTGACCGTACTTGCTCGTCTCAAATGTAATGCTAATGTACTAATACTAATATATACGAGGACAAAATAGTAAAATAAAAATACACTAAAACTAATACTAATATTAAAATTCTAAACTACTAAAACTAAAATTAATATTGAAATATTGAAATTGCCACCGATAAAATGCTTAATGCTAATGCTAAACTTAAGACTAAAATACTAAACTACTAATCTTTATATTTGTTGACGTCGATTTGTGGATGTATGAAAAAGTCAATAAGATCGAATTTTAGCTGTGATCTCAAAGAGAGAGAAGGAGAAAGTAATTGGACACAAGTTTTACGTGGTAAACCTCCGATGACCGGAGAAACGTCCACGGGTGGTTGAATAAACAACCTAGCCAAAAATCCACTATTGAAAAAGATTTACAACTCTCGATCTCTCTTTTCTCTCTCTGTATTTTTCTATATATCTTTTATGACGAGATTATGGGTCTATTTATATGTACATAGAACCTTAATCCCTATTGTACAAGTAATGAAAGATTCTTGTATTTAATTATGATTTGGTTACTTTGTTTGGAGTAATCTGTATTCTTTCCTATTTTGGAGATTTGTATAGAGATTGAATGGAACTCTAGTGATATAGTCCAGTTATGACTTATTTCCTTATAAATGCATAGTCTTTTTGAAGAAATAAAATCGTTGTCTGGTTTGGAACCTTTTTTCTGTTTGTATTCTATTCATCTTGGAATTCTTTTTTGACGCGGGTATCTTTACGTATTTTTACATGATTTTTGGTTCGTGTGCGAGTTATGTGATGGGCTTCTTTATCCGGGTTTCTTCATGTTTAGCCCGAGTAGAACATGATGTTAGCTGGTCCCGAATGACGTCATCTGATCCCGAGTAGAACATGACGTCAGCTAACCCCGAGCGACGTTAACTGATCCCGAGTAGAATATGACGTCAATTGATCTCGAGTAGGTTTTGCTCAATACTTATTTTTATATTTACTCGGGTTCCTCTTATTTGGAGATATCTTGCGGGATATTTTCTGAATGCCTATTCGGATGTCCACCTGACAATTTTATCCTCTGTCAATGACGTGTACATCTAATAAAAATTACATACGACAATACCCCCTTAAAATATTTTTACCGAATAGAGTTTCGTTCCAGGCACAAGTATTTTAATCAGCTTCAATTTTTTCGTCTCATTAACGCCAGAGTAAATGTCTTGTCATAATGATGTGTCTTAATGGTGACCATGTAAATTCAATTTTCCTTCTCACTCGAGATCTCAATGATTGCGACGTTTTGGAGTCCTGACGGTCTTGGTTAGTTCTTCTCTTAACACGTGTCCTCTATCGCTTCATTTCTTGATACCATTTATGAGAAACGACCTACGCGTCCCCTAGTGCGCCGTCTACGTCATCAAATCTATATTTTGTTTTTTCCCGCTTCTTGAGATCCTAGGGTTTTGCGCTATTATCCCTTTAAATACTCCGTTGAATGGAGTTGCCCTGGTTTATTCTCAAAGACTCAAACCAGAAATTTTCCATCCCGGGTTTCCTTGCACAGAAAATCTCTATTCTCCATTGAAGTTTTTACATCAGGTTTCTTCACTTAAGGTTAGTTTTAATGAATCCGACTTCCCATCGTCGACTCTTTACTATAGCTCTCGAAGCGCTTGATCGTGGAGATTTTCAATTGGTTTCTTGCACTCGTAGATTATTGGGGGAAAATCCCCCTGATGAACCTCCTTTTTTAGAAGTTGACGCTTCTGGGCTTTACCCTGACGCCTGTTTTAGTTCTGAATCATCTAGTTCTGAATCTGTCGTTTCTGATCACAGGATGGGGAAACATCAAAGTAAAAGTGAAGTTCATAAGCACAACTCAGGTATCGTCCGGATCAGGGAACAGATTATTGATGAAAAGGACGTTGAAGAGGAGTTTAGAAAATCTCGTCTCTCTTTTTCTATCGATTGACCGAGTGGGTATGACACTGAGCCGAATGTGGTTAGGGAAGATAAGATCAGGAAAAATCGTGCTCGATTCGACTTGGATGACTCATTCATATTGTCTCATGCCGGTGATAGAGCCGCGTGGAACCCTCCCCCGGGCATGGTGGAAATGTATGGGTCCATGCTTTGTTACGGCGTTACTCTTCCTCTTCAGCCGTTTATTACCTGGTTTCTAGCTGAAGCAGAGATCGCTCCAGCCCAACTGGCCCCGAACAACTATAAAATCTTGATGTGCATGTGGCACATATGGAGCCGAATGAACCTGTTGCCGCCTTCCCCGAGCGAAATCAGACACTTCTATACACTAAGGCAGTCTGGTCGGACAGAGACTTATTTTATCATGTCTAACCCGCCAGATTGCTGGATCCCCGAGGGGACAAAAGTGAATCGGGGAGTTGATACCTCCAATGATGCCAAAAAGAGGGATTTTGTATGGGGATTCCCTTCGTCCAACAAGTACTGGAAGAACAACTGATTTTTCACCGGAGGAAACCTTAGACTTGAAGTTACTCTTTTGGTTGGGGAGACTGGGACGGTGCTAAAAGTTCTTCATTTTTTCTGTTCCTCTGATATATGGAACAAGAAAAAACTTGAATTCTCTGATACTGAACTGACCAGACTTGCTCGGGCTGCAGTGCGTACTTTGGAAAAAAAGAGCAGGTCTTATCTTTTCAGTGAGAAGAATATGATAGAGCTTGGCTTCTTCAGCAAGATTTCAGGCTATCACAGACGACGTAAGTGGTCTTCCCACCCTCTTTCTTATTTTTTATTTATTTATTCTGTTTTCTATATTCTGACTTGATTCTCTTTATCGTTTGAAGTGTATAACTCGAACATTGTCTGTGACGTCCAGGCTCGCCAAGCGAAATCAATCATTCAGGCGAGCTAAAAAGAAGTCTCTCGTCCAAGCAAAGAAGGCATTGCCCCGCTTGAGTCAGATGAGGACCTTGATGAAGATGACAAGTAGATCCCCGAATATGTCCTCGAAGATGTTGTCTGGCCGACCGTAGGGAATCTAGTGGTCCGAGCGGCCCAGCTGACTACACTCAGAAATTGCCTGAAGACGGAGGGAGGCAAAGTGATGGTCTTGGTGAAAATGCCGATGAGTCGAGCTCCCCGGTTGAGGTTTCTACTGAGCAGATGGACGCTGGCGATGGAGGTAAAACCTCTGATGGATGAGCAAATACGAATCCCGACTTTTTTGAATCCTTCTGGGATGATGATCAGGAAGATTCCTCAGCTGATCTCAGCTTCCACCGTTCTTGGGTTGAGAAAAGGAAGATGGTCGATTCTCCCGCTCGTCCTTATAAGGTTCCTCTAGTGGTTTCATTTATTGACTCTAGTGATGAAGACACCGGGGTCGAGATTCCCCCGAGCGTTGATGTTGAAGCATCGGCGGGTGCGAAGACTTCTGACTAGAACATGGGCTCCTTCCCCCCCCCCGAGGTTGAAGATGTAAGGGCTGAATCTTCGGGAGGTCCTTTCTATCCTGCTCCCCAGGATATACTTAGAGCGATGTCATCTGGTCGGACTTTCATCGGGGATGATCACTGGAGCCATTTCAGGGATGCTTCTTTGACGAGACGTCTTCAGAATATTTTCAACGACGCATCTTATGTAAGTTTTATTCCCAACTCTTATTTTTTCTTGCTTGTTAGATTTTTAATTTCATTTCCTTGTAGATGGTGGCCGAGTTTGCTGAGCTGGTTCAGACGCAGCAACATCAAGCTGATTGAATAATGTGTCTTGAAGCTCAACTGAAAGATATTGAGGATAGCCGTGCTCCGGTTGAATCGGCTTATCAAAAGGAGGTGGGCTCTGCCCAAGTGTTTGCCGACCACTGTTTGACGAAGCAAGTGGAGGCCGAGGAAAGAGCTTCTTTGGCAGAGGAGAGGACTATGTCACTTCAAAACTTATTGTCTTATGCCCAGGAATCGATGCTTAAAGCCGAACAGGAAGCGGAGCAGTCCAAGTCGGCATATGAACAGAAGATCGAGGACTTGGAACGCCAAGCTTTGACGGTCGAGTTCCTATCCAAAGAGGCCCGGCTGGAACTTAAAGTTCAGGAGGTTGATCGTTTTAAAAAATCCCCTGCTTATGACGCCCTTCTCCTTCGGGAATTTCAGCGAGGGCTAGTTTCAGCTGGTGAATTTTTTAAGGTCAAGAATCGGGCAACTGAAAAAGCCCGAACCAACTGAGAGCTATCGATCAAGAACCACGTGGATCGGTCCTTGGAATCTCTTCGGACTCAGATGAAGGAGTGAAGAGCTTATTGCCGCAGTCGAGACAAAGAGTTTCATCCTATGCATTTGGAGGTTCCATCAGAACACTCTCTCTCGATCTTTTATGCCAACCAGGAGTTCGGCGTGGAAGGTTTGGTGCCTGATGTCAGCCCGATCCCTGGAGAAGATTACAACGAATAGATGGATGGTTCGGTTGACATAATTACTTGACCTTCAAATGAAAGTCTCCTCTACGAGTACGAAATGGTGCCCGACCCAAGCATCGGCAAGAGTTCCAAATGGAGACGCAGATCAGTCAATTGGCTAGAGAGCAACAAGGGAGACAAAAAGGCTCTTTACCAAGTGACAATGATAAACTCGAAAGAGCATTGTATGGCCATTACATTGAGAAGTGGAAGGGAGGTTGAAGTAACGACGAGTTCTAGCAGGAGTAAAATAATAGGTGAAGAAGAAGAAGAATAGGGTATAGAAGAAAACAAGGTTAAGGAAGAGAAGGGGAAAGCAGTTGCGAAAGACATGCCCAATACAACTTATGAACTACCTCCACCATCTCAAGTTAAAGCCTATGTTCCTTCCATACCTTACCTACAAAGACTCAAGAAACACAAAGATGCTCATAATTTTGCCAAGTTCTTGGAGATGTTTTAGAAACTTCATATCAACATCTCGTTTGCCGAAGCACTTTCCCAAATGCTTACTTAAGTGAGATTCCTCAAGGAGTTACTTTCTAATAAGAGGAAATTGGAAGAATTTGAGACAGTTGCTTTGACAGAAGAAGGCAGTGCAATCTTGCAAAAAAAACTCCCACCCAAGTTGAAGGATCCGGGGAAGTTCACCATTCCATGCACTATTGGCACATCAGACTTCGGGAAAGCGTTGATCTATTCTGGGGCGAGCATCAACTTAATGCCATACTCGATTTTTCAGAAATTAGGCGTTGGAGAAGTAAAGCCCACACATGTCACTTTGCAACTAGCGGATTGGTTAATCAAGTATCCGAAGGGAGTCATGGAAGATGTTTTAGTTAAGGTTGAAAACTTGTATTTTCCAGTGGATTTCGTAGTACTCGAGATGGAGAGGATGTAGAATACCCTTACTTCTTGGTAGACCATTCTTTAAGACAACAGAAGCATTGATTGATGTAAGGAATAACAAGATGACATTGAGGGTAGGAGATGAGCAAGTTGTTTTTGACATGTCCAAGACGGGAAAGAGGACACTAGAGGTGGAGAACTGTCTGAGGGTGGAGGTGTTTGAACCAATAGTGGAAGAGTTAGTTAGGAAGCAAACTTTTAAGGAGCCAATGGAAGCTTGTGTCATTCTTGGAGCTATTGAAGAGGATGAAGACGTAGTGGTCGCTGAGTGTGCTGCACAATTGAACGCTCTACCGGTAGTAAACTTTTGGGGACGAAAGAAGTATGAATATTTGGGAGAAAGGAAGCCAAGAAGTCTACCATCTATCGAAGAACCTCTTAAGCTCGAATTAAAGCAATTACCTGAGCATTTGAGGTATGGTTTCTTAGGTGAATCAAAATATCTTCCGGTTATAATTTCAGCTTCATTGTCTAAATTGGAAGAAGAGAAATTGTTGAGGGTATTGAGAGAGCATAAAAAGGCGATAGGATGGTCCATCTCAGACATCAAGGGATTGAACCCTTCACTGCATGAACAAGATCCGGATGGAGGATGAGTTCAGAGCCACAGTGGAACATCAAAGGAGGTTGAATCCAAATATGAAATAAGTAGTGAGAGCTAAGGTAATAAAGCTTTTAGATACGGGTATCCAGACATCAAGGCATAAAGTCACCACCCCCTATCAACCTCAAGCCAATGGACAAGCCGAGGTATCTAATAGGGAAATCAAAAGCATATTGGAGAAAACAATGGGAATCACAAGAAAGGATTGGTCCAAGAAGCTAGATGATGCATTATGGGCATATCGTACGGCATATAAATCTCTTATCGGCATGTCTCCCTTCTGGCTAGTTTATGGAACGAGTATAAAGCATGGTGGGCAATCCAGCAACTCAACATGAATATGACAGAAGCTGGAAAGAAGAGGTACCTCCAATTGAGTGAACTGGAAGAGTTAAGGATGGAATCCTATGAAAACTCCAAAATTTTTAAGGAAAAGAGTAAGCGGTGGCATGATAGGAGATTGGCATTCAAAGAAATCAAGGTTGGTTATAAAGTACTCCTTTTTTGCTCAAGACTGAAGTTATTCCCGGGTAAGCTCAAGAGCCGGTGGACAGGTCCTTTCAAGGTCACGGAAGTTTTTCCTCATGGAGCTATTGAATTGGAAAATGAAAATGGAGAGCGCTTCAAAGTAAATGGGCAAAGGGTGAATGTTTATTGGGAGCATAACGAAGAAGAGTTCAAGGAAATGTTTCGCTTCCAAGAACCAATCTAAGCCCGAATCATGGAAATAGAGGTACCATCTTTGTATATAGTAGAACTAAAATTTCTTTTATTTTATGTTTTTCTTTTCTTTTCAAATCCAACAATAGTGATATTTTTATCCTTTAGTTATTCAAGAGTTCATGTTCACACACATAGCTGAGATTTAAATGTTAGTTCTAGGGGTATTTGATGTTGTGTGCAAGTTATGAAGTTATAGGCTTCACTAAGAGGAAGACCAATAAACAGAGGAGAAAGCGACCCTAGGGTGACCATACTACAGGTCGCCTGGAAGTCGCAACTGCATCTGGAAAACCAAAACCTGAGATGAATGCGACCTCAGGGCGACCTCAACAAAACAAAGCTTAGCGACTTCCAGGTCGCTTTTATGTCTGGCCACTAAAGAAAGCGACGTCATTTTGGTTAAAAGCGACTTGAATAAAGCGACCCCCAAGTCGCCTGGAAGTCGCTTCTATGAGAAATTAGGGTTAAAACCCTAGGTCGAGGAGAGCAACCACATTCACTATTTACTCTCAAAGAAAACACTCTCAAGGGTTCAACAAAGGGTTGTCTCTCCTCCAAAGGTAATCCAAGCTCCATCTTCTCCATTCATGCTTGATTGATTGCCTAAGATATAGAATCTTAGATTCTCTTCGAATTTATTGTCATGAGAGGTTTATTTAAGAATGTTTGAGGATTAGTTGTTGAGAAAATGTGTTTGTGGTCGAAATTGTTTGAATCATAGTGTTTAGGTGTAGTTCTAAGGGTATTTGTGTTTGAATTGTTATGCATTGCTAGAACTAAGGGTGGTTTGAACTTTGATTGATAAATCCTTGCTAAAGAAGTTAGTGGTGTGGACACTTCCTTTGGATTCTTTGTGTGGAGGTGTCAATTTGGTAAGTTTGGTTAACAAAGAAAAGAGAAATGGCTGGTGGGAGTAATAAAGGAAAAAAAGTGACTAAGAATAGTGGTAGGCAATCCAAGAAGAGGAAACAGTCTCCGGCAATGCCACCGGTAAAGGGAAAAGGAAAAGGGGATACAATTACACATATCCCAAACCCGGAGGACCCGGAAAGGTGGGCACCCTTTGGGAGTCGGAGGATTTGGCTGGAAAGGGGAATCAACCTGCTAGTGTTCGGTAATACGTTCGTCCTGGGAGCGGTAAATGCAATGGGATGGAATAGATATGTTAGGACTCCCAATATGGCAGCACTTGAATTGGTTAGAGAATTCTACTATGCCATGGTCTCGTTTCAGTTCTTTCATGGGGCTCCAGTGATGGTTCAGGGGAGACCAGTCCGGATCACAGCCGAGTTAATTAATCACTGGTTTGACACTCCTAGGGACCTAGGTGCCTTAGTTGATGGCCTCCCGGAGCATGAGCATTTTGAGCCATACAGTGCAATGTTGGCGGCCAATTTACGGATGAACGGTTACCCAGCTTGGAACGACTACTGGTACCCCTTACAACACAGCCAACTCAATCTGGATGTAGGATTTTGGTATGTATTCTTTTCGTTCTCCTTAGCACTGACCACTCACCGTACAGATCTGGGGTATGACGCAGCAAGATACCTTTATTGTGCAAGAAATGGCCTATCCATGGACATAGGTCAGATCATCATGAACCATATTTTTAGAGCTGGGCACTCATCAAAGGGACCATTACCCTTTCCTTGCCTAATCACACACTTTTGTGAGATGGCTGGAATTGATGTGAATGGAGGATCATGGACTATGTTCCCTCCTATGGTCGACATGGGAATAAGAGTGTACAATGATCTAGCCAAACGTAGAGGGCAGAGGGCTCAGAGTACTTGGGGATGTGTCAAATGAGGAGGACAATGAGAACGATGAAGATGATCCAGATTTTGAAGAACATGACTTTGAAGGGGATGTAGATGCAGAGCCAGTGGTGCAGAGCAAGCTGACTGAGGTGGTCGATACCCTGAAGTAGATGCGTCTACAGATGGATCGCAATCATCAGATATACATGAGGCAATTCACATATATACACGATAGGATGGATGCTTTCCAGATAGGGGTGTCAGATGCGGGCATCCCAATTCAGTTTATGGCCCCCAGACCTATTGATCTTACAACCGAAAACTCAGGGGGATCATCTCAGCAGGAACATCAGACCCCACCATACCCCACCAGTTTCCATAAAGAATGTCTACACACACCACCGATATTGATATTTATTTCTAATTGCCTTTAGAACTTTTTTTTTTATTTAGTACTTTTCTGTGATGATAACTTCGTGTATTATATTTCTTGACTTCATTGCTGTGACTATTGTGCTACCCTTAATTTTTTTTTACTGTTGTTGGAACTTGAAGGATTTTATTTTGCCTTAATATTGTTCTTTTCTTTTACTTTGTGTTTAGTCTCAGAGTGTAGTGTTTTCTATGCATAGTTTTAAACTCTTAATGTTCGTGTAGGGTTGCATTTGACTTCCCTCCCGTTCCTGAGCTTATATTGTCTAATCCACTATTGTGCAAACATTGAGGACAATGTTTCGTTTAGGTTTAGGGGTGTAGCCATCCTAGTGACCATGTTGTGTTTTTATGTTTTTGTATGAATGACTTGGCTTGCTTGCATATTCAATTCTTGCATGATTGCGTGTTTGTAGAGTCGTTCTTTGTCCATTCTTCTGTTTTGCCAAATTTTGGAGCATTTTATTGCTTAATGAGATACACATGGGTTGAGCCTTTAGGGGCAATCTTTGTATGCTCTGTCCCTCTGAGTCTAGGCAAAGGTTGTGCTAGTTAAAGCTATACCACATTGCTTACATGCACCTTACCAGACTCTAAGGTGTCTTAGTGAAGGGGCATCACGCTTAAGATGTCTAGATCATTTGTGGAGACTACCTATGTGAGGCCATAGCCTAAATAACGTCCTTTTGAGTGTATTTTTTTTTTGTCAACTCCTAAACACTCTTCTTGTAGTTAAACAAGCTTAATTATGAAGGACCTTATTTCACTTCTTTAGGCATTAAAGAACAACATTTTAAGAGCATCTCCGTAGTTAGTACTTTCGATTGCTTGCTTGACTTATGCCTTTAGAAATGACGTAAGCCATGTGTGTTAGTCAGTATAAATGAACCAAACACTTCCCATGCCATGTGTGTGTGCTTGAATGTCTCGACCATGTAAACCAACACACTAAACCAATTGTCTTACCCTTCCATATCTTATTCACATCTCCACGTTATCCTTAAACACTAGACCAACCATACAGTAGCTAATCTTTCTAATTGACCCTACAACGAGTAACTTTTCCACTTTCTGCTTGATTGCCTGGCTTCTTTCGAGATTTAAAGACCTTCTCTTTTTCATTACTGGTTTTACATTTGGGTCTACCGCGAGATGATGAGATATTATTCGGGCATCTATCCCGACCATGTCTTCATGACTCCAGGCGAACACATCCTTATATTCTTTGAGCAAATCAGTGAGGCTTTGTTTGACTCTTCCTTCCAAGTTGGCCCCGATCTTGATCTTCTTATCTGATTCATTTTTAGACTCCTTTGGTTCTTCCTTTGGATCAAATTTGAATGATAGTGACTCTTTATTCTGATTTGGCTGTATTATGGTGCATACTTGATCACCATCGTTTCTATCTTTGTAAACCGGCAGATTAGCTCTTCGAGCCATCTCCTGAGACCCCCTTGACTACTCTGACCCCCTGTTCGGTTTAGAATTTGATCATTAGGGAGTAAGTAGTTACAGCCTTTGGTTTATTCAAGAATGGTCGACCTAACAATGCGTAATATGACCAATTATCTAAGTCTACCACTACGAAATCGAGTAAAACTGTTATTTGACACGGTGCCACTCCAATTTTTACAGGTAACTTTACCGTCCCGAGAGCCCTGACCTCAACTCCCCCGAATCCTCTGAGTGGAGTATGAAAAGGCTGCAAATCCTTTCGGTCCAACATGAGTTGATCGTAGACAGCTACATTGAGAATGCCTGCCGAACTTACATTGTCTATTAAGATTCTCATGACTTCCCTGTGTCCAATTCGGGCACTTATGACCAGGGCATCGTTTGGTCGAACATCGACCCCATACGAGTCAGCTTCTGTGAATATTATTGGGTCTCATCCTTCATTTACCCTTTTCGGGTCTGGTTCGATCGAGTTCAAGTCAAAGTTCTGTCTCGCCTCCTCCGCTTCTCTGATTTCATGTGTTCACTCTCGGTTACTTCTACCAGTTGATGGTCCTCCAAAGATTGTTTGTATTACTTCATTGGCCTCGGGGTTGACCCTTTGGTTTCGACCGGAGCTGTAATCGGCCCTGATCTCTTTCTTTGTTTCTGACATGTCATCCCTTTTCAAGATTATATCCTGTAAATGTCCTTTTCGAATGAGGGTTTCTATGTAATCTCTGAGATGGTAACACTTGGAAGTCTCATGACCGGTTTCTTTATGGAATCTGCAGTATTTGGTTGTATCTCACCTGGCAAACTGAGACCGTCGGCGTGGCTCTTTTACCAGATTCTTTTCTTTCGGTATGGCTAGGATTTCTTCCTGCTTTTTTCAGAGAGGGGTGTAGTTTGCGTATTTTCCTCAAAATTTCTCCATGGTTTGGTAGGCATTAAGCACGCTTCCTCCTTCCTTGCTTTTTTCTTTACCGTTTCCTTTTTGGTTCTGTACCTTTGACTCGACATCTTTTTCGGGTTTTCCTCCGTGCATGTAGCATCCTCTCGTGGCTAACTCTTCTTCTTCGGCCAGTGCATATCCTCTCATGTCCATCATATCTGCATATCTGGTTAGACGAGCCCTCATCAAGGAAAAAGATAGCCATTCATTTTGTAAGTTGCTTATGAATGCAGCAATTATTGTTTCGTCGTTTGCACTGTCTATTTCTGATACCGCCTGATCGAATCTCCCCAGGTATTTCTTTAGCGACTCATCTTTTCCTTGTTTCAGCTGAGAAAGGTAAGCCACTGATTTCTTCCTGTGAACGTTGCCCAGAAATTGTCTTGAGAAACTTCTGCTTAATTCACCAAAACTTCTGATGCTTGTTGTAGGCATACTGAGCCATAACACTTTTATACCGTCTAACGTGTTCTTTAGGATTTGTATCCTTCTTGAACTGTTCCACGTGCGGCATCCTGAATCTTTCTGGGAATGGAGTTCGCAGGATGTCCATAGTGAATGGATTATCAGAATCGTCGTCAGACAAGTCATTGTACCCATAACGTCTAACCAGTGCATCCATTTGACGCCTATTATTTTCAACTTCTCGGGTCAAGCTCTGAATTACGACATCTCTATCTCCCATCGAATCCTCATGATGGTTAAATCGTTGAGTGACTGTCATACCTTTCTCAGAATCCTCCTCGATTTGCTGTCGAGTCTCACTGGATGATCCTTGCAGACATATGGTTCTGTGACGGCGCTTGCGATAGTGCCGATCACTTTCCTCTGATGAAGACCGATCCCTGTGTCGGTCATGCTTGCGGTGTCTAGCATGGGCTGTCTGATCATGGCTCTGCCTTTGGCATGGTTGCTCTTCTTCAGATGTTTCACTTACAGCCTGACTAATTTGAATGGAGTTCCTTCCAGTTTATGGTGAATCTGGCTTTGGACCGACTATAGCCGAGCGAAGCCTTGTAAGTGGAGGATTAGAAGGTCGCGTATCTTCTGCAGCTAGTAGATCAACTCCTTCCTTTGCCGCATCCTCCACTAGCTGTTGTAGTGCCTCAAGAAAACGTCGTGTCAGGTCTTCGCTGGTCGGAGGGATTTGTTGGATTCCTGCCAGAGATTTTGGTTGGTTCTCGGTGGTTATGGCGAGATCTCGTGAACTACTGCCAATATGGACATTATCTGGAGATTTTCAGATATTCCCAGAACTGTTTATGCTTCCCGCCATTGCCTTTAATCAAATCAGAGGTTCGACCCCTCCTTCTAGCGCCAATTGTTGACGTCGATTTGTGGATGTATGAAAAAATCAACAAGATCGGATTTTAGCTGTGATCTCAAAGAGAGAGATGAGAAAGTAATTGGACACAAGTTTTACGTAGTAAAACTTCGATGACCGGAGAAACGTCCAAGGGTGGTTGAATAAACAACCGAGCCAAAAATCCACTATTGAAAAAGATTTACAACTCTCAATCTCTCTTTTTTCTTTCTGTATTTTTCTATATATCTTTTATGACGAGATTATGGGTCTATTTATATGTACATAGAACCCTATCCCTATTGTACAAGTAATGAAAGATTCTTGTATTTAATTATGATTTGGTTACTTTGTTTGGAGTAATCTGTCTTCTTTCCTATTTTGGAGATTTGTATAGAGATTGAATGGAACTCTAGTGATATAGTCCAGTTATGACTTATTTCCTTATAAATGCATAGTCTTTTTGAAGAAATAAAATCGTTGTCTGGTTTGGAACCTTTTTCTGTTTGTATTCTATTCATCTTGGAATTCTTTTTTGACGCGGGTATCTTTACGTATTTTTACATGATTTTTGGTTCGTGTGCGAGTTATGTGATGGGCTTCTTTATCCGGGTTTCTTCATGTTTAGCCCGAGTAGAACATGATGTTAGCTGGTCCCGAATGACGTCATCTGATCCCGAGTAAAACATGACGTCAGCTAACCCCGAGCGACGTTAACTGATCCTGAATAGAATATGACGTCAATTGATCCTGAATAGGTTTTGCTCAATACTTATTTTTATATTTACTCGGGTTCCTCTTCTTTGGAGATATTTTGCGGGATATTTTCTGAATACCTATTCGGATGTCCACCTGACAATTTTATCCTCTTTGTCAATGACGTGTACATCTAATAAAATTTACATACGACGATACTAAAATGCTAATGCTAATATACTAATACTAACTAAAAGACTAAAGTATTAAAATACTAAAATAATGATAATAATACTAAAATAATGATAACAATACTAAAATGATAATATTGATACTAATACTAAAATACTACAATTCCAATATTCTAATGCTAACGCTTATACTGATACTAATAAACCAAAAGACTAAAAAACTAAAATAACAATACTAATACTAAAATACTAGAATCTTAATGCTAAAACGCCTAATAATAAAATTTCTAACGCTAATGACTAATGCTAATATGCTAATGTGTATGCTAATGCTACACTTATGGGCTAAAATACTAAACTACTAAATTGATAATGCAAATGTACTAATACTAAAAGACTAAAATTCTAATGCTAATGTACTAATAAACTAAAATAGTAGAATACTAATACTTACACACTAAAATATTAAAATACTAATACTAAAATGCTAATCCTAATGCTAGTGCTAATACTAATACACTAAAAGACAAACACCAACACTAACACAAAGACTAATTTTAATACTAATAATAAAATTATAGAACTACTACTAAACTACTAAAACAAAATTAGTAATAATACTAAAATACTAAACTACTTTTCACAATGCTGATGGTAACTTACTAATGCTAAACTAATACTAGTACTAAAATACTAAAATAGATTTGCCACATAAAGTCATAAACTACTAATGATACAAAAATACTAATACTAATATGCCCATTGCTAATGTTACACTTAAAACTAAAATACTAAACTTTAAGCCTAGTGTTGATGCTAATGCAATGTTGATGCTAATGCAAGAATGCTAAGATGCCCAATGCCAATGCTACACTTAAAGATTAAAATATGAAACTAAGAAACTACTAATCCTAATAATAAAATGCTAATGCTAATGCATGTGTAAAAATACTATTATACACTAAAATACTAACATAATAAAATAATGAATGCTTATCCTAGTGTTAATGTACTAATACTACACCAAAATACAAAATTACTAATACTAATACTAAATACTAAAAATACTTTAATACTAAAAAAGTTTTGCCTAAAGCTAATGTCGAATACTAAAATGTTTAATGCTAATATGAAAATACCTAATTTGTATGCTAATGCTAATGCTACACTTAAATACCAAAATGCTAAACTACTAAAATACAAATTTGAATGCTAATAGTCTACTAAAACTACTACTAATTTTTTTTTCCTAATGCTAAAATGTTGAATTCGTATGCTAATGTTTCACTTAAAGACTATAATACTAAACTACTAAAATACTAATCCTAATACTAAAATGCTAATGTAACAATACATTAAAAATCTAAAAGACAAATACAAATGCTAATGTACTAATACACTAAAGACTAAAATACTAAAATACTTATATTAATTAATACAATAAAAGACTATAATATTAAAATACTAGTACTAACACTAAAATGCTAATCCTAATGCTAACGTACTAATAATAATACTAATACACTAAAAGACAGCAAAAGACTAAAACACGAATACCAATACTAAAATGCTAAAATAATATTAATACAAAAGTACTACAACACTAAAACTAATACTAATACTCATTAAAATACTAATAGTGAAATGATAATCCTAATGCTATTGCAAATGTATTAATACTAATACAAAGACTAATTTTAATACTAATACTAAAATACTAGAACTACTACTAAAATACTAAACAATATTAATACTAATACTAAACTGCTTTTCCCTAATGCTTAAATGTCTAACGCTAATGCTAATGCAACACTTAAAGACTAAACTACTAAAACACTAAAAATTCTAAAATGCTACACTTGAAGACTAAACTTCTAAAATAATAAAGTGCTAATGTTAATATACTAATACTAAAAAAAATTAAATAAATAAATAAAGCTAATGTACTAATACACCAGAGACTAAAAGACTAAAAATACTAATACTAATACTAAAATGCAAACTTAAAGCTAATGGTAATATACTAATACTAATAAAATAAAAGACTGAAATTCTAATACAAAGACTAAAATTATTACTAGTACTAAAATGCTAAAACAGATTTCCTACTACTAATACAAAAATACTAATACTAAAATAGTTTTGCTTATGAAAAATGCCTAATGACTAAGGCCGGATGCTAATACTAAAAAGCCTAATGCAAATGCTAAAGTGCCCAATGCTAATGTTACACTAAGGCCATGTTTGACATCTAGGATTGGCTTGGGATTGAACTATTTTAGCCCTTATCCCATGTTCGGTGATACTTGGGAACATGAGATTATTAGTCCCAAAAGAAAAATAGTCACATGTTTGTAGGATTAAATAAACCCACCTCCAACCCTATCCTTAGACTATTTTACATGTGGTCCCCACCCATTTAATTCATCTCACCAATCCCACCATTCACCAACACACCTATTTTACTTTTGGATACTGTTACTTTAATAATATATAAATTAAAACATTTATTCTTTAAATACATATTTTAATATTTTATTATTCAAATTAAAAATATTATCAAATGAAAAATATTATTATATTTAGTTCAATCTTATGTTTCACCAAACAAAACATAGTATTAATTCAGTTCAGTCTCATGTTTCCCCAAACACAATAAAGTATTAATCTAGTCTAGTTCAATCCCATCTAATCTCAGTCTCATCTCAATCCAATCAAATCCCACGCACCAAACGGGGCATAAATTACTAAACTTTAAGTCGAGTGTTGATGCTAATGCAAAAATGAAAAATGTTAAGATGCCCAATGCTATACTAAAAGACTAAAATACGAAACAATTAATACTAATAATAAAATAAGATGTCTAGTGCTATACTAAAATGTTGATTTTAAACTCTCTTATTGATTGTGTTTTCTCGATAGACTATGGTGATAAACTTATAGAATAATAATATGCGAATATACGGAATAAAGTATGAACGATAAAGAAAACATGTCACACGCACAAGACAAGAATTTATTGAGGTTCGGCTAACTTTGCTTATGTCCTCGTGTGATCTCTCTTGAGAAATCACTAGCACTATGGAGAAAAACGCTTTGTTACAAGAAACTTATTGAAACCCCTTAGCTAATTCCCCTAAACCTTGCTAGAACCTCTCTATCACTTTTGCTCTCTACCCCTTGTATGCTTGTGTTAAAAACAAATTCCTAAAAAACCCTATATATATATAGGACTTGGGTTACATTCCTTGCTAGAATAGGTGTCACGCCCCAACCCGAAAGCCAAGACATGATCTTACTTATTATAAAATATCTAAGTAAACCTTCAAAATAAAATCGAAATAATAATATAAAAAAAACTATCAAAGTTCATATATTTTTTTTACTTATTATGAAACTAAATAAACTCCTATCTCCTAGAGAACCAAGAGTTGAACTCCTTCGAGATGCCAATCCATGCTACGTGCAAAATACAACCTCAGGAATCTGGAATCACAATGAACTAAGTGAGTTTGTAAACGTAGTAAGTATACTAAACATGTTTTATACTTATACGAAAATAACACAAAAATAAGAAGTGTCATAAATTTCAAACTCAGATCGTAAACCATTCAAATCATATACTTATCGAATTTTGCTAGGTTCCTTTTATCCATTATTGCATAGTAGGACTTTTCACATATCACATAGAGGAGCCAAAGTCACCCGTCGGCAACTAATGTATATAGGGAAAGTGCAAGTGAGGATTACTTTTAAAAAAAAAAACACTCATGCCCGAAGGTAAGAGCCAGACCCTCGCCGTGATCATCGACGAGTCCTCCCACATGCACTAATATGTCGACACACGAATGTGAAAACTCTTTAGTCCCTAGAGTACTCTAGAGACACTTCCCATATACCACACATATAACAAATCACATATCACATAGGGCTCTACACAAATTCACATAGGTGCCTACTAGCGATAATAAACAAAGTAGCCTAGTGAAAACACATTATATGGCATCATATATTCACATTTAAAATTGCATACTTATTACATTTCAGAGCATTTTGAACACATTTCAAATCATTCACAAACACATTTCAAAAAAATTCATATACATTTCAAAAGCATTCATATACATATAACATTGTGATTCCGTTTTGAAAATGGGTCTAGTATACTTACATTTTAGCAAATCAAATTAGAGCAATAACCCACGAAGCTAATAATCCAATCCTTAACATAAAATCATATAGTCATACAAATATCAGAGTCTAATTCATATCTAGGACTGGAAAAAGATCCGATTTATCGCTTCACAAACCGAAATCCTAATACTAGAACTAGTCAGTGCTGATTTGAAAACCATATAGTGTTCAATGTACGATTTTTAATTTATTATGAACACACTAAAAAATTCTAAAATTTTGTAAAATCACTTTTAAAAAACATATATAGTGATAAAAAAAATTTCAGAATTTAATAAAATCTGTAAGTACCTTAAAATATTCTAAGTTTCATAGTATTCAGAGTTGTCTGATGATAGACAGTCCCGAACACTACTCACCATTTGAATTTTTAAAAATTAAAAAAAACTTAAATTGATATAAAATCTTTACCAAAACATAAATAACACATATATGATTTGAAAATAAAAGTTTCAAAGCAAAATCATTTGAATACGTATTTCTAAAGTATTTATACTTTTGGTTATAAGAATCTGTCTAATATTGGGCAGATAGTAGTACCCATTTTTGAAAATTCATAACTAATTTAAATAAAACCCCTACAAATATTGAAATAAATTTTAAAACCCTTTTTAAACATTTGTACTAAATTCCAGAATTTCTAAACAAGTTTTACAACAAAATGTATTTTCGAAGTCGGACCAAGTTACAAAAACTGATATTTTCAGCAATACTGTTTCAAACTCAAAAATTCATAGAAATTACATTACTTAATATTTTGAAACGAAAAGCATTTATTTGGAACCCTTAGGTAGTCTAGTTCAAAATATCGAAACAAAAATTACAAAAATATCATAGATAAATTAACTATAAATTTCGCAAAAATCACTTGCCAGTCCTAAATATATTGGTATCGGAAGATAAAAACTCAGAAATCACTATAATAGGTTTCCATGATTACAATACAATAAAACAAAAAACAAATGTTTCCTCTAATCGTGTAAGTAATAACTAAAATACAAAAAAAAAAAAAAACACACCTTGAAGACGTCTTTCTTCTTCTTTTTTGAAAACAAGTTCTTGTTAAAAGTATGAGGAATTTTTTTCCTTCTTTACTCTCACTTTACGTTCAAAGAAATTTTTAGGTTTCTGTATATATAGAGAGTGATAGTATTTTAAATCAAAGTGTTTAACAACAAATAGGATTCTTAAATCAAAATCAAAATCCATATCTTTTGTTGTTATTGTTATCAATAATATTTTTTTAAAAAAAAAATGAGTTATTTTAAAAACAAAAACAAAACACCTTTTAAATTCTTATCTATATTTTAAAACTTTAACCCCCAATAATTGTATAATTTATAAAACATAAGTGTTTTGTTATTAAAACTTAAACGCCTACGGAAACATTTAGACAACATTTAGACTATATATAAATTATGGGTCTTACAATAGGACTCCTAAATTCTCTTAAAATAAGAAAAGTTAACTTATGTCCATATCCTCGTTATTTGGGATTATTGAACACGAATACCGAAATGCAAATCCTAATGCTAATGTACTAAAACTAATACAATAAAAATACTAAAATGGTAATGCTAAAATAGTAAAACTAATACTAATACTTCAATGCTAAAATAGAGTTGCCTAATGATAAAATGCCTATGCTAATGCCTAATTGTCAATGATAATGCTTAATGCTAAATGCCTAATGCTAATATGTATGCAAAATTGTCGATGCTACACTTAAAGAGACTAAAATACTAAACTACTAAAATACAAATCCGAATGCTAAAACTAATAGTCTGATACTAATACTAAAAATACTAAAAATGTTTTGCTTGATGCTAAAATACCTATTACTAATACCTAATGCGGTAATGACTAATGTTATTGCTATTGCTAAAATGCCTAATGTGTATGCTAATGCTACACTTGGCTAAAATACTAATCTTAATGCAAAAATGCTAGTGGTGAATTACTAACACTGTACTACTACACACTAAAAGACTAAAATACTAATGCTAATGTACTTATACACAAAAGACTAAAAATATTAAAATATTAATAGAAAAACTTATACACTAAAAGACTAATACAAATATCTTAGTGCTAATGCTAATGTAACTAGAAGACTAAAATAATTTTTCTTAATGCTAAAATTCCTAATGCCAATGCTAAAATGCATAATACTAAAGCTAAAATGCTGAAAGCTACACTAATACTTCACTTAAAGACTACAATACTAAACTACTAAAATAATAATCCTAATACTGAAATGCTAATGTAATAATGTATTAATACAGCAAAAGTCTAAAAGATAAATACTAATGCTAATATACTTGTTAATAGTAAAATTTGGCCAAGGGTCAAGGAGAAATTTTCCACTTTCCCGCCACAAGTCAGAGCCCATAATCAACGTTCATGAAGCCTGGATAGACCATAAAGCCACCCCGCAGAAGCAGGGAAGGCCTGTCCGGCTTCACAACTACCAGAAAACAAGCTAGGCGAGACCAGGACGAGCCCCCACACGAATACTGGAACCCGGGTTTCTCCAGGCCACCTATCGGGGAACCTCGGCTTTGAGGTCGAGCTCTACAACCGCCCTGTGAATGCCATAAGGGGTCTCTAAGCTCAAGAGACATTCGAGAGATGCCCACCAAACTCTCCAGAAGCCCGTTGTCCCTGCTGGACACGAAGGAGGAATCACGCCTGAACCTACACCACCCCCGCTACTTCCTAAGAATGTTTACAGGGACACCTCAAGCCCCCAAGGGTCAGGGAAAATCCATCCCAAGCTTCTAAGAACAGGGCCGAAGCAGGGATCTGCCTCGCTCTACGGGACGACAAGCAACTAGTTGGGTAGCCTCCATGACATACCATGTCGCTATAACATACAAGATCATATCTGTGTGGTAACCAACAATTAATTCCGTATACGTGTGAGCCAAGAGTTTGATCCCTAAAAGGAAACAGACTCGTTTTCGTTAATGATATCAACGTTTCCGCTATTCACTCGGGGTCAACCACTTTTAAATAAGGGATCTCGCCCGATAAGGAGGGGACGGATTGTTAGGGTCGTGGCGGGATATCAGCAAATTCAAACCTACTTAGATCAAATATAAATAGATACACAAAGTGACATACAGAGATATACATAAAAACAGAAAGAAGGGAGAAAGAAAAGAAGAGGGGAAGGCCTAAATTCTGTACTCAGAACACGGCCACATTTGTTTCCACTATTCGACAAGCACAGAGTTGCCACCTTCCTAGATCCTAGATCCTAGATCCTAGAGAGACTGTGAGCATATAAGAGAGTGATTTGTATTTCGAAGCAAATATCAATAATAAAAGCTCTCATTTACTGTTACTACGATCCAGCCTCTCGTTTACCTCTTAACAGGTCAGGTATCAACGGTATCGACCCCAGCCACCACTTTCGTGGTAGTGGTCTTGAGAGTGTTAGTAGGAATTTCTCATCCCGATCAAATTTTCCGTTAACACTTTCTGGCGCCGTCTGTGGGAAACTCTCACACCACTATTCTTATATTCAAAAGTTTGTTATTTTACTGAATTATGAGGCTCCGCTCTTCACAAGGACAACTGGGCGTATCGGGGCAACCTTCTGATGCATCAACACAAAAGGTCCAGAAGAAAAGAAGGAAATTCGGGCTCCATAGCCAGGTTCCAGCCCAGTCAGCCATTGTACGAACTCTGGATCCCCCTCCAGGAAATCAGGTCAAGCGTTTCCATAAGGAAGTCATCCAGATAGGGGTCTTCACCGAGAAAGAAACCCTCACCAACTTCAGAAGGAACTTGTGGGTGGGAAAACTCTTCCGATCTTTTTCCAAGAGACCTCCGGAAACCTACCAAGAAGCCTATGATTGGGCTCTAGAACAAATTGAGGTCGACGAACAGCTCAAGGTTAAAATGGAACACGACGACATGAGAGCCGTAAAGCGACAAAAGAAGGAAGCTCCCAAACCAGAGCAAGCTCAGAAAAATCAGAACAAACCCCCTGATAAATCAACAAACCGATTCCCCCTTTCTCAACCCAGATTGGAAAGGTATCCAGATAAACGAACTCCTCTGCAAGCTTCACCAGCTCCCAGGGCAGTGGCCCCTATAGCACGCGATGAGAGGGGGTACGATCATTACACCCCCTTAAATGCATCCCGTGAAACAGTCTATCTCATCATTCGGGACAAGGGTTTGTTACAAAAGCCCGCTCCCATGAAATCCCCCATCAATAAGAGAAATCGCTATAAATATTGTGACTTTCACGAGAACATGGGGCACAACACTTCAGAATGTTACAACCTGCGGAACCAGATCGAGGCTTTGATAAGGGGAGGATGCCTGGTGGAATTCTTACAGCAAGTTAGAGAGAACATACAGACTGGAAGGGAGGTGCAAACCGAGATCCGAGAACATGCCGAGAAAAGGAAGGGAGAACAGACGGACCTAATGCAGCAGATTCAGATAATACATACTATCAGCGGGGATCCTACTCTGGCCGGCTTCTCCAACAGTTCTAGAAAAAACCATGCGAGGAAAGTCCCTCGTATCGATGAGGGGCGAGATATCTTTAAGGTCGACCAAAGACCAACCAACCCCTCACATCTGTCACAAATCATCTTCACTGAAGCGGACATCTACAACACCGTGTAGCCTCATGATGACCCCATGGTGATCACGGTACAGATTGCAAACTTCATGGTCCACCGTGTGCTTATCGACACGGGTAGCAGCGTTGAGGTTCTGTTTAAAGATACTTTGGAGAAGCTAAACTTGAAACAATGGTGTTATAATAGTTGCACTACTCCGTTGTATGGGTTCACTAGGGACTCAATCACACCTGTGGGATCAAAAATTCTACCAGTAATCATTGGAGCCACACCTCTCCAACAAAATATCATGACCAACTTCGTGGTGGTGGATACCCCATCGGCCTACAATGCAATATTATGAAGGCCATTTTTATCATCCGTCCTTTCTATTTACCACAACGTCCTGAAGTTCCCAGTAGGAGACAAGGTGGGGGAAGTTCGGGGTGATCAGCGAGCAACCAGGAGATGATACACAGTATCGTCCAACCCAGCAACTTTAGCAAAACAACTCGCCTAGGTGACAACGATCCAAGGCAAGACAACCCCTACACTAAGCCTCGGAGATGTAGGGTCCACCGATCACCCTGAAAACGACCTCATGATGCCCGATATGGAGGAATAAAGAAGGGAGTGGGCCAACGGCCATCCAGTGGATGAGTTAAAAGAGATTCCTGTTCGAGTAGGCAATCCCTCGAAAGTCATCAAAATCGGAACCACCCTTGAGTCGGGAATGAAACAGGGGTTAATCAGGCTCCTCACAAAATTCAACGACATTTTTGCTTGGAGTCATGCTGAGATGCCAGGGATCCCGATAACATTAGCTGCTCATCGATTGGCAGTGGATCCGACTTTCAAACCCATTAAACAAAAGAGGTGCCACTTCAACACCGAAAGAAATGTTACGGTTCAGGAAGAGGTGGACAAACTGTCCTGGGCGGGCTTCATTCGAGAAGCACGTTATCTCCAGTGGATTGCTAACTTGGTCATGGTTATAAAGGCAAATGGAAAGTGGCACATGTGTGTAAATTACACCGACCTCAACCGGGCATGCCCGAATGACAGATTCTCTCTACCAAAAATTGATTAGTTGGTCGATTCTACCTCCGGAAACAAGCTCCTGAGCTTCATGGATGCATTTCCAAGGTACAATTAGATTATGATGCACCCCGCAGACCAGGAAAATACCATTTTTATCACAGCACAAGGCTTGTATTGCTACAAGGTGATTCCTTTCGGGCTCAAAAACACTGGAGCTACTTACCAAGGCTAGTCAATCGGTTGTTCAAGCCCGAAATCGGAAGGTCAATGGAGGTGTACATCGACAACATGATCACCAAATCTTCAACCTCGGAAGGCCATCTGGATGACCTTCGCAGAACCTTCATGATCCTAAGAGAGAACCAGATGAGGTTAAACCCTTCCAAATACGCCTTTGGGGTAACTGCGGGGAAGTTTCTAGGCTTCATGGTTCATGAGAGAGGCATAGAGGCTAACCCAGAAAAGATCATGGCTATCCTGGATCTAGAATCCCCAACATCTCTTAAACAGGTTCAAGCCTTGACCGGGCAGGTAGCAGCGCTCAATAGGTTCATCTATCGGTCTACCGATAAGTGTCTACCATTCTTCTAAGCTATCAAGCAGGGAAGAAACATGAAATGGGATCAGGAGAGCGAACAAGCTTTTCAAGCTTTGAAAAAATAACTATCAAGCCCTTCACTGCTGGTCAAGCCAAATCCTGGAGAAGAACTCCAAATATACTTGGCCGTTTCAAAAACCGCCGTGAGCGGGGCATTGATCAAGGAATGCAGGGACAGGGTCCAGCGACCTATTTACTATGTGAGTCATGCTCTAACCAGCCCGAAAAGAACTATACTCTATTGGAGAAGCTCGCTTACGCCTTAGTGACCTCGATAAGGAAACTTCTTCCCTACTTCCATGCTCATTCAATAGCAGTGGTGACGGACCAACCCCTCCGTCAATTCTTACAAAGGCCGGATGTTTTCGGAAGGCTGGTTTTATGAGCCCTAGAGCTTAGCCAGTTTGATTTAAAGTATAAGCCTAGGACCACGATAAAAGCACAGGCACTAGTAGACTTTGTAGCAAAGCTCTCGATACCTTCAGGCCAAGCATGCTATCGTAGTAATTGACTATTTCACAAGATGGGTCGAATCCGGACCGCTCTCCCAGATATCAGAAGAAAACACAACAAGGTTCATCAAGACGAATATAGTTTGTAAGTTTGGAACCCTCTTTGCCATTATAGCTGACCTCAGAAAACAGTTCGATAATTGTCGATTCAAAGATTTTTGCAAAGGCTTGGGAATCGACATTCGGTTTGCTTCGGTAGCCCACCCTCAGACCAACGGTCTGGTGGAATCCACGAACAAAACCATTAAGAAGCTATTGAAGAAAAAACTATAGCAGAAGAAAGGCAGATGGGCGGAGAAGCTTCCCGATGTCTTTTGGGCTTACCGCACTATAAGGAGAACAACTACAGGGGAAACGCCCAATTAGCTAGCCTTCGGGGTTAAAGCATTCCTACCTATCGAGCACAAACTGACCTCCTTTAGAGTCCAACATTTTGAACCAGAGAGCAATGAAAGTAATCTCCGAGGTAACTTGGACCTCCTGGAAGAGAAACAAGATCGAATAGCCGAGAAGGTAGCAATCTACCAAAACAGAATTGCCAGGTACTTCAACAGGAGGGTTAAAGCCCGAAACTTCAAAGAATGGGACCTAGTTCTCAGGAAAGTAACATTGAATACCAGGAAGAGGTCAGACGGGGTTCTAGGGCCCAACTGGGAAGGATCATACCTAATAAAAATGGTGATCCGTAATGGGGCATACAAGCTCGAGGATATGAATGGTCGACTCATCGATCATACTTGGAATGCAGATCACTTAAGAAAATTCTACCCTTGAATAGGGGACTCATGAGCAGGCGGCCTCCGCCTAGTTTCTTTTTATCCACGACAATAATGTAATTCACCCTTCGTATCAATAAAGCTTGTTTTTCTTGTTTTATCTATCTACAACTATGTCCTACAATGATTTGGGTCTCTATGGAAAATTCGACGTTATCACTTCAAGACCAAGTGTGAGCCAGGGAAGCCCCCCCGTCACTTCTAATGCCTCAGCCGGGCACTGCCCCCCGCCAAGAAGGGTCCGAGTGTAAGAGTATATTTGTCATCCAGATTATAGCTAGATAGCCCTCCTGATGCCTCGACCGGGCTACTACCTCTAAGAAAGATTCGAGCTTAAGAGCGCAGAAGCCCTCCCGATCCCTAGCCTAAGAGGGGACTAAACAGTTCTTTACTTGATGCCTCACTCGGGTTACAGCCCTCTAAAGGGACTCAGGGATAGAATGCTCGATTTACTTAAACTCTAAATATTCCAGTTAGTGCTGGTTACTAATTTTCCTTGATACGTGGTTGCATACTATAACAGGCCTACGATCAAATAAGAGGACTATCGACTAAAGACGTTAAGCTATGAGTATTACAAGCCAGAAAGCCCGAGCTAGCTATCTATTTTCATGCTTAAACAGTGTTCTTATCTTGTTATTCCTCTCAAGATGAGTCAATTTGCTATAAAATGCTTGACCTAAAGGGAGATCGAGTAAGAACATACAAATCGGAGTGTGAACTAGATAGAGAGGTAAAGTTTATTGATGTACAAGGGAGTCTATTCCCCAATAAGGCTACATTAGGCAAGGAGCCCAACCCCTGATTCCGAGCTATAAAAAGGAAAATGAAATAATAAAGGGTCAAACACGGTTAAATACGGGATGCCCACCCCCTTTTCCGGGCATTCAAAATGAATTACGAGAGAGAGAATTCAAACTTCTTCATCTTCCTGATGACCTTCAGCCTCCTCCTCCACAGAATGAACCTCGTCCTCTGCTTCATTCTCTGGTGGTGGCTCATCCTGGTCAGCTGCATCTACCGCCTCCGCCACCTCCTCCTGGGGATTCGCTGGCTGCTTCAGGATCAATAGGATCCTCCTCTACGACTTCGTTGATCACCGTCATAACCTCAGATGGTATGGCTACTGATTCGGGCATAATCCCGCCTTCTATTGACTCCACTCCTGAGAGCACCATGGAAAGGTCTCAGGCTTCAGCAAGGCCTCCTTCTAGCTCTTCGGTTTGTACCCCCCTTGAGGATTCACCGGGACCAGACGCTGGGAATGTCAAAACAGGATGAGGCAGATCTGACACTTTTAACCGCTTCCCAGCTCCCTCCCCAGTAGAAGGACCAACTCCATCATTTTCGGGGTGAGACATCTCTGCAGCCTGTGACATAACCTCTTCCATGTTCTAGCCGGTGATCCTAGTCAGTTGCGTCTCCATCCCCCTCTAGCTAGAGGTCATCTCCTGGACCAGGGTTTGAGCCCGCGCAAGTAACCCCATAGCTCGTTCAGCCTCAGCCTCAGCCTTAACTGCCTGATCGCGGAGAGAAGCCACTTGATGTCCTATGGCTACTTGAAATTTGAAGGCCTACAAAGGGAACCCATGTTAGGAAATGATAAGTCAAACTACTGAAAGAGGAAGTAAAAACGACGATTACCTCGGCTAAAAGGGTAGACCCTTTGGTAACCATGACATCTACGGGTATCGAGGTCATCCTAGAAAGCCCGCCACCTGGGCAGGATGCAACGAATTGCTTCAGGACCTCATCCTGACCTGTCGAGCTCGATCGCTGGTGGGGACAAGAGGGGGCGATCTCAGGATTATCGGCCTCGGGATCCCTAGGAACCTGAACTACTCGGGATGCAGCTGGATCAGCAGAAAGGGATAATGTGACGGGGGAAGCACCCGTTGAAGCAGGAACCATTGGAGAGGGGACAGAAGTGGACGTATCAGCGGCTTGAGAAACGGGCCTTCCTCTGTTTAGAGCTTTTATTGCCCGGGATGCAAGAAGAGCCATCTTGGACTTCACCTGGGAAGGCGATGGGGCAGGAACGAGCGAGGTAGCAGCCTTAATGGTTGATCCCCCCTTCTTCGAACCAGCCAAGAGAACTTCTGGGGATGATCTGAAAGGAGGATGAGGGGTCCTAGCTTGCCGGGCTTCGCGAGAAGCTGGAGCAACAACAAACACTGTTAAGAAAGGGATTAAGAACATCATAACTAAACCATCAAACGATCCAAAAGCACGATAAAGCCAGATACTTACAAGAAGTAGCATCAAAGATCTGTAGATAATTGTTCACCCTGCGGGGGTCGAAGGGGTCGAAGAGGTCAGCAGTTGGAAACTTTAAATTAAGATAATTTCTGGCCAGAATGGCCTTCAACACAGCCTCAGACTCAATGGGCAATAAGTCTCGATCCCACAAGGGTTTGTCACTGAAAATAGTGGGGACCTCGAGCTCATGCCCGTCTACGAATACAGAGCTCCCATAGTCTCCCCTTACCAGTATCCACTTCTCTTTCCAAGCGGGGTCATTCCTTGAAGCCCCAGGGATGATAAAATTGAATTTTTTCTTGGCCTTGGCGTAGAATTGACCTCGAGGAACCTCAGCCATGCTCCCTATCTGGAAAAGGAAAGCGAGCTCCTCTGCCCCGGGCTCTCTAGTTATACTGCTCATCTCGCACTGCTCCCTCCATAGCACGAGAAAGCCGACTAGATGCCTCCA
Organism: Dipteronia dyeriana; assembly: GCA_032871835.1. Taxonomy (NCBI): domain Eukaryota; kingdom Viridiplantae; phylum Streptophyta; class Magnoliopsida; order Sapindales; family Sapindaceae; genus Dipteronia; species Dipteronia dyeriana. The sequence continues at coordinate 122,796,948 of CM065296.1, forward strand.
AAAGCCGGGTGTTAGTTGGAGCAGAGCCAGTGGAAAGGGGTTGAGAGCCCGACGAAGAGTAGGATGAAGAGGGAGCCTCACCCCGCTCTCGAAAGCTGCAACATGAATGGGAAGTACGCCTTTGGACGGGTTGAAAATGTCATAATTCTTATAGGGGACGGTGAGAGAAACGGTGTCAGGGATGCCGTATTTATCCTGAAGACGGCTAATCGACTGAGGGTCAACGGTGGAATCTGGGATGACCCTGGGTTCGAAAGAAGGGGTCGTCGCTGAAGGAAACTCTGCCACTGTAACCTGAACTTTCCCGACAGCGTCAACTCTCTCCCCGACATCAGAATCCTCGTCAACTAGGTTTAAAGAATTGTCGGGCTGGTTCAAGAAACCGGAGCCAATAGAGACGTTCCTGCTAGAACGACGACGCTGGCGGACAGAGGAAGATTCCTCATCACTCGAAATTCCTCACACCCTTTTACGAGGAACTAGGTTAGAGCCTCCGGTGCCCTCAACCAAGGCGTCAATACTGTCTGAGGAAGTCGACATTAATGGGTAAGAAGAACTTGAAAGTAAGCGGAAGATAGAGGGATATCGACAGAGAAAAGCAGGAAAAAAGGAATCTGAAAATTTGAGACTTGAGAAAGTATGAAGAAAGTGACAGTAAGGCCGAATTTAAATAGAGGTTAAGGGTAATGATGTCGGCGATACCCTTGGGACAATCACCTGGAGCCACGGAAGGAGCCGTATTGCAGCTGTTTTTCCTCGAATAAAACACTGTTTCAAATTCAAATATTGGGCAATTAATGAGAAAATTTCGCTCTCATTGATTATTTTTACAACGGAAAAAAATCTCAATTAAACAAGGAATCTGGCTCCAACCCTAACTCTACCACCGGTGTTCAAGTTAGAGAGGACTTCTGTTAATAGTAAAATTTGGTCAGGGGTCAATGAGAAATTTTCCACTTTCCAGCCATAAGTCAGAGCTCATAACCAACTTTCATGAAGTCTGGATAGACCATAAAGCCACCCCGCAGGATCAGGGAAGGCCGGCCCGGCTTCACAACTATCAGAAAACAAGCTAGGCGAGACCAGGACAAGCCCTCACACTAATACTAGAACCGGGGTTTCTCCAGGCCACCTATTGGGGAACCTCGGCTTTGAGGTCGAGCTCTACAACCGCCCCGTGAATGCCATGAGGGTCTCCAAGTTCAAGAGACATTCGAGAGAAGCCCACCAACCTCTCTAGAAGCCCGATGTCCCTGCTGGACACGAATGAGAAATCACGCCTGAACCTACACCACCCCGGCTACTTCCCAAGAATGTTTACTGGGACACCTCAAGCCCCCAAGGGTTAGGGAAAATCCATCCCAAGCTTCTAAGAACAGAGCCAAAGCATGGATCTACCTCGCTCTACGGGACGATAGGAAACTAGCTGGATAGCCTCCATGACATACCATGCCGCGATAACATACAAGATCATATCTGTGTGGTAACCAACAATTAATTCCGTATACGTGTGAGCCAAGAGTTTGATCCCTAAAAGGAAAGACTCATTTTCGTTAACGATATCATCGTTTCCTCTATTCACTCGGGGTCAACCACTTTTAAATAAGGGATTCCGCCCGATAAGGAGGGGACGGATTGATAGGATCGTGACGGGATATCAGCAAATTCAAACCTACTTGGATCAAATATAAATAGATACACAGAGACATACAGAGATATACATAAAAACAGAGAGAATGGAGAAATAAAAGAAGAGGGGAAGACCTAAATTCTGTACTCAGAACACGGTCATCTTTGTTTCCACTATTCGACAAGCACAAAGTTGCCACCTTCCTAGAGCCTAGAGAGACTGCGAGCATATAAGAGAGTGATTTGTATTTCGAAGCAAGTATCAATAATAAAAGCTCTCATTTACTGTTACTACGATCCAGCCTCTCGTTTACTTCTTAACAGGTCAGGTATCAACGGTACCGACCCCGGCCACCACTTTCGTGGTAGTGGTCTTGAGGGTGTTAGTAGAAATTTCTCATCCTGAGCAAATTTTCCGTTAACAGTACTAATACACTAAAGACTAAAATACTAAAATACATATATTAATTAATACACTAAAAGACTATAATATTAAGATACTAAAATACTAACACTAATACTAAAATGCTAATCGGCTAATCCTAATGCTAACATACTAATAATAATATAATACACTAAAAGACAGCAAAAGACTAAAATATAAGTACAAATACTAATACTAATACTAAAATACTAAAAATAATGCTAATACAAAAGTACTACAACACTAATACTCATTAAAATACTAATACTAGAATGCTAATCTAAATGCTAATGTATTAGCTCTAATACGCTAAAAGACTAAATTACTAACACCAATACTGATACAAAGACTTATTTTAATACTACTACTAAAACATTATTAATACTAATACCAAACTACTTTTCCCTAATGCTTAAATGTCTAACGCTAAAATTCTAAAATGCTACGCTTGGAGACTAAACTTCTAAAATCCTAAAATGCTAATGCTAATATCAATGCTACATTGCTAATGTACTTATAATAATAGACAAAAAAAAATGACTGAAAATAATAAAACATTGATACAAATACACTAAAAGACTAGATTGTTTAAATCCAAAAAAATACTAATACTAAAACTAAGATGCTAATGATAATTTATTAATACTAATAAACTAAAAGACTGAAATATTAATACTAGTACTAAAATACTAATCTAAAACTAAAATACTAAAACAGATTTACCAGAGAGACTGATACTAATACTAAAAAACTAATCTACTAATACTAAAATGGATTAGCCATAAACGTTAATACTAAAATACTAAAAAAGTTTTGCCTAATGCTAAAATGAAAAAATAACCGATGACTAAAACTCAATGCTAATACGAAAATGACTAATGCAAATGCTAGAGTGCCCAATGATAATGCTAATGTAACACTTGAAGCTAAAATACTAAATTTTAAGATGCCGATGATGAAGCAAAAATGCCTAATGCCAATGTTATACTAAAAGACTAAAATACAAAACTACGAAACCTAATAATAAAATGCTGAATGCGTATGCGAATGCTCCACTTAAAGACTACAATACTAATCTACTACAATCCTAATCCTAATACTAAAATACTAATGTACAAATACTAATACAGTAAAAATCTAGAAGACAAATACTGATGCTAATGTAGTAATATTGTAATACACTAAAGAATAAAATATTAAAACACTTATTTTAATTAATGCATTAAAAGACTAAAATATTAAAATACTAAAATAAAAACACTAATACTAATGCCAATGGATTAGTACTAATACTAATACTAATACACTAAAAGACAGAGTAAAAGACTAAAATATGTAAACTAATACGAATACTAAAAATACTAAAAATAATGCTAATACAAAAGTACTACAACACTAAAACTAATACTAATGCTCATAAAATATTAAAATGTTAGTGCTAATGTACTAATACCAATACACTAAGAGAATAAATTACTAACACTAATACGAATACATAGACCAATTTTAACACTAATAATGCTAATACAAAAGTACAACACTACAACTTATGCTCGTTAAAATATTAAAATGCATGCTAATCCTAATGCTAGTGCTAATATACTAACACTAATACAATTACATAGACCAATTTTAACAGTAATACTAAAATAATAATACTAATACTAAACCACTAAACTACTTTTCTCTAATTGCCAAAATGTCTAAGGCTAATACCAAGTGCTATACTTAACGACTAAACTATTAAATACTAAAAATTCTAAAATGCTACACTTGAAGACTATACTACTAAAATGCTTAGGCTTATAGCAATGCTAATGTACTAATACTAGTACACAAAATACATAGCCGGCCCATGTACTAGTACACAAAATACATAGCCGGCCCATGTGGCACAGCCTGTCGTGGCCTATTTTCGAAAACAGGGGCACGACCAGCCACAGTGGCCTACCTCAGGCGGGCCAGACCGCAGGCCTGGTCCGCCTTTGGTCCACGGGCCGGTCCACTTCTTTTTCGAATCCAGTTTTTTAAAATTAACTTTTCTTGAAATTTGGGTTTAGGATTTATGGAAAATACAAAATAATACATCAAAAAAATACAAAATATCAATTTAACAATTCAATTATTTTTATGTCATTTTCAAATTTATTTGTTTATCTTCTGAAATAATTAATATAAAAAATAATAATCAATTCCAATTGTATTAGTTTGGTAGATTATAGATTTAATATTCATGATAATTCTAAAAATGAATAAAGAAAAAGTAATACAAAAAAAATAGATGTTATTACGAAAATATGAAATGAACAATTTTTTTTATTTAATTATTTTTCACTTATGGAATTCAGTATTACATATTTACATGATTGTCTCATTAAAAACCCTAAAAAGAAAAACCCAGCGGGATAAAAACTTGGTAAGGGAAAAATAATGCAATCGTATTACAACTTATAAGTAAATACACATGTAAAAGTATAACCTAGTTCTGACTCTAGCCACTACCAGAAGGCTCAAAAATATATAAATTGTTGAAATTTAGAATAAGTTCTTTATCTACAGTTTGATTTTGCAACCTTTTTTTAACATGCTCCCAATCCCGAAAGCATATTAACATCTCCACCATCTACAGAGACAAACAATTTCTTCTTGGTTCAATTATGCGTCCACTGGTGCTGAAAGCTTGTTCTAAAAACGCCGTTGACACGGGGATAACCAGTACGTCACATTTTAGGTATGACAGAACTGGATACCTGCAAGTATAGGTCTTCCACCATAACAACAAATCAAACACTTCCTTGTCTTCAACAACATCGAATTGTGTTTCAAGATACCTAATCAGTCTGGTACAAGAATATGGGTCAAATCTTTGCCCTGAAGAAGTATTTACTGATTTGTCCTTTTTTCGCCGTTTGAGAAGGCTCCAACTTGTTTACTTCGGCTCTGCCTCCGGTTGTGTTGATTGGGGGGTGTCAATGTTGTCGATCCTGCTCTCATAAATATGAAAAATTTCGAACAACTTGGTTCAAATGTCAGTAATTTGTTCTGAATAATCTATTGACAAATTAGTACCAATAAATTCAAACAAAACTTCTAAACTATATAATTTAACCCCTAGGATCTACTATAAGACTTAAGGCATAAAATAGAGGAATGTTAGCCCAATATTTTTCCAACTTTGTCTCCATGGAAACAACTACAGTGTCTAGATGTCCATCTTCTTTATAACTATTTAACACTTCAGACATTTCCACTATCTAATGAATTGCATGGGAAGATGTGGGGTAATAGACCCGGGAAAGAGTTATAGTGACATTGTAAAAAATCTTTAAAAATTAAACACAAATCATTGCCACATACCAATCGTCTGTGGTAAGTGCTTTTGTTTCAGGACGACCAATTTCGGTCAATTTCATGGTATAAAACACATGTAATGATTGTATCATAATCCAAACAATTTTCAGCATTAAGTAAGTAGAGTTCCACCTTACCGTCATAACAGTTTGGAATCATTGGGGTTTGAGACCGTTTAATTTACAGTGTCTCTTGAATTTACTGAATCTAGGATTAGAACTCCAAATCTAAGAAATGGCATCTCTGGTGCGATCTATTTGGTTGCTTACCTCTTTAAACCAGTCTGTACAATTAAATTTATAATATGACATGCACACCGTTGATGAAAGAAATAAACTCTATATTGCAGAATATTTCGTGCAATAAACAATGCAATAGAGTTAGTATTTGCATATGCATTATCTAATGTGATAGAAAGAATGTGATGTGTTATTTCATAAGTTTCTAAAACAGAAAGAATGACATTACAAATATTTTTTACGGTATGTGTAAAATCCATAGGATGAAAACCAATAATTCTTTTTGTTATCCTCTATTCAGAATCTAAATAGTGTCCCGTGACACATAAATAATCTTGTTTGGAACATGTGTTCTAAATATCGGAAGTTAATGCAACATAGACACTTAGATGTTGTATATCAACAATCAAGTAATCTTTTTGGATTTCAAACAATCTTATCAAATCATTTCTAGTGGTGGTTCAAAAAATAGGTTCAAGTTGAGGGTTGTATGCAGATGTGATTAATTTTTGAAAAAATGGATTTGTCACCAACACTGATCGATTGATCAGTTTGTGCAATGTATCGTGTCAAACACTTTCTAGCGTGCCCGGTGTCGAACCGCCACGTCGTAACGGACCCGTTTGGGTGTCGTTGTAGTGTTTTCTGGATTGTAGTGTCTACCTACCTGTCCATATGCAGGCATACATTTAAGCATATGCATTCTCAAATATCCGGTTCCCCTCCTACTTGTGGCATAATCCTTATGACAAAACTTACATTTAGCTCTAGGTCATGTCGTTCCGTCTGGAAGTGTCATTTGGACTAAGTTGAAACACTTTTAGACATCTGATGTTAATCTTTTAAGATGTGATGTTGGTGTAACGACAGAACCGGAAAGTCTCGCTTGAGTATGAGTTGACTCCTAAATATCAAATTTATCGTTGAGCATGTTCAAACCGTTCGGAAAATAAGATTGCTAGTTATGATCCATTTCCTAAAATACAAATATGAACACTATAGTCATTAACAGTCACATTAATTATTAACAAAATAATTTTAAATTAATTACTAGCCTTAACAATCTTAATTTACTAACAATAATTATTATAAATAATAAGACACTTAAAAATATTATTTTAATAACAAAAAAAATTAATATTAACTACTACACTTAAAAATCAAAATTTACTATCACAAAATTTTAAAAATCACTAATACAAATTAAATCGATAAATTTACTAAAAATAAATATTAAAATTCACTAATAGAAATTGTTAACCGAAAATTCGCTCAAGGTAAGGAATTACAGCTAACGCCCTCGAGACCACTACCACGGAGGTGATGGCCGGAGTTGATACCTTTGATACCTAACCTGCTTAGATAAACACGAGTGTTTGTATAGCAATAATAAGTGAAGACTTTAGTATTAATTATTCATGGAATACAATGTTCTCTCTCATATGTTCACTATCCCTCTAGAACAAAGGAATGTGGCAACTTCGTACTTGTCGAATAGTGGATGTCACGACGGCCGTGTTCTGATCACAGAATTTAGGTCCGACGTACTTCTCTCTCCCTTTTTCTCTGTTTTCTATCCTTATGTTGCCCTTCTTTCCTCTAGGAATGTTTTGGTATATTTATATGTGGTCGAATCACTTTGAACGGATGTATCTCCCGCCTTGATTCCCTGAACCTACTCCCTCCTTATTGGGCAGGATCCATTATTTGAAAGTTGTTGACTCCGAGTAAATAGCGGAAACGATGATACTATTGACAAAGATAAGTTTACTTCCTTTTTGGAATCAAACTCTTGACTTGCGTGTAAATGCTGGTTGTTATGTATATATATTCATGTGCGTACTTACGGCATGATTCTTCATGGAGGTTACTGAGCTAGCCATTCGTAGTTTCCGTAGAGCAAGGTAGATCTATGCTTTGGTTCCCTTTTAGGAGGCTTGGAATGGACACACTAAAAGTTATTCCTATGAGGTAACATGGATTTGATTTATTTAGAGGCCTTCTTCCTTCTTATATCGTGGAGGAGACAGCGGTCTCCTGGAGAGGTTGGTGTGTTGGTAGGAAATTTAGAGAATAAAATAGGAAATTAGTATTTAAAAAAATTGTAGGGAGAGAGTAAAAATACAATTGAATGAAAATGAGTAGAGATTTGGAGAATGTAGATATTGAGATTTGAGGAAATGAATAAGAGTGAATGAAAAATGAAATTGATAGAAGTATTTATACAAAAATTTGAATTGTTGGTCAAAACATAAATCAAAAGACTGTAGGGGAGGTTTTTGTAATTCAGCTGTTGGAGGGGAATTAAAAAAATAAAAAACCAAACGGTTGAAACAGTAAAACCGGCCTGACGTGCCGACCAGTAGGTTTAGCATGCCGGTCAGACGTGCCGTGTCGTGCCAGTCCGCCGGGCCTAACCTCCATGGCCCGCATACGTGCTGGGCTTGGTCCGGCCTACCTTCTTGATGGGCCGTGTCAGGCACGACTTGCGATTCTTCACGGGCCAAACTAACCTACCTGAAAAAACTTGGTCCATATTTACACCACTAGCTTGTGTGGCTTGGTTGTGAAAATCATTCAAATTTGGTTGTGAAAGTTTCAAATTAATTATTATTAGTTTCAAAATCAAAATCTCCTTAGACTTTTTTTTTTGGTTATCAATATCGGTTGTTCTTAAAGCATCTCCAATGCAAATATGTATTTTTGAGTTTCTAAATAGTGTCACATCAACATATTTATTTATTATGTGTCCATTTTTTATTTTTTTAGATAAATGCATATTCACATCTCTAATCCAATTATCTAAAGTCAAATATGCATTTGTTTTATAACCAATCATAATAAAACAATTATTTCACTAACTCTCCTCATTAATTTTGCAAGAGTTAGAAATATTAATCAACATTTTTAGGAGAGTTTCTATAATTAGAAACTCAACTTCATGTTCTCTAACCTTTTTTTTTACCACATAATCTCCATATTAAAGTTAGATAATTGCATTGGAAAAAGATTTTATAGCTTGTTAACTATCTATCTTACGTGGCACTCAATTTTCTTTAAATGTACATTTGCATTGGAGATGCTCTTAGTTTCATCAAAAACATTTATACTTCTTAATCAATTAGAATATGGTACGAACCTTGCATCCCTACCACTTTCACAAACAGAACATAGATCTTCAACGATAAAACCTCTAATCTTAGTGGTTTTGTGGATAAAAACAATTAATAAGAAATTGAGAGATTTGCTTGACATGAAGATAGAAAAAAAAATGAAGAAAAACATATTCTGGTTTTTTGGAATGAAAACATATAAGGAAAAAAGTGAGGGGAAGAGATAGAACAACGATAAAATTAAAGATAATAATAAAATTTTAAATAATAATAAAATTGATTAAATAACATAATAATAAGTGTAAGCGGTGTGTGTTTACGAAATTATAGTACAGTATATTTTTTTTTTAAAAGAATATTTTTAGTATTAAGTAGGGTTTATTTACGATTTTTTTTTAAAATAGGTTTGGTTACGAAAAAGATATACATACAGTTTTGAAGGGACGCCATTTATCTCCGATTTTGGTGCTTAGAGGATGTGGCATCCTAATAGGTTTCACCACATAGTTACACACATTACTCCTCTAAATTCATTGAAACTTAATTTTGTATAATTATTTTTTCATTAATTATCAAATTAACTCTTAAAGGAAAAATTAGATATCAATCCAAAAATATAAATAAATAAAACAATTCAAATCAACTCTGTCAACCTATGAAATTGTTTTTAAAGTTCTGTAAGTTAGAGAATCTTCAATGTAACTATGCAATTTTGAGTCTCTAAATGGTGTCATCAAAATTTTATTCATTATGAGCTTACTTTTGATTTTTTTTAGAGAAACGTATATTTACAACTCCAATGCAATTATCTAAAGTCAAAGATGTATATATTTTATAACCAACCATAATAAAACAATTATTACATTATCTTTCATATTTTATTTTACAATTAAATGAGCTTTAACGTATAGAAAGAGTAAGAAATCCTAGCCAGCATTTCTATGAGAATTTATAGAATTAAAAGCTCAACTCTATATTCTCTAAACTTTTTTTACCACATCATGTTTATATTCAACTTAGATAATTGCATTTGAGAGAGTTTTTCTAACTTCATTAGTATATATCCTATGTGACACTTCATTTCTCCAAATGCATAATAGCATTGGAGATGCTCTTAGACATTTAAACTCATATTTTTCTTCCTTAAAAAAAACAAAGACTCATCTTTTTTTCATTATTATGAAAATGAGAAACCAACGAAATTACAGAAATAAAGACGGTTAATTTATGAACCAGTGTTGTAAAAGTCGTTAGGTATTAGTCGGACAGCAACCTAGCGCCTATGGGATTAATCATGCAGTAGTCGGGACCAAGCAGATGCCCAGAAATCGGCCATCGGTCGACCGACGACAAGTTGACTATTGGTCATTTTTTTTTAGTATTTTTTCTAGTAATTCAATAAATATCATAATATTTTCATACTTTAATAAATTGAACATAAAATTAAAAGTCAAATTCCAAAAAACTCAATATTGACTATTGAGAATCAAAATTTCATAAACTACTAAACAAAATCCAACAAACTAAATCTAAATCTAACCAAAGTAAATAAATTTCAAAGTTCCAACCATAGTAAAAAACTAAACAAAGTCCAACAAATTAAGGTCATGTTTGATTTTTTGTCCGAATGAATAATACTTAATGTTAATGAAAAGTGAATAGTGACTGAAAATTGAAAACTAAAAAACATGTTTATTTTTTTTAATTGAAAACTGAATACAAGTGATAAGTTTTTTTTTTAAGTTATAAATATCTGAAAATAAATACTTTTACATCTATACCCTTTTAACTATTTTTTGTTATATATTTATATTTTAATATATTAAGGACAACTCTAATATGAAAATTAATAATCTACAATAAATTTATTTAGTTATTAATAATATATCAAATATTTTTTATGAATAGGTTTGTTTGTTGTCATGTTTTTTTTTGTTGTTCTAATTTGAATATCATTATCAATGAATTACTTTATGATTAATTTCTTACCGTAATGACTACTGTTGTTGATTTATATCCGTCAATACTATTTAATTTATAAATACTCATCAATACTTAATTGATAATTGCTCCAATACTATTGTACACTCAATGATGTTAAATGAGACAAACCATAATACCACATTAATTATATATATTAATTATTGTATCTTTGGAAATTTATAAGTGTATCACACTTTAGTTTGCATAGAATCTAATAATTACTATTAGAATTTTAAGAAATAGGTTAAATCAGTAAGGATAGGTTGAAAGTAAAACTTTGTACTAAATTTCACTAGATTTTTGTTAAATGAAAAGTGAAAAGTTTTCGTTTTTCAAAACAAGTGGTTTTAAAGGTTCATTAAATGTTTGTAACATTTAAAAAAGGGCAATTACCAATCAGGTTTGGATTTTTTTTCAAAATTCCAAGTTGTTTGCCACTTTTATAAAAGTGACCAAATTGATTCTCACAATTTTTTCAAGTGCCAAATTAGTCCCTCTTTTTTTAGAAGTGACAAAATTAGTCCATTTAACAATTTAATGGTGTTAAATATAATAGTTGATTTTATCAATTTTAGTTAAAATACGTAAATACCCCTTTGTTTATCATTTTATAACAAAATTATTTTATTTTTGTATGCATTAAATTCACCATTATAATTACAACAAAATCCAAAATATTATTAATGAAACACCATTTGTATTTTTTTTAATTAAAATTATATAAAAAATCTAAAAATATTTTAACAAGACAATATCAATTATATCTTTATTTTATAAACAAAGTTACCATTAATTTCCCAGTTTAGTATTTTACCATATATATATATATATATATATATATATATATATTGTTAATATTGTACAAGTATTGTTTTCAAAATTATTTAAAAATCAAAACCCAAAAATAAAATAAACAAAAATATACATGTGTTAAAAAGTGCATCATTATTATATTGTTTATGAGAAAATATAATTTTACCCTTATCCAGCTAAAATTGACTGACGGAACTTAATTAGAGGAACTCATTTTTCACTCAAGAAAAATGTAAGGACCAATTTTGTTACTTTTGTAAAAGTCGCAAACAACTTAAAATTTTAAAAAGTTAAGGACCTAATTAATAATTAGCCTTTAAAAAAATCAAACAAAATAATTGAATGGAAAACATTAAATTCTATTCAGGGTTAAGTTGAAAAATCAAACAGGACATAAATCAAATTCCAACCAAGTAATTCAAATTCCAAGTTCCAACCAAATTAAACTAACTAATTAAGGGGTCGTTTACTTTTTTCATTTAAAACTTAATGTGTCTGAATTGAACTAATTAATTTGTTTTGTTTTGTTTTGTTTTATTTTTTAGGAGGTCAAAAAACTTTTAAATATCAAAAAATAACTTTAAATTAAAAGTAAAAATTTCTGACCTTTAACTTTATTCCAAATCACAATACTACAAATATAATAGTTTTTTTTTTCAAGTCTATCCGTTTAAAGAAGATATATTTTCAAATTTATCATAATTTGATATGTTGTAGAATTATTTTTTTTAATATATTTCTTATTTTAAATTGCTTTTATAATAAAATAAAAAAACTCTAATCACATAAAAAAAAAATTAGAGACCCATTATTGTCGCTCTTTAAATAAGTCTAGAGGCCCATTTTTTTTTTAAAAGGACTAGAGGCCCACGTACTGGGTTTATTTATATATATATGGCCCATATATATTTAAGTAGAGACTCATACACTTTTTTTTAATTTTTTTTTTAAGTCAATATGTACTTAATCGTACAAAAGTCTGAAGGTCAACAATTTATATATATATTTTTGTTAACCGAAAATTCGTTCAAAGTAAAGAATATCGATAAACACCCTCAACCCTCAACCCGGTAGGCTATGGGGTAGGTGCTTTATACCTTTGGAGATCTGGATAGATAAAAGAGTAAGGAGTATGGTGCGGTAGATAGAAGACGAGTCATCCCACCCCACCCGTCGGGTTTCGTGCATATGTGTATAGATTTATATGAAATACCAACATTAGGTTGTGGAAGAACAAAGAATTATAAATGTAAAAATAGAAAATGCAAGAAGAAAATTATTAAGAGACCTTATAATAAAAATAACACACAGGTTTTTTAAATATATTAATAACAAAAAAGATACAGTTAAAAAGGCTTTTAAAATTAAGAAAAAGGTTTATAAAAGAAAAAACCATAAAAAATGTAAATGTTATTTATACATAAAGATAGGACATATTAAACCAAACTGTCCAGAACCTAAAGGACATGTTATTTGCCGCATTACAAATCTATTAACTTTTCAATTAGTTGGACAAGTCATAACAAATTTCAGTATACTTAGAGTTGGAACAGGCTTGCTAACTTTCCTACATATATCCAACTCCAATGACCACATTTTTTTAACCTTCCAAATACAAATGACACAAAGTCTCGGTCGAGATCAAGATAATGCAAATATTCTAGGATCATAAATATAGTCAAGTGTTCTGAGACTGCACCTTAGACCTCTTAACCATTTTCAAGTATTTTCGCTAATGTTTTTATCAGACACGGGCTTTAAAACCAAATGCACTTTTTACTTAATGGGGCTTTCAAAATGGATGTATGGAAATATATTTTCAATTCTGAGTCAATTATACCTGTAAACTATGAACTTGTGACAGTTTATTCTTATCCGATTATTTACCAAAAAAGATTTAACAAGTGAACTCTAAAGGAGAACAAAAAAACAGAAACAGAAGTTAAAAGAGCAAATCCCACGGGCAACGAAAAGGATATGTCTGTCATAAAAGATACAAATAAATAAATAAATAAAGGGTAGTGTTAACATGTGTCTAAGGGAAAAACAACCTCCAGAATGAAGAAGGGGGCAAATCGAGTTAACAATGTACAGTACTAGCTATTGCGGCTGAACAAGCAAGCACCCAACCATAGAATTGCATAATGAGTCTAGATTCCATCTTCAGAAAACTCTTTTGGATCCAAAACTAGTAAGCATTTGCAATAATTTATGTCATAGACTGAGTAACAAAAATCAAACTTCCATTTCATTGAGTAGTCTAACAATTTATTTCCACCCCAATACTAGCACAGATGACATGAAACTGTACTTAAACAAAGCTTCAATGAAGTGCTACTGCTACATAATATACCATGTTTCTGCAAAAAGATTATGAGAGTTTAATTAAGGAGCTGTTGATACCTTCTACCTTGATAACAAAAATGAAGACTGCTCGGAGGTAGTAGGAATTATAATAGGTTTTTCAAATCCTTTCTCTGCTTTCAGAATATCTGACTTGAGCTTTGCTATTTTTGTTGTAACTGCCTCACCTCAGTGACACAGACCATATCAAAATAATTGATTCAAATCCTTGCTGTCCAACTAAAACTTTTGCAAACTCATAAAAAGTGCTAAATCAATTTTTAACGGTAAAAACTCAATATTGAACACATGGCCTAAAAACTTTCAACTTAAACAAAGATTTTACATCTATCGTTCCATCATAATCTCATTTTCTGATATCTTTGAACAAACAAAAATACTATAACAAAATAAATAAATTAACCAACAAACCAATTTTCTCAATGAATAAGAGCACAATTCCTAAAATAAATGTGTTGCAGGGTGGGCCAGCCTATAGACACAATGTCTTGCTGCTGAATAAATGTGGCGACGACTGAGACTAAGATAAACAGAAATCAATAATAATACCTGTATTCCCTGCCAAAAATGTTCTACTCTACCCGCCAAGCTCAACATCTTTCACTGGAATATTTTCCACTCCCTCCTTCAAAAGTCTAATTTCCTCTTCTGTGAGGCTGTTCTTTGAATGGGGTAAGGTCTTGGTAGACTGCTTATCAGCCTCTACAGCCCAACTATATATTATCATGCCAACAACTGCAAGGAGCATCCCAAGTATGTTTTTGAAAGTCAACTCGGAATCAAAGAGCAGCCATCCCAGTGTGAGAACACAAACTGTTTTCATGTGACCCAAAACTTGGAAGGAAACTGCTGAAAATCGCCCGATGCAGAGGTACTGACTCACATTACAGAACACTGCTAGGGTGCACGATAGAAGAATGAAAAACTGCATATATTTACACCAGCCATTCGATAGAGTTAGCAAAAGTCTTTTCCTGCACATGTATCCATGCACAGATGCTTATAAAACTCCAGAAGGATAGAGAAAAAATGGAGAGAGAATGAGTACTCACGATGGCCCCAGAAGACATCTTGTAATTTGTTATAAGTTTTCCATTAAGATAGTAATCAATAAAGGGACCAAAAACAAGGAGGGAGAGAGCTTGTATTGGAGCTGTCTTACTCAGCAATTCAAAAGATCCAATCGAGTACTTCTTCTGTAAGGAACCTATTGTCTGCCCACCAGAAACGTTAAATAGAGTCGATTTCCACAAAGGCTATGGACATTGTATTAAAGAAAATCACAAGTTTTTTCAGAAAGATATTTAGTATCATGACCCAACAAGAATTCAAAAGATTGTACTAAAGTCCCACAAATTTGACTCACGTAATTTGAGAGAATTAAACTTATAAAATTGTTAGAATTATGAAGTTGAAGTTCATTTAATGATTGTAATTAGTGGTTGTTTGATGGGTGTCAATAGCTGTAGTTAGGTGGGATGGTTATTGTCAAGTGTAATTACTATCTCTCTTCTTTCTAGGTCTCCTACTTGTATTTAACCCCTTCTTCTTTATGTCAGAATCAAGAAAGCATATTATTTTTGTTATTCTTCATGGTATCAGAGCCCCTTCTTACCTAGGGATTCCTTCTTGACTTTCATTGTCAATATTTTTTGCTTTTTCCTGGCCTCCATTGCCATTGTTTTTTTCTTTTTCTGCTTTTTCCTGACCTTCATTGCCATTGTTTTAAATCAACCTGCATTGTTGAATAATCTTTAAAGTTCTTTCTTGTTGTTTCAAACTGCTACCTAAATCATGTTTGATACGCCCAAATCCATCACCCTTGCAAACCCTGTTCACATTGAAAACCCAACACTTTAGCTTACTACTTCCAAACTTGATGAGAAGAATTTTATGGAATGGAGTCAATCTGTACAAATTTCCTTGAAAAGTAAAGGGAAGTTTAAGTATGTTAGTGGAGCTGCTCAACCATATGATGAGAAAGATCCAAAGTATGAGAGTTGGGATACAGAAACCTACATGGTAATGTCTTGGCTGCTTCACTCCATGGAACCTAGGATCAAGAAAACCTACATGCTACTGTCAAATGCCAAAGATATTTGGGATGCTGTAAACAAGACATATTCCAAAGTTGAGTCCGTAACTCAGATTTTTCAGATCAAGAGGAAGATTTACAACACTAAGCAGGGATCTACGAGTGTTACTGATTACTACAACACTCTCCAAGGACTGCTGACTGAGCTTGACCTATACCAGAATGTTGAACTAAAATCGTCTAAAGATGTAAAAACTATAAAAGATCTTATGGAAAGGGAACGAGTCATACAATTCCTACTAGGACTCAAGTCAGATTATGATCAAGCTAGAGACAGAGTGCTTGGAAGAGATCCGCTGCCCAACCTGGATGGAGCTTTTGTAATCATTAGAGGGGAGGAGAGCAATAAAGAACTAATGAGCACCAAAAACAAGGAGGAAGGTGACACAACTGCTGAAAACTCTGCACTTGCAGCAAGAAGAATTGTTGATAACAAGAAGTCTCAAGACAAGGAGAAGTTGTGGTGTGGCTACTGCCACAATCAGAGGCACACTAAGGCTATGTACTAGAAGCTTCATGGGAAGCCACAAAATCTTAAACGACACAAGGAGGACCTCCTCCCAACCAGTCAGGTCATGCAAATCAAATCACAACTGTGACTGGTAATCATGGACAAGGAACTGACATGTTGAATCAAATGAATGTAGAGAGACTTAAGCAACTGCTAAATCAACTGGACAGTCCCAACACCAACACCAGTTTCAGCACCTCTGTTACAGGTTCTTGCTCAATGGCCTCTTCAGGTACACAAGCACCTTTAATATCTAGTAAAACCCACTCTTGCACCTGGATCATTGATTCAGGTGCATCTGACCACATGACCAATTTACCTAATATCTTCTCTAATTATTCACCATGTTCTGGTAAGCAAAAAATTAGGGTTGCTGATGGTAAGTTTTCCTCGGTTGTTGGTCAAGGGACTGTAAAAATTTCAGACATAATTATTTGACATTCTGTTTTACATGTTCCAAACCTTAACCATAATTTGTTATCTTTTATGAAGCTCACAAAAGACCTAAATTGCTCAGTTAATTTTTTTCCTCTTGGTTGTTATTTTCAGGATCAATCGGGGAAGATGATTGGGCTTGGTACGCTGAGAGATGGACTCTACTACCTGGATACAGATTAGAGTGGAGAAGGAGAGTCTCAATGTCTAGTTTCCCATAGTACTAGTGTTGACCAGATTTATCTTTGGCATAGACGTTTTGGACACCCACCATTTACATAACTGGAAAAATTGTTTCCAACGTTATTTCAAGGGTTAAATGTCAACAGTTTACAGTGTGAGTCCTGTATTTTGGCTAAAAGTCATCGTACTACTTTTCCAATAAAAGTTCATTTTTCAACTCCTTTCAAACTAATTCATTCTGATGTATGGGGACCATCACGTGTTACTAATGTGTCCGGTGCTTGTTGGTTCGCCACCTTTATTGATGACTGTACTAGACTTACCTGGGTTTACCTAATGAAGAACAAGTCTAAAGCTCCTTGTATTTTCCCCAAATTTCACAAGTTCATAAGAAATTAGTTTAAGGTGAATATATGAGCTTTGAGGTCTGAAAATGGGAGGGAGTATTTTAATAAGGAACTTATGTCATATCTATCAACTGAGAGCATATTACACCAGTCAACATGCATTGACACACCCCAGCAGAATGGTGTGGCTGAGAGGAAGAACCGACACCTTCTTGAGGTTGCCCGATCTCTTCTATTTCAAACCGGGGTACCAAAGAATTTTTGAGGAGATGATGTCCTTACAGGAGACTACCTTATCAACAAAATGCCTACAAGAGTAATAGGAAACCAGTCCTGTTAAAAAGTTGATGGAATTTTTTCCATGTCTAGGAATTGGGTTTTTACCACCAAAGGTATTCGGTTGTGTGGCATATGTCCATATTCAATCTCCCGTACGCAGCAAGCTTGATTCTAGAGCTCTAAAATGCATATTTTTAGGATATTCCCCTACAAAAAAGGGATATAAGTACTATTGTCCCACTAATAAGAAAACATATATCACTATGGATGTGATTTTTGTGGACGATCAGTGTTACTACAACAACACTTATCTTCAAGGGGAGAGTAATGCAAACAAAGAAGTGAAATGGGAATAGGATGTAGAAGAGGCTGCCTATCCTAATCTGAACATTCATTTGGAGTCAAAAGAGGTGTTAACAACCTTTTTTGACAAAGGTCCAAAGAAGAATTTTCCATCAAACTTATACCTGTTAAGTTCCGGATCGAGACCAGTTCTCAGGTACCATGAAACAGTGACACCACAATACACCTCATCCATCTGGTAGAAAGAATGGTACCAAGAAGGTGCCATCATGCTAGAACAAATGCCACGACAGCAAGAGTACAACGGTACGTCAAGGTACCGCACCCGTAAAGGTACAAAATCATCATATCCAGTGTTCTACAAAACGTGATAAGGCACGTCTCCATAGCGAAATAAAAAAAAAACGTTATGAGGCGTAAGCCTCATAACAGGTCAATGAGGCTTACGCCTCGATACGTCTCATAACTGGTCAATAAGGCTTACGCCTCAATTGTGAACAATTTTCTATTGGGTTGTGAAGGCTTTTGAAGCCCAATTTAACCCTTTTAATTCAGTCCATCTAAAATTATAAATTTGTGGGGTTTTAATTATTTTTAAAGCCCAAATAAGAGGCCCATTTGTAAAAAAATAAATAAAACCCATTTGTCCAAAGTCAAAACCCGTTATTAGGGTTTGTTATTAACCATTCACTGATCAATAGCACTTTCTTTTCTCCTGTGTTCTGCTCTGCTGCTCTTTTCCAAACCACAGGTATGTTACTTCTTCTTTCTTCTTTCTTCTTTCTTCTTTCATTTTTCTTCGATTTTTTTGTCAATTTCTTGTTTCTTTTTCCTTCATTTTTATGCATCTTTCTTCTATCTCCAACCAACTCGTTTTAACTTATAAGTTATAAACTATATCTTTTTTTGTTTTTTTGTTTTTTCAGTTATAAACTGTTATAAATTAAATATAAATTATAAGCTGAAGTATTTATTGTAAGTTAGTTATAAATTAGTTATAAATTGTAAGTTATAAGTTTTAAGTTATAAACTATAGTTGTAAATTAGTTATAAATTGTAAGTTAGTTATAAATTTTAAGCTATAAACTATATCTTGTATAATGTATAAGCTGATCTGCTGATGTATAAACTATATATTTCTTGTAATTTGTAAGTTAGTTGTAAATTAGTTATAAATTGTAAGTTATTTTACTTATTTACATATCAATTATAAATTTTTAGTTATTAACTATATCTTGTATAAATTATAAGCTGATTTGCTGATGTATAATTGCACGTCTTTTTGTAAGTTAGTTTTTAAATTATAAGTTGATCTACTGAGTGCTGAATGTTGATGTATAAGCTGTGAGCCTGTGATTTTGTAAGCTGATGTATAAGCTGTTTTTTTTAGTATTGCGTATTAAAAACTGTTTTGCTATGTGTTTTGTTTTTAGTTTATACAGACTTTTTATTAACTTTGTGTTGATTATTTGATAATCAAACATGTTGAGGAGTAGGAGTAGTATTACTAAAGGTAGAGCTAGAACCGATCTGGTTTGGAATCATTGTAAAGAGGTGGAACGGGGGAGACGGAAAGTCTTACAAGTACGTGGTGTGTAATTATTGCAACCAAGAAATCAAAGGCGGTGTTTCAAGGTTTAAACATCACCTTGCTCAAACACAAAAAGATGTGAGGAAGTGCCCTTTAGTGCCACAAGAAGTTAGAGATGAAATGAAGTTATTTTTGAGGAAAAAGGAGATTACTAAGGAAGCTATCGAATGGAGTTTTGATGAGAAGGTGGATAGCGGTTCTTATTACCATCCACATCCATCTTTAGAAGAAATTCAAGAAATGGGAGGATCTTGTCCTAGTGGTGGTGGTGGTAGTGGTAGAATAAGTTCAAGGGGAGTCTGATGACCAATCGATCTGTTCTTTCCAAGCAAAGGCAATGAGCATGGAAAGGAACATGTTACTCCAAAGGATGCAAAGGATGCAAAGGAAGCATGGCAGCTTGTTACAATGGATGTGGGACGATTCTTTTTCGAGAATGGAATCCCTATGAATGTAGTTACAAGTCCTTCATTTTCTAACATGTGTAAGTCACTTGGAGATTATGGTCGGGGTTACAAAGTTCCAAGTTGTTATGATCTTTTTACTTGGGTGTTGCAGAAAGAAGTAGAAACAACGAACACAATTGTTGATGATGTAATGAAGACATGGAAAACAACTGGAGTAACTATAATGTCAGATGGTTGGACTGACATTAGAGGAAGAAGTTTGCTTAATTTCCTTGTCAACAATCCTAAGAACTGTTTTTTTTAAGACTAGTGATGCTTCTGATACGGTGAAAGACGTTGGTTTGATCTTTCACTTGATTGATGATGTTATGGAAGAAGTTGGGGAAGACGTCGTAGTTCAGGTTGTAACAGGCAATACCTCAGTTTATAAAGCCACCGCTAGATTATTAATGGAGAAGAGAAAGCATCTTTATTGGACTCCTTGTGCAGCACACTATATTGACTTGATTCTTGAAGACTCGAGGAAGTTGAATGAACATAAGAAAGCATTGTCCTAGGCAAAGAAAGTGAGCAACTACATATATAACCATGGGTGGGTTTTACCATTAATGAGGGAGCACACAAAATGTGAAATTATTCGCCCAACCACCACAAGATTCGCAACAGCATTTTTGACCTTACAAAGCATTTACCAATCCAAGGATGCTTTGGAAATGGTGTTTGTTTCAGATAAATGGAAGTCTTCTACATATTCTAAAAAGAAAGAAGGGAAGGAGATTAAACATATTGTGTAGCAAGATAAATACTTTTGGCCAAGTGTGGTTTATGCTATTAGAACCACACAACCTTTGGTTAAAGTGTTAAGGTTAGTTAATTGTGATGAGCCGACTATGGGGTTTCTTTATGGTGCTATGGATGAAGCAAAAAAGGAGATTTCAAGGAATTTAAAAAGAGAGTTGGGTGCTTATAAGGAGATTTGGGAAATCATTGACAAAATATGGGAGTTTCAAATGCATAGGCATTTGCATGCAGCTGCTTATTTCATGAATCCCCAATATCAATACGCAGATAATTTTTCCACACATTTAGAGGTTAGATCGGGTTTGTTCCAAGTCATGGACAAACTTATTGTGGATCAAGAAGAGAGAGCTAGCAAATGTCCAATTGGATGCTTTTGTTGATAAAAGAGGAGTATTTAGGTATTCAATGGCTCAATCAACAATTAAGAAGCGTTCTCCCGGTAAGTAATTGTAGTACTAATACTTTTAAGATTCTCAGTTACTTAGAATACAATATATTATTCACTTATTTGTTTGGGAGTTTAATGCCTATTTTGTGTTTAATGTAGCTGATTGGTGGAATACATTTGGGCATGAAACTCCCGAATTGAAGAAGTTTGTAGTGAAAGTTTTAAGTCTAACTTGTGCGGCTTCGGGATGTGAGCATAATTAGAGTACATTTGATCAAGTAATCTCTAATTTAAACTTGTTTTTTTTCCTTAAATACTCCGAAGTAAATTAAATACTCATTCCTAGTTTTGTCTTTTTTAGGTCCACACAAAGAGAAGAAACTGTTTGACTACAACTAAGATGCATAAGTTGGTTTATGTAATGTACAACAAGAAACTAAAGGATAGACACTTGAAAACGCAAAAACTCAAGGAGAATGAAGATCCATTGGTTCTTGATCGTGTGCCATCAGATGATGAGTGGATGCTTGATAAATCGAATGTAAATGATGGACGTGATGATGATTTTGATTTCAATGTTGTAGGTGGGGATGTTACCACACTTACTAACAACAGTGTGAATTTTGGGACATCATCAAAGAAGAGAGGATCCTCCAACCAAAGATAAAGGAAAAGAATTAGCATTGATAGATGATGAAGATGATGAATTGATAGACATGGATGGAGAGGAGGATATAAGTGTTGGACATGATAGTGAATCGTCACTAAATTTTTCAAGTGACGAAGAATGATGATGTGGAGTGAATGAGTGGTCATAATCATGAATTTATGAACAATTTTTCATTTTATTGTGTTATGAACTTGTTATTTTATATGGTTATTAGTTACCATTTGAATTATGAACTTATTGCCTTAATTGTTGTTTTATAGAATATGAAATATTGGTTGTTTACTTGTTTTATGAATGATGAATTATAAACTTATTGATTGTTTTATGTGTTTTAAGTTTTAATCTCTTCCTAATAAGGCTTACGCCTCAATACGCATTGAGGCTTACGCCTCACCTTAGTAGAGGAAATCGCCACAATACTGAAAACGTGTTTTAGAACTCTGACCGTATTTCTCCTCCAACAATGTGGAAGAGAAGGTTGACCTCTCCGGCCATTCACAACACCATTAATGGAGATAGTCAACCCTATTAATGGAGATAATCAACCACATTAATGGAGATAATCAACCCCATTAATGAAGATAGTCAACTCTTTAATGATCATTCACAAAGCTATTAATGAGAGATCAATCAACTCTTTAACGGTCATTCACAATGCCATATCAATACCATGTAAGTATTCCTATGACTGCGAATTGATTAACCAAATCAATGGAGTGTGCAACAAGAATTAAAACCTATAGATATGACAAAGCTCTCTCCAAGAAGGGCATCCAAGATTTGATCCAGAAATCGACTTAAAACAGAGACGCCTAAAGTATAAAAAAGACCGCGCTCGAATACCTTCTACACTACCATTGTATCGTCATCTACTACACATCAATTTTCACCACGAATATATCGGTACCAGGTTGTACCCCTCAAATAGTGACCTACTAGGTCGCGGTTACTACTATTGTAAGCTCTCCGGAACACCTATGTTGTACTACCATACAGTTTGTGTAAGCTCCCCGAAGCAATCGTGATAATACTCTAAATTCAATTCCTAATTTCGTTCCTTATATTTTTGATGATATTGAGATTCCTATTGCTCTAAGAAAAGGGGTTCGTAGTTGTACACAACACCCTATGTCACATTTTGTATCTCTGCAAAATCTATCTCCACTGTATAAAGCTTTTTTCTCATCTATTATGTCTCAAAAGATCCCTACATCTGTTCAAGAAGCTCTAACATCAAGGCCATGGAAAGAGGCAATAAATGCTAAATTGATGGCACTAGAAAAGAACTAAACATGGTAGATAGTGGACCTACCAAAATCTAAGAGAACTGTTGGTTGCAAGTGGATTTTCCCCATAAAATACCAACCAGATGGGACATTGAACAGGTACACAGCCAGACTCGTTGCGAAACTTATGGCATTGACTACCATGAGACTTTCGCACTGGTGGCAAAGATGAATACCATTCGGATTCTTCTATCTCTAGCAGCAACAAAAGAATGGTCTTTACATCAATTGGATGTGAAGAATGCATTCCTTCACAGAGAATTAGAAGAAGTATATAAATGCCACTAGGGTACATGGAAGAATTGAAAGGGACCAAAGTCTACAAATTGAGAAGATCCCTCTATGGACTGAAATAGTCACCACGGGCATGGTTTGGGAGGTTTACTAGAGCTATGAGAAGCCAAGGCAACCGCACATTATTCATAAAGAATTCCATGGGAAAAGGAATTACAGTCCTAATTGTGTATGTCGATGAAAATATCATGACTGGCGATAATCATGAAGAAATAGCTATTTTGAAGACCTATCTTGCAATAGAATTTGAGATCAAAGACCTAGGAAGGCTGGGATATTTCTTAGGAATTGAGATTGCTCAGTCAAAACATGGGATATTCATTTCCTAGCAAAAATATACTCAAGACCTACTGCAAAAGGTTGGAATGACTGGCTGTAAACCAATTGATACACCAATTGAGACGAATCATTGGCTTGGAGAACTAAAAGAAGGAGAAGAACCAGTAGACATAGAAGAATACCAGAAAATGGTGGGTAAACTCATCTATTTGTCCCACACAAGGCCTGACATTGCTTATGCTGTAAGCGTTGTCAGTCAATTCATGCACTTACCTAAAGTCCCACAGTGAAGCTGCTTATAGGATACTAAAGTATTTGAAAGCAACGCCAGGCAAAGGGCTGTTATTTTGAAAAAGGGAAGGTCTTAAGCTTGAAGCCTATACTGATGCAGACTAGGCAGGATCTAAGCCAGATAGAAGGTCAACCACAGGGTACTGCACGTTACTAAGTGGGAACCTGGTCATTTGGAGAAGCAAAAAACAATTTGTTGTAGCACGCTCTAGTGCATAAGCAGAATTTCGTGCCATGGCTCTTAGCATATGTGAGCTGCTATGGATCAGAATTATTCTATCTGACCTACAAGTTAGAATCGAAGGTCCAATGATGATGTACTGTGACAACTGACAACAAAGCAGCAATAAACATTGCACACAACCTTGTTCAGCATGACCGAACCAAACATATTGAAATTGACACATTTTATCAAGGAAAAGCTTGAGTCTGGATAGATTTGTGTCCCCTATCTTCCCTCTTCTGGTCAACTTGCAGATGTCCTTACAAAAGGACTTCCAAATGCTACATTTCAGAACCTAATCAGCAAGCTTGGGATGCAAAGTATCGTTACATCAGCTTGAGGGGGATGTTAGAATTATATAGTTGAAGTTCATTTAATGATTGTAATTAGTGGTTGTTTGGTGGGTGTAAATAGCTGTAGTTAGGTGGGATGGTTATTGTTAAGTGTAATTACTATCTCTCTGCTTTTTAGGTCTCCTGCTTGTATTTAACCCTTTCTTCTTTATGTCAAAATCAGGAAAGCATATTATTTTTGTTATTCTTCAAAAATATTACGGGTTATGGTGGGTCAAAGTTTCAAACTGTTAAAATTTGCTAAGAGAAAACTGTTAGATATCTACTTTCAAGCTGAACAAAATCAAGATAATAAAAGAAATTTTAGCATACAAGTTATGTCACAAAACTTTAAAATAGAGTTAGCTTATTAGATTTTTTACTCGGTGCGCACTGATATAAAATGCATCAGTGCATTGTATGTGGATCATAGATTATAGAGAAGCACTGACAAGTGTATGCAGATCGAATCAAAACAATTGAATCTAATGGTCCACAATCAAAACACTTATATATATTTATCGGTGCGTACTGAGGAGAAAAGATTATGTGTTTTTGGTTTCTTTTCCCATTTTCAATCTCTTGCTACTATATTCCATATATCAATGTAAAATATATGGAATAAAACTCCCGCACTAAGCAAAGCAACACTGGGTTAGCTTATCTCATTTGCTGTTTGTACTATTAACAAGAACATCATTGACTTAACTTGCATTTATTATGTAAGTTAAACTTTTCTCTTTGATACTCAGAAATCCCCAACTTCTTTGTTCACCAATCTCTTGCACAAGTGCATGACCCCAGGAAATTTGGACCCCAAAAGCGTTTGGTTAAAGCCATGTAAGTTCAAATTGATAGTACCAGCTATAACTTAGTTGATGAGATCTGTTATGAGCCAAGTAAATTAAAATTACATTTGCATGTAAGAGACCATGGATTGAATCTCACTCACACTGTAGTTTAGGTGGTTTTATATGAATTTTTTTAAGAAGAAAAAATGTATATGCAACTACAAAAGGAAACCTACGGTATATGATGTATCACTTGTGTATGTATCTTATAAAAAACAAGAAGGTTTAGACTTAAGAGATATGAGTCTGAAGCTCAAAGCAAAAGAATTTGAAATTATGTAAAGAATACTTACAATCTGCTGCAAAGATGTAGACAAAACCGCTAGACAGGCACATATAAAGCCTTTGGCATTCACTTTGACATCAGTAACAGTGCAAACACCGACACCGATAACCACAACTATAACAGCTATTTTGACTCGTTTGGAGTAGTTTTTGTTGTGAATGATCCATTCCATAACACAGACGACTGGAATCATGCTGAGTTTGGAAATCTGTGATAATAAAAGAGATGATTGATATAATAATTAATATGAAAAGGAAAGATAAGTTAGGAAAAATAGAAAAAGGAAGAGGAGATACTTGGTAGAATCCGACAGAATTGAGCATGAGGCTGAAGTTCATGCAGGTAATAGAGGTATTGGCAACAATAGAGAACCAGAGAAGCTCCCACAAAGGAACATACTTGGATGCGGAGAATCCAGTTGCATTTGACACCAAACCCACCAAAGCCGTTACAGCGAAGTGGAAGCCGGTTAAGGTCGTGGCTGCAACATCATCAATAGAGCATTAATAAGGGATGGATCCAGGTGGAGAGATCCGATTAATGAAATAAAAAATGAAAATGGTAAGAAAACGAATCCAGATCGGAGAGGAGAGACAGACCAAAGCTGAAAGCGTAACCGGAGTTGGCCATGAGCTGCTTGTTGGCCATAATAATTCCGACAGAGCTTATAACGTTCATGGCCCAGGCTCCCATATCTGACACCATGGAGGGTCTCTTCTCGCTCTCCATTTAAATATAAAAATTGGAGGAAGAGGAGTAGGAGATCTCAATTCTCAAGTAAGAAAGGGAATGTTTTTATATGTTAATGCACAATGAGTTATATATTAGAGGGGAATGTGTCGTTGAAAACAAGAGATCTCGACACAAAAAGAAGTATCACGTTTTCTGGCTGCCTACAAATGCCCCCTCCATCCTCCTTTCTCCTTCTCCTCCACCTCACTCTCTTAAGAGTTCCCGTTTTTTTATTTTACTTTACCATGTAAAGTAAAACCTTCTCTTTCTGTTACCAATTTGTTCAATTCAATCAACGTACATTCAGCATCAGTGTACTACTACCGATAGTCGATATCTTTATTATTTTACGGAAACCTTGAGGCTTTATCTCCAACATCTTCTCACTCTTTCTCTTTCTCTTTCTCTTTTTATAATTTATATAAAATAATTCATTTTCCAAGAGAGCGAGCTATCAGACCTCATCACATGCTTCACCTGTCACAACTGACATCTGTCGTGGAAAGCAAAAACAGATTTCTCGGCCCATTTTGTAGTGTTTCTTTCGCATTCATATCATCTTGTTAGGCCTCAATTTATGATACATAAATGGTTTAACATTCAATATCTCAAGTTACTTTTTTTACCTAAAACTACGATTACAAGATTCAATATCTAATATTTTGCAAAACTTGACTTTCAAATGAATTACCTGAATGCAGACATACATCATCGCATCAAAACTTTAGCTACATTACAATATCATCAACCTCCAAGTAATGAACACACTCAGCAAACACTTTAATCTAAATGTACAACTGTGAATCTGACACATAACACACGTACATACAAAAATAGACAGGGGCAGAACCCAGACCCGCTGGATAAACTAGTCACTGGCACCCAGATACAAACAGTGGAAAGAACTATCATCTGCAAGAATTTCCCCTTTTGTCTTTCAATTTGGAGCTAGGATGTGCTTCCTAGATCATCTACTTGTACAGATGCATCCATCAAATGCAAACTCAAGTCCCTTCCCTACTGCACCCATAACATTATACATATGATATGCGTATACTACAAGCATCAATCCACCAATCAGATTTCTTCATCCTCAATCCTTGCCTGCTGCAGGATGTCTTTGTGCACCTGGTGGTGCCATCGGTCTTGGGAAGTTATACTTCAACTGAACGTCTGCCAAGTTGGGAACGTCCACATATGGGCTCTGGGATGTTCAATTGTTAAGGGGGATGGGAGGAAAAATAAAGATAAAAAACATGGATAAGAATGTAGGATACATATAGGCATTTGTCAAGAGCAAAACACATGCATGGAATTTGCATATCATAATAAGGCACAGATTTTACATATATAATAATTCTATATTTGATCTCTCTGTCAATTAATCAATATAATCTTTAACTTACATTTCTGGTTATTTAGCAATTTATTGGACTCATAACATTAGTTACAGCAGTAGATCACATACAAAACTTTTATTTTTGACAGGGAAGATAATTTACTAATTGAAAAGGAAGTGAGGAACTAAGAGAAAACAGTTTTTCCGCCCAAACGATCATATCCACTTATAAGCACTCAGGCATTTGACAAATAACAGGATTCCAAGTATCAGATTTATAAAATTCCAGGCATCATTGAAACATATGCCTTTGATCTTCTGATAAATACATTGCCACACACTACAGAGAGCTAAACTGCACAGACTACATTATCTCATCTTAATTTGTTCCTATATGATCTTTCAAAATTTGTGGCTTTTGGTATGATTAAAAACATAAGATATGCCAACTGTTTCCTCTGTTCTAAACAGAAAATTACTCTGCGTGTGTGCGCGTGTACCTTTTGGTAGGAAAGACAACCATTGCCTACACATACATGTAACTATTAATAAGATTACAAGAATCTTAGGTATTATGGGGCCTTGCCTACTTGATCTCTTTCATGTCTGATTTGTTATACCTTTGATGTTTCCTACACTTCATTCTTACATATTGAAATTTGACAAGATAAAATTACAATGAACAATACGATTCTGACTCTTGTCAGTGATATTTCCTTTGCCATAGCGGCAACCTTTTATTATTGATTACCCATAAATTAATAACTAGTGTATTAAACAAATGATATGTATGTCATAAGGATGAACATAATGAGCTTATCAAAAAGCAGTAAAGACGTACCTGCGATGCAAATGTAGAATGAGATGGTTCTTCACGATCTAAAGATTTTGGTGATGCATCAGGAGAACAAGCATCAGTGTGCAGCCCATTTCCGTTCAGTTTATGTACTCCACCACTTAGCACAGTCTCACTATCACTTCCGTTGGCTGATTTGGCCCCCTAAATTTGTGCCATTGTTTCCAGAGAAGTTACGCATTTAGTGGGGAATTCAATCAGTAAAAATTGAACAAAGTTGTGAAGAAAGGAATGAGAATCAATACCTGGAAAATTTTACCAAGTGTTTTCAACCCCTTTGCTCGTGCACGAATCTCTTCTTTCTTGGCATTGTTATCTTGAAGAACCTAAAATAAATTATTTGTAGATTACCACCTAAGAAACTGGACCGAAAAAATCTAACCCAATGCAAGCAAAAGATCATGAATAACAAAAAGCTAGCAAAACAACCATTTGACAAACGCGAGAAAGTGTGGCTTCAATATCAGCTACGTTAAGTTTCCACAAAGAATCTATCATCAATTTCTTGTGGGATTGCATGTACTCTTCAAGCTCTTCCTCGGTATAATTTCCTTCAGCATTAAGCTGCTTTTTCATGTCCTCCTGCAGCTGGATCAAAGCAATGGCACCTAACACCACCAGCAAAAATACCAAAAGAATGGGAAGTTCATTAGCCTCTACAAATTTTCCCTCTCGCGGCATTTTTTTTCTTGCAAGATTTAAACAAAAAGCTTCTCCGACCCCATTCCACTATTTGGTATTGTAACTAATTTCAATGACATTAGCCCCTTAACAGTGCATAAGCAGAAGCGATAACGTTGTTAATAGATCATCAAAAAGTTCTGCATAAGTATGTGTATGTTTATTAAAACTACAATCACTGTAAAAAAAAAGCAGCAACCATAACTCCATCAACAGGGCAGATTAATTATTTTTTTTGCTAAAAAAAAAGCAAGAAAGAAACACCCAGGCACATGCCTGAGAAAACGAAAGCGAACCTAACTCAATGCTACTTTGTACCCAATGCAGAACCAAAGAGTAACAAAAAAAATGAATGTTGACAAGGCAGCAGCACATACTAACCTGTTGCAGCTGTCACTTGAGATTTGATATAGTGTCCTTTGTTTCTAAACCATTCAGCAATAAATGGCACCCCAAGATATATGGCTTTCTTCCCAAGCTCTTTTGCTGCTTGTCTTGCATATATATAGCCAATTGTATTCAACATGTCAACACCATAAGCTGTAGAAATCAGACCACAAACAAGTCAGAAAAGAAGAGTTTTCCACTGTATAAAATTTAAGGTGTGAAATTGCAACAGATGAAGGAAGATGATTCCAAAGACGAAAATGACAAAACTCCAGTCCCAAAATTTTACTCCATAAACATTACTGGTTCAAATACAAAGCCCATTTTTATAAAAGGAGAAATATAAAACCCATTAAAAGAATAAAAAATCTGCTCGATAAAATCAGAACTATGCCTCAGCACTGCATTGCAGAACATTAGTAAAGTGTGCGTCTCTGAACTGTAATTCAAAAATTGATTTCATTGGCATTAGCACTAGCATTCACCAGAAGCCAATTTTGCCTTTATTGATAAATTAATTACTGAGACCATCATAGCCACAAGATCATAAAGTTGTTACACAATGGGGAAATGTAACAGTAGTCATGCAGAGAGAGACTTTATTTGTATTTTTATCTCTCATTTTCAGGATATTAAAGGCAGTCTATTTATTAGTACAGATGTATTACCCGCATTAGATAGTCTTGAAACTTCAGCTTTAGCATAACTAACAAAGTCCTCCTTGTTCCCTTTTACATATTGATTGAGTCTATCTTTTAGCAAATCTACAAGTTTTTCTTCTCTTTCCTTCTGAACAACCTGTAATAAAAATATAATTTACACTTTGGCACTATTATTAGTGAATGGTAGGCCATGCACTAAGCACCGTTTAAATACAAAGATTGAGCATAAATAAACAATTATGAACTGGTCACATCTTACCCGCAGCCACACAAGACTTCTACTTTTGAAAACAGAATCAACATAGTAATTATTATTTTTAATAAAACATAGAAATCGGACCATGTAATTTGTCAATTCTTAAAAATAATAGCCTAGTTGTATCTTCCCATAAGTTATAGAAAAACAAATTATACCATCAGATGATGGATTCCATCCTCTTTTGTGAGGTGTAAAGACAAGATAGCTAAATTATCGTACCAAAGAACTATAGAGTTCCACTATTTCATCCTAAAACATGCTGCTGCTGAGTAAGTTTGGATTGGGCTTAACGAAGTTAGCCAATATATCTATCCTATAATTGAATAAAAAACCGCAATCCTCAGTTCCTCACAAGATAGTAAATTGCCAAAAGAAAAGAAAATTATTCAACATACATGGTGTTCATACTCAACGAGATTACCAGACTAAGTAACAAAATAAATATTAAAAAACCTATTAAAAATAAGATAAGAAATCAATAAATCCAAATTCTATATAGTGAGATGTAGTTAAGGATTAACCCTCATTTTCTCTTGCAACTTTTTGGTATCAAACTGTTCCCCTTCGGTGAAAATGTCCAGAGAAGCCATCGATGCCATGGCAAGCTGCCCTATGTATTCCTCAAAAAGCTCACTTCCAAAGAGCATCGCAAAGATAGCTGCAGGATCAATAATGGCCTCCCTGCAATAAAAAGGTATCATGTAAATCATAGCAGAGAATAATATTACATTTCAAGTTTCAACAACAAACTAATCATGGTCGGAATACATATAACAGTCTATCTGAGATTAAGAAAAAGAAACTAACGTTGAGATTCCTGATTTCCCATAAGCATCGTATGCTTGCCGTTGGGTTGGATCACTCAGAACCTGGTAAGCCTCTCCCAAAACCTGAATTCAAATGAACCAACTTTAGATAAAAATATACTAATGACTCTTAAAACAGTTAACTCCATTTGTTTTGTAGACAGATTGTATATTTTTATCTTATATCTATTATAATTTATTTAATTTTGATAATGAAAAAAACAAACAGTGATAGCATCAAGAAAAAAAATCAATAAGAAATAATAACTATTCTGGTTTAAAGAAACCCATTTAAAGTATTGTGAATCTTGTGATTGGCCCAATGGCCCCAATACCAAAAGTCCAAGGGGAAACATCATGCTTTCTTAAGATGTATGGGCGTATAAAACATACAAGAAGGCATCTATTGATATTCATACCACAAGGACATGAAATGATTGGATTTCAAGAAGCCTATAGGAATTAAGTCAGTGGTTGAAAGAGCCACAATCAATTTATTCTGTAATTCTTTTAAAAAATTAGCATGTATTTATTATCAGATAGGATTCAAAATAACTGTGTAAGCAATTGAATCATACTGCTCTATGAAGTTAGAAATTATTAAAACAAAAATGGCAACAATTGAGTAGTTTACATACTTTCTGAGTTTAAAGTGAAATCAGATGTCGGAAAAAGTGTAAAACATACCTGAAAATTCTGAGCAGCCTGAGGATCATTTGGGTTTTTATCAGGGTGAACCTGCCGTGCCTGAAAATAAAGTTGACCTTATTGACCATGAGTAGGGGTAAAGAGAAGAGCATTGCTGCAACTCTAACTAATTGAGAAGGAAATAATTCAGATTCAGTTGTTGTTTGTTTTAACTTTTAAGAAATATATAAATATTGTATAAAATGAAAAAAGAAAAAAAAAATCCTTATTCGATTAGGAGATCTGCAGCGGAAATTGAACCACATAACCCTTATCTGTCTATCTAAAAAAATGGAAGATTGAAGATTGGAAGAGAGAGGATGGAATAATAATAAGAATGATACCTTGATGTAATAAGCTTTTTTGATCTCGGCCTCGGAAGCCGTAGGGCTGACCCCGAGCACGTCGTAGTATTCGGTCTCCTTCACCATAACTTCCTTCGATCGGATTATCAGATTCTTTGGAAATCAATCGTAGATGGCGTTACTCTTTCACGCGCTTACCTTTCATTCCTTCAAAGTTGACTATACAATGTTGTTATAGAGTCCCTCTTGCTATTTGATTTTCCTCCTTTTTAACCACCCATCACCCATGTCATTGTATTTCTAAAAAGGGATATTATTGATTTAGTCCCTATATATTTTTTTGATTGTTTTTTTTTCACTCACTTATCCATTTTTCACAAGATTGGTCCCTATATTTTTAAAAACCACTCAATTTCGTCCATCTGACAAGATTTTTGATGGTCAATTGTCACAGAAAATACAAAATGATATTTTTACCCTTGATTTTAAAATATAAAATACAATAAAAAGAAAATTTTTATTTTCATAATTTTATTTATAATTATATATTAATTCTTTTAAAAAATAATAATAATAAATAAATTGAAAAAATTATTCATCATCAGCGACCTCCAACTGAAACAACATCCAAAACCACCATCACTCCACCATCACAGATCTTCATCAATTCATCATCGACCTCTAATTGAAAAATAATCCAAAACCACCATCACAGATCACCAAGACTCCACCTAAACCATCACAGATAACCAAATCCAAAACATCTACCCACATCGATCCTCCACCATCACAGATAACCAAATTCAAAACATCCACCCACACCAATCCTCCACCATCACCATCAAATCATAATCAAAACCACTATCAATCATTATTATTTATCAAAACCAAAACAATCTCAAATTATCACCGAAACCATCTCAAATTATCACTACCACCATACAACAACCTTAAACCCAGAAAACCAAACCACCATCTGATACCAACGAAATCAAACCTAATCGCCCAACCCCACCATCGAAATCAATCTGCAATCACCAATCTACAATCATTAACCACCACAACCATAACCGAAACCAAACATTGTCTACCTCCCAACACCAAAACCCAGACCTGGGCTTGTTTCGGTTAGAACCCAGATCCAGTTCGAACCAAAAATGAGTTTTTGGTTCGAACCCAGTACTG
The DNA here is from genome assembly GCA_032871835.1 of Dipteronia dyeriana. NCBI lineage: Eukaryota > Viridiplantae > Streptophyta > Magnoliopsida > Sapindales > Sapindaceae > Dipteronia > Dipteronia dyeriana. The sequence goes on from CM065296.1 coordinate 122,830,615, forward strand.
GTTCGAACCGGATCTTGGTTCATTTTGTGGAACTGACGGAAGATAAAAGATAAGAGAACCAGATCTTGACGACGCGAGAGTAGCGTCTTCTAGGTTTCATGGAGGTCTTAGAGAGACCGAGAAAGGAGAGAGAGATTGATAAGGAAGAGAGAGAGAGAGAGAGAAAGATAGATGGGTTTACAGAGAGGTCGAGAAAGAGAGAGATCGAGAGAGAGATGGTTTTTGAATGATTAAGTTTAGGTTGAGAGAGAGATTGGCTTTTGAGTTTAAGTTTTGTCGGTGACCGATTTTGATTTTAGGTTTTGTTGGTGGTTGGGTTTGATTTTTGTGGGAGAACATCAATGAAGAATTGATTCTCAGCCACAACCACTCAAAAAAACTGATTTTTTTGCTGGGATTGGTTTTAGGTTTTGAGTTAGAGATGTATTTTATTTTATTTTTTTTATTATTTTTTTAAAATTGTAATTATTATTTTTATAATTTTTATAATTTTTATTTATATATTAATTTAATTATTTAATGTGTAAAGATAAAATTACCTTTAGAACCGTTTAATTTAACTAACAAAATGACCAAAATGAGTGGTTTTGAAAAATAAATGGTCCAATCCAGTGAAAATTGGATAAGTGAGTAAAAAAAAAACAATCGAAAAAAACATAGGGACTAAATCAATAATACCCCTTCTAAAAAATAACCCACACTATTCTTTTTAATTTTTATTATAGTTTGAAATTATCACCAAGTCAAAGTCGTGTATTAATATGTATATTTGCTTAACTTAATTTGATTTTAATAAATATTGTGATTTAAAAAAAAAACATTAATATCGTGATAAACAAGTCAAAAGTCATCATTTTTCATTACTCAAGAGTTAAGACATATTTTATGGTGCTAAAATACATTATCAACGTTCAACGTTCAATGTTCAAATCAGATATCGCTACATAAGGTTTATATGACTATGATAAGATAAGATTAAATTTTAATAATACACTAATACGTTGTAAAGTTTTCCAATATATATTGCCGAATCCACCTTAAGGTTAGGAAGGGTCAAGGTAGACATGACACCGATTTGATTCGAACCGGGAAACTGAACCGAAACCGGACTAAAAAAATCGTAACCGTAATTAGAATCGGTTTTCTAGAAACGATATCGAGACGGTTCTGATTCTGGTTCTCATTTTGATGGAACCGGACGGTTCTTTAATTAATTAATTTTTTAAATTTGGGTTGAACCGTTAGAGGTCCAACGGACTGCTAACGTCAGCAGTCCGTTGGGCCTACAACGTTCAGATTTTAAATTATTATTTTTTCTATAAATACCCCTCTCCCTCCCTTCCTTCCTTCCTTCCATCCATCCTTCATTCCTTCTCACTCCAATTTCCTCTCAATTCTCTCTAATTCACATTTCTCTCTCAAGTCTCAATTTTCCAACTCTCCAATTCTAAGTTTTCAGTTCTCTCTCAATTACTAAGTTTCCAATTTGTTTTATTTGTATTTAATTTGCAATTACTAAGTTTCAAATTTCATTTATTTCCAATTTCATTTATTTCTAATTTATTTTATTTGCAATTACTAAGTTTCCAATTTCATTTACTTGCAATTTTTTTTGAATTTATTTTGTTTGCAATAACTAACTGCTAAGTTTCTAATTCTTTATCAAATTTATTTCTAACCATTTATTTCCATCAATTTTTAAACATTTTTTGTTCAAGAAATTTAACAATTCAATTTTTAAAATAGCAAGTGGAAGTCGTGATAGCCCTCGGCGTTCAATTTCGATGAAAGGTAGGGGTCGTATGACAGATAATCAATGTTATGATGATTGGGCCTATCACGAGTATCTGCAACGCCAAATCTATGTTGAAGACCTAAGCCTAAACCCCTCTAAATCTCATCACCCTCTAATAATTTCTGAACCTGATCCCGATCGACTCAATTCCACCACCAATATCACAAGCCAATCAGAAAATATGCCTGAACAACTTGATCACCATACAGATTTTGAATTTCATTCACCTTCGAAAGAGAATTTATCGAAGCATGCCAAATATGATCTCTTCATACTCTATATGAATAAAGTTACGCAAGAAGATAAAACCATTAAAGTGGTTTGCAATCACTGTATAAAAATATTTAAATGGCACAAATCTGAAGGATATGGCACACATCGGAATCATATAACAAACAATCATCTAGAAGCACATGATGCTATAGGGATTTTTTGATAGCCTGACAAGTCAGCATGATTAGATATGTCACGTCATAAAAGTCAATCAGGGAGGACTAGTCTAAGGTAATTAATAGATGATCTCAAGGCCTAGTCAAGATTACCCAAGATGGTAGGAAAAACTAACTGATTGGGCACAAATAACCTGGTTAGGGAAACTAGCCGATCGAGTAGAGACAATGTGGTCCAGACCATCCGATCGGGGATAAAAGAAGTTTGGTCAGGACTAGACAATTGGTCAGTTGAACAACGCGTGGGAGACATTAAAGTGTCAGAGAATCCTATTCAGGAAAGAACTCAAAGCTTACAGAAGGATAAACACCAAACAGGAAACGAGTCCAAGTCAAGCAATAACTCTGCTCTTCTAAAAGACTGCCACCGATCAGGAAATAAGTCATAAACGAACCATTCAACCAGAATCCTACGAAGACTATAGTTCAATACACAAGATCTCTGAAACAGGAAAGACGACTTCAACAAGTAACCAGTTCTAATTAAACACTGTCACATTTCCTTATTTGTAACAAGGATTAGGGTTCTACACACATATAAATAAACTCATAATCTTATTGTAATATATATATATATATATATATATATATATAAAGATAGATAGACAACAACACATAGAAAAATATACATAGAAAGAAAGAGAGAGAGATACACCAAAGAAAGAGAGATTGAGTGTGTAATCATTATACTATAGTGAATTTCTTCTCGCCGCCACCAACAACCGTGGATGTGTTCTCCTCCTTGGGGTTTTACCACGTAAACTTATGTGTGCATGTTTTTTTTTATTTTTCTCATTACCTCTTCAACAATCTACAAAAACTTGTTAGACGTGTGATCAATCTTACACGATCCAAAAATCACCATCAATAACTGGCACTAGAATGAGGGGCTTAGAACTCAACTTCGAGGAACCAACATAAACAGACGAAACACCGAGATACTCTAGCAAGCCAAAAAAAAAGTTGTTAGGGGGTGAATTATCTGTTTTATTAGTATCATAGTATACACAAGCGAGCAAATTCGTGAACAAAGTTCTCAAATAAACAAAAAGAATTCTCAAAGCAGCAACATGACAAACGATAGAGATGGAAGCCATTCTCCAAATAATGTTGATACCCAACGTGCAAGTAACGATCTTGACCCGATAAACGCTAACACTGTTGGAGGAAGCCTGCCCTCAGTGACTCCAACTTCAACTGGCCAGGCTATAATGATCTCCACAAACACTGCCCCAATAATTTCTGTAGATACATTTCCGCATGTCCAAAAGTCCCTACGGAAAGTCATTGAAGACGCTGTTGGATAGGGAATTAATATAACAACAACTGCAAATTTGACATCGCTGTATCAATTGTCCACGTCTATGGTGGGTCAAGACCCTAAGGTATGTTCTAAAACAGTGGACGTGACCTCAGGCACACCCCGTAAGTCTAGCAGAGAATGAGCGGACCACCATGGAAAGAGGGAGCGACCTCAAATAGGAGATGAAGGAATTATCGGACAATGGAGGCAATATCGATATCAAGCGGGCTTTGAGTCAGATGAAATCCACAGAGGTGTTCAAATGTAGGATTGATCTAGCTCATCAGAAGACAGTGACAAACCACCCCGCAGAGCACGCCGAAGGGGTAAGTTCCCTCTAAGATTCCAATATAGGCGCATCGACCATCAGCGATCGAGAATGGATAACGAGCCAGGAGATAAGCAAGATATCCTGATACAAATATTAACCCATAATGTGGAAGCATTGGAATGTCGCCAGGGGCTTAAAGATTTACCGGAAAGATTCAGAATGCCTCTGATCGAACAATTTAAAGCAAGCAAGGATCCAAAAGAACACGTGAGACGTTTTTGAAGTGCGACGACACAATACGCTTACAATGACCCATTGTTGTGTTTGACATTCCCGCAAACGCTTTGGGACTTAGGGTCTATGTGGTTTGGAAGACTCTCTCAGGGAATAATCAAGAATTTCTGAGAATTAACCAAGGCTTTCTCACTACAATTCTTAGGGAACATACAAAGGAGGAAGTCAGTAGTTCACCTAGCCACCCTCAAACAATGAAAGAATGAGTCATTAAGAGATTATCTGAAAAGGTTCTCTTAGGAAGTGCCCAAAATCCATAACCCCAATGATGAGGCTGTGGTAACTGTCTTTTCCAACAACCTACAGACGGGTCAGTTTTCCTTCAATTTGAGGAGCAAATGCCCAGATACCTACGCCGACCTGATGGATGTGGCAGGCGGTTATGCAATGACTGAATAAGAGGAGCTAGCTCAGATGGGTAGTTATGTACACGGGGGTCGCCCCGGGGAGAATGCAAAAACAAGCAATGGCTATATAAAGAAGCGGAAGGGTGATCATCAGGAGAGTGATGGGACCAATCGTAGAAACAATCGGAACGAAATAAAGTTACATGGTCAGTACACTAACTATACTCCCTTCAACAATAAACAAGAGGAAATCCTGGCGATCGTAGAAGACCAAAAGTTAGTCAAATATCCTCCTAGACAGTCAATCTATACCAGAAGAGACACAACAAAGTACTGCAGGTTTCACAAAGGAAGTGGTCACGACAATCAAAGTGTTACCAACTAAGATACCACATCGAGATGCTTATCAGATAGGGTCACCTCAAAGATTTAATTCTTAAGAAGACAAACGATCAGCCAATGGGAAATCAGGAAAAGAAGAAAAACCTGAGCCGAGACAGCGACGAAGGGACGATCAACATTATCTTTTGAAGACCGTACACAAGCTCGTGGATGACAAAAGTTAGTCTTCAATATTTATATAAACCTACTCTTCAGGGAGATAGCTTAGTTGCTTTCAGTTTTTGTTTAAGATATTTTTAGTTTGCTTTTCATTTTTAGCTTTTCTAATTATTTTTAGTATTCTTAATTTTCAGATCAATTAATAAAGAAGCCAAGAATGGTGTTCGGATTTTTATAATAATCATCTTTGTTATCAAAGATAAACTCGCAGTTCCGACACCTGTCATGGTGGGCGAAGGTGCCCGAGAGGTTGAGAAGTCGGGGGTTGAAGAATTGACATGCCTGCCGAACTGACTGGATGCATATAAAACACTGTCAGCAATTCGGCCACCCCAAGCTGCCAGTTTTACCGGGAAAAAACACTTGGGTACGCTATCAGGAAAAACCTAATGAAATGCGTCCGGTTGTGCTAGTATTGCACTAACGATTCGATCAAACCCTTGTAAGTATATAAAATCGAAAGACGTCATTGGTGACTTGTTTACATGGGATAACATGAAAAATAAGTCAAGGTTCCTAGAACACCTCTTGGTAGAAGACTCAAAACGGTCGGGAATTATCTTGAGCGAAAATCCAGGACACCGATCGAAAAATGAAGACAGTTGGGCATTATCCTGAGCGAAAAGCCAGGACACCAACCCGATCAAGATAGTTGGGAATTTTCCGGAGTGAAAAGCCAAGACACCGACCCAACCAAGATAGTTGGGAATTATCCTGAGCGAAAAGAGGGGACATCGATTGAATTAAGACGATCGGGAAATATCCTGAGCAAAGTGACAAGACACCGACTAGTAAAAAAAACGGTTGGGAATTATCCTAAGCAGAGAGCTAGGATACCAATTGATTCAGTTACAAGGGAGCAAAAAGGAGTCCAAGACTTATCAGTTTAATAAGACACTTGATTAGTTAAAAAAAAAACAAGCGATCAGTTTAATAAGATACTTGATCGGGTTAAAGCGATAAGATCAGAAATGTCAAAAAAAAAAACAAAATTATTCAAATCCCCTTCGTTGAGCCGTCAAAAACTCATCTCCCGAATTTGAGGGGGTATTGTTATAGGAATTTTTTGATAGCGTGACAAGTCAGCATGATTGGATATGCAACGTTATAAAAGTCAATCAGGGAAGATTAGCCTAAGGAAATTAATAGATGATCTCAATACCTAGTCAAGATTACCCAATATGGTCGAAAAAACTAACCGATCAGGCACAAATAACTTGGTCGGGGAAACTAGCCGATCGGGTAGAGACAACGTGGTCGGGACCATCCGATCGGGATAAAAGAAGTTTGATCGGGACTAGACAATTGGTCAGTTGAACAACACGTGAGAGACATTAAAGTGTTAGAGAATCCTATTCTGAAAAGAACTCAAAGCTTTCAGAAGGATAAACATCAAACAGGAAACGAGTCCAAGTCAAGCAATAACTCTACTCTTCTAAAAGACTGCCACCGATCAGGAAATAAGTCATAAACGAACCATTCAAACAGATTCCTACGAAGACTGTAGTTCAATATACAAGATCTCCAAAACAGGAAATAAGTCAAAGATGACTTCAACAAGTAACCAATTCTAATTCAACACTGTCACATTTCCTTATTTGTAACAAGAATTAGGGTTCCATACACATATAATAGACTTATAATCTTATTGTAATATATATATATATAACGACAGATAGACAACAACACATAGAAAAATATACATAGAAAGAAAGAGAGAGAGATACACCAAAGAAAGAGAGATTGAGTGTGTAATCATTAACTATAGTGAATTTCTTCTCGCCGCCACCAACAACTGTGGATGTGTTCTCCTCTTGGGGTTTTACCACGTAAACTTATGTGTGCATGTTTTTTTTATCTTTCTCATTACCTCTTCAACAATCTACAAAAAACTGTTAAACGCGTGATCAATCCTACACGATCTAAAAAACACCATCAACACCTGCCATATTGAGTTCACAAGCCTAAATTTCCAGGTATGCTCCCTCTAACCAACAATTATTTAAATACATTGATGAAGACAATATATAAGAATTAGCTAGAATGATTGTAACATAACACTTACTATTTATTTTTGGTAAAAAATTTGGTTTTATTAATTATTGTAAACGAGCATTAAATCCTGATGCATGTAGTGTTCCAAAAGTCACGCTCACAAAAACACTTGAAAAAATTTATGACAAAGAAAAAAGAAAGTTGGAAAAATATTTTAAAAAATATAATGGTCATGTTTCTGTATATGCCGACATATGGAGTGACGATTGAATAATGCATTCATACTTGGGTATCACTTGTCATTATATGGATAATGCATGGACTATCCAAAAAATAATTCTTATATTTAGAGTTTTTGATGAGACATACACTACTGCTAATATTTTTAGACATCTTAAAATTATTTTTACAAAGTATAAAATTGAAAATTAAATTTTTACAATTGGTTTTAATAATGCTTATAACAATATTGTTGTTGTTCTTGCTTTAATTGAGTTATACAAACTTTATCTTTGTGGTAAATTTTTCATCAACGATGTGTATGTCATGTTTAAATTTATGTGTTCAAAAATGATTAAGAACTCTTCAACAATTTATTAAACCTATTAAAGATGTCATTTATTATTTGTGGAGACATCCCTCTACAATGAAAACATTGACAAAATATTGTAAACAAAATGGTAGAAGTATAGTTAGATTTCCCTGTGATGTTCCAACACGTTGGAATTTTACATATAAATTGCTTGTTAGAAGTTATGATTATAGAGAATTATTAGTTAGTTTTATTCAATTTCATGTTAGTCACATTAATCTTTATCAAAGTTATTGGAATGTTTGTGGTTGGTTACAAGTCTTTAATACTGCTACTAATAATTTATCTAGTGTTTATTATCCTACAATTAATTAATTTATGCCTTAGCTCAGTGTCCCACAATTGCTGGAGTTCGTTACTGCTATGAAGGCTAAATGGTTAGAATATTACAAGGAGTTTCAAAACGTATCTTATTTTCCATCATCCTTCGGATTTATGAGTTTATGGTATAATCTGTTATCCAAAAAAATCAAAAAAATTTAAGGTTCTTCTTCATCAAGCTCTAACACATATTCCGAGCTTGAATCTAATATAGGTACCTCTTTTGAGTTTATAGAAGACACTGAAGATAAAAAAATTGATATCTTATGTTGGTGGAATGGGCATGAAAGGTAATTTCCAATCTTGGTTATGATAGCCAAACAAATTCTTTCAACACCAGTTTTTACGGTGGCGAGGGAACAACAATTAAGTTCCGGTAGAAATATTTTGGACTCTAGACGTTCGTTTTTAAGTCTCAAATCAATTCAGATACAATCTTCTGTTGATGATTGGACGAATACAAAATATAGACAACAAGAAATTGATCAAGAGGAACCCTACGACTTCTTCAAAGATTACCAACCTGACGCTGGAAGTGGAACGGATGATCATAACAACGTTTAGTCCATGACACCACGTCATCACTCAACATGCAATAAAAGGTAAGAGAATTGCGTAACCTTTGATTCCTCTAAAATCTAAACTCCAAGAGGATACGTAGAAAACTTAATCGTGGTAAAAATGAAGTGCAATACCAATTTTATATATTTTTAGTTTTATTTAAATTTTTTAATTTGTCATTTATTTTAGCTTTTTTTCAGGTGGGCCAATAACATGCATTTACAATTTTACATATGTAATATTTTTTAGTAAACAAAAAATGGGGAAAAATAGAACCGAACCGGAACCGGAACCGTTGCGGTTCTGGTTCCCCCAAAACTAGAACCGCCTGTTCCGAACCGAAATCGGAACCAGCGACATGTGTAGGCCATGGTCCCATATGCCAATATATATATAATGCTATTGTTAAATTATTATAATTTCTTTTTTAAAAAATTATTTACATTTATCTTACAAAAATTATTGTCATAGCCCCGTTCCTCCAAATTTAATGAAGTTGGCTTGGCATCTCTCATTATCTCTCTTTTAACATTTATTGTCATGGCCCCGATATTGTAATCGCGTTCAAATGTTGTTACACGTGAGTTGTCAATGTTATATAAATCATGTGATGATATAATAAGTGTTGTGCAAGATTATTTGTTACAACTTACGTACTATATCATTTAGATAAGATGTTGGATAAATTTATGGACAAGTTAACATTATATGTTTGGACAATCAATGCATCAAAAATTATAATAAATAAGAGTAATACTAGAATGCTATATATCTCAACTAATGAGGTAACAATTGGTGTGTTGATGCACGTTGTTAGCGAGTTAAAATGTTAAAATCATAATTAATATATATCTTTTTTAAAATATTACAATAACCTGAGGTTTATGGGAGATGGAGTAGATGTTCGAACTTACAACCTCGTTGTGTGGATGTGAGAGACATTAAAACTGGACCAACCTCATCTATGCCGATTAACATCTCACAAAATATGATACAAGTTGAGATATGATGTGTGACAATATGCTTTAGGTTCTATTGAACCATACCGGTCGAAATGAGTATTTTATTAGGTCAGTTTTCGGACAATAATAATAATAATAATAATTTGCAAAAATGACACTATAATGTTGACGTGGTGATATGATCCTTATGGTTATACCATTGAGATCGAGAATTCGAGTTGAGTTCTATTCCCTCGAATCTTGAAGTAATTGTATAAAAAAATCGTAAAAGTCAAATGTTAATGCTTTTATTTAATACTAGGGTTTTGGAACACATGCAAACGTGTCAATATCTGAGTCGTATCTTTACAAAGTAATAAAATAATAAAAATATAAATATGTTAATATAGTTGAGTTTGAAAATAATAAAAATATAAATATGTTAATATAGTTGAGTTTTACATTGTTAATTGATACAAAATTATAAAGCTCATTCATTAAAAGATTTATAAATTTGAATCATTTTTCTCAACTCTTCAGCAACGTAATTCATGTATTTGAGCAACAATTTAGTTGTCTTTCACACAATCGAAGCAATTTGGTATTTAAAAATTCATAGAAAGCAAACTCGTTTCACTCTCAAGTGACCTAAAATTAGCAAATATTAACCTATAACTCTAAACTCACCTTGTAAAAGCCAAAACGAAATCAGGTGTTGTTTGGTAAGCATATGATGTTTCTCTTTCTCTCTTTATTGCATCATTGTATCTCTTTCGATTTTACAATTTTATTTTTTATTGTTCTTCCTTACCAGATGAATCCACGGTTTGCAATCAAATCACTTTTTTTAAATAGTTTTTCTCTCCTTCACTTTACAGACGTCATATGTATATCTACATTTTCTTACAAAAATATTTTTGTTCTCCTTTACTTTACAGCCGTCACATGTATATATAAGTCACAAGTTGCATACCAAATTACATTTATACTCCTATATTATTTTTTATTCATTTTCAAGTCATGAAATGCATATAAAATAATATCCCTTATCTCAATTTACAATATAAAATAACTATCAATCCAAATACCTATTGATTTGGGTCTAGTCCATGTCATTACCTCAAACCTTTTAGCAAATAATTTCCATCAAAATTTATAATATTTGGAGTACACTATTTAACCATGATCTAACTTATTTAGAATGTTAAATAAAAATAAGTTTTAGAAATTACTATACAATCCACGTTGTGTTACTATTACTAAAATATGTTGATTAAGTAATTCTACAAACTCGAAGGCTTGTATTTGTCATTTGACTTTCAAAGAAAATATGAGGTATGCTATAATTAAAATCTTACTAAAACCGACATATTAAGTAATTATATAAATTTTAAGGATTGTATTTATAATTTTACTTCCAAATATATATGGTTAATAGAAAAAGAGTCAAAGAAATTAAAAGAAAAAAAAGGGTTGTAATTTTACTTTCAAGTCACCTTTTAATTTTTAATTAATTATAAAGTAAATGGTAAATTTATAAACAATCCCTATTGTGATCATTCAATTAATTATATAAACTTTAAGAGTCGTATTTATAATTTTACTTTCAAACGAAAAATGGGATGATGTGATTCACCGACCAACTCCCTCTTTTTATATAATTAATAGAAAATAGATAAAATTATCCTTATTTTTTTATTTTTGAAAATCTAATGCGTTAAAATTTTGAATTACAGTCTCTGTTGTGTTACTAATACTAAGACATATCTATTAAACTACTATACAAACTCGAATGATCATATTTGTCATTCGACGTTCAATACAAATATAAGGGATGTTATAATTCAAATCTTATCAAGACTCGTCTACTAAGAAATTATATAAACTTTAAGTGTTATATCCGTAATTTTACGTTAGAAGATAAAAAATGTGAAAATTATATAAACTTAAAGGGTTATAATGGTAATTTACATTCATAAAAATGTGTTAAAATTTTGAATTACAGTCTCTGTTGTGTTATTATTATTAAGACCTATCTATTAAACTACTATACAGACTCGAATTATCGTATTTGTCAATCGACGTTCAACACGAATATAAGGGATATTATAATTCAAATCTTATTAAGAATCATCTACTAAGAAATTATATAAACTTTAATTGTTATATCTGTAATTTTATGTTAGAAGATATAAAAAATGAAAATTATATAAATTTAAAGGGTTATAACGGTAATTTCATATTGGGTGGGGGGGGGGGGGGGGGGACACTCGCTCTTTTTTATATAACTAGGTTTTGGAGCACATGCAACCCTGTATCAATACTCGAGTCATATATTAAAAAATAATAATAATAATAAAAATATAAATATTTTAATATATTTGAGTTTTACGTTGTTAATTTGTATAAAATTATGAAGCTCATTCATTGAAAGACTTATAGATTTGAATCATTTTATTCAACTCTTCAACAACGCAGTTCATATATTTGAGTAGCAATTTGAGGGGAGGGGCTATAATTATAGCTGACATTTGCTCTTTTTTATATAACTAGGTTTTGGAGCACATGCAACCCGTATCAATACTCGAGTCGTATATTTATAAAATAAGAAAATAATAACAATATAAATATGTTAATATAATTGAGTTTTACGTTGTTAATTGATACAAAATTATAAAACTCATTCATTGAAAGACTTATAAATTTGAATCATTTTATTCAACTCTTCAACAACACAGTTCATATATTTGAGTAGCAATTTAGTTACCAATCACACAATCGAAGTAATTCAGTTGTTAAAAATTCATAGAAAGTAAAACTATTTCACTTTTAAATGACCCAAAATTTAACAAATATTAATCTATATCTAAAAACTCACCTATGCAAAATCGGGTTTTGTTTAGTAAGCTTCCGGTGCCTTATTTTTTCTCTTTATTGAACCATTGTATCTCCTATATTTTTCTAATTTTATTTAAATAAAATTTAGAAATTACTGTACAATCTCTGTTGTGTTACTATTACTAAAATATATGTATTAAGTAATTCTACAAACTCGAAAGCTTGTATTTGTCATTTGACTTTCAAAGAAAATATAAGGGATATTAAAAATAAAATCTTACTAAAACTGATCTATTAAGTAATTATATAAATTTTAACTGTTGCATTTATAATTTTACATCCAAATATATATGGTTAATAGAAAAAGAGTCAAAGAAATTAAATGAAAAAAAGGGGGCTATAATTTTACTTTCAATTCACCTTTTAATTTTTAATTATAAAGTAAATGATACATTTACAAGCGGTCCTTATTGTATCATTCAATTAATTATATAAACTTTGAGGGTTGTATCTGTAATTTTACTTTTAAACAAAAAATGGGATGCTATAATTCACCGACCAACTCCCTCTTTTTATATAGTTAATAGAAAATAGGGAAATTTATCCTTATTTTTTTATCTCCGAAAATCTAGTGTGTTAGAATATTGAATTACAGTTCCTGTTGTGTTACTATTACTAAGACCTATATATTAAGAAATTATACAAACTCGAAGGGTCGTATTTGTTATTCGACATTCAACGTAAATATACGAGATGTTATAATTGAAATCTTAATAATACCAGTCTACTAAGTAATTGTATAAACTTTAAGGGTTTTATACGTAATTTTATGTTTAAAATATAAAAAATGAAAATTATATAAACTTGAAGGGTTGTAATCATAATTGTACATTCAAAAAAATTAAAAAAGAAGGAGGGGCTATAATTCCACCGCCCAACTCATGCTTTTATATACAGTATAAGATATCAACAATTTTGCATCCTAATATACCAGAGGTCAGTCTTACATACTTACATAGTTACTTAATTACATGCAATCAACCATCCATCTAGCTCAAGTACTACTTTACCCATTGTCCATTGTAATCTTGGATTTAGTTATTATACAAGAACTGTGTAGTTGTTGAATAGTTTTATAAAATTTTAAATATTTGATTTTTTTAGACCATTGAATTTTAAAGATTTATTAAAATCCAATGGTTATAAACTAACACATCAACTATACATTAGCTGAACAGTGAAATTAATATATAGTAGCTGAACCTGAAATCTTATATTTAATTGATCTTATGATTTATTGAATATGACATTATCCGTTTAGTTTTAGAAAAATAAAAAGAAACAAACGTGACCAAATAAAAAGATGATAATTGACATGTTTCATTATTTAAGATGTTGTTTAGACGATCCAAATATTTGGAAGTTTGTAGCAAATATTGATTATTAGATCCTAATGTTTTATGGTGGAACATAAATTAATTTGAATTACAAAAATTATATAATATATACTTACTACCATGCCCAACTGGCCACGAGAGCCCACGAGTGGCTCAGTCCTGTCATGAATCCTTTATCACAAATTTCTTATACAATTCACAATTCACAATTCACAATTCACAACTACAGTAGGATATTTGTAAATTGTAACACAAAGGTCAAAGGTGAGAAAAAAGGATATATATATACATATGGATTATGGAAACTGGAGAGAGATAGGGTAGGAGTTGGAACTTGGAAGAAAGAATGTCAAACTCAAACGCAATAGCAAATGGGGTGGCGGGAGCTGGTGGCGGTATTATTGCTCAAATAATCACTTATCCCCTCCAAACGGTACCATACCCATTTACCCATTATTTATGATTCTAAGTTTCTAACTTTGATTTTATATTTTCAAATGTTTTAATTTAGGTGAATACGCGGCAGCAAACGGAGAGAATCGCAAAGAGAAAGGCTTCTTCCAATTCCGGCAGTAGCAGTAGCACCCTTGTTCAGATAATTCAGGTATTCATTCGTCTACTATTAAATATTAATAATACAGTTTACAGATGATGTTCAATTCACTTCACTACCAGGTCATCAAAAACGAAGGTTGGGGAGGCCTTTACAGCGGTCTTAAACCTTCTCTATTTGGAACGGCTGCTTCCCAGGTCTCCCTGCCTCTAACTTGTGATTGATTCATAAAATCCCAATTCAAATTCCTACTCAGCTCGTACTACATATTATTTACCATCCAGGGCATCTACTACTACTTTTATCAACTCTTCAAAAACAAGGCTGAGGCCATTGCACTTGCCCGCAAACATAAAGGACGCGGGGATGGAACACTTGGCATCTTCTCTTGGCTGCTTGTTGCAGCTCTTGCCGGGTACGGGCTACCCAAATTGTTTTTTATTATCATAAGGATTTGGTCACTGCTTGCTGTTTTCTTAGTATTATTATTGTCTTCTCACTGCTGGCAGCTCCTTGAATGTGTTGCTCACAATCCCGATATGGGTTCTTGTCACACGAATGCAGGTGCAGTTTGCTTTCAAGTCATTTTTCACTTTAGCTATTCTATTCACAGTGAATATCATATTATTTTTAAACCCCAAGGCCATGCTTCTGCTGCTTTTGAAATGGTTCTGTTTTGTGCAAATCCTACACTATTTTGTATATCTCAAGTTATGGTAGGTATGGCTTGCCATATTCAAGTGTTCAACTCAACTTTCACTTTGAAACTAGTTTCGGCATTAGCCAGAAATATACGTGAATGAACCTTCATGGGGTTACCTCGGTCCAGTTTCAATATATATATGTATGTATATAATTCAGTTTCAATGACTATTTGTGCATTGCTTTTCTTTATATATATATATATGTATATATGTATGTATATAATTCAGTTTCAATGACTATTTGTGCATTGCCTTTCTTTATATATATATGTATATATGTATGTATATAATTCAGTTTCAATGACTATTTGTGCATTGCCTTTCTTATTCGACTCTAGACGCATACTCAAGCAGAAAGAAAAATTATGGAGGGAAAGAAGGAAGCCCTAATGAGGGGAGCTTCTGAAAGTTCATCATGTTCAACTTTGCATGAGAAATTGGCTCAACTTGATTCAATAAAACCTCGCCCGTACGGAATGTGGCATGCGGTTGGTTCCAATTATTTTATCTGCCTGTGCTTAGCATGGACACGTTTTACATTTATTAGGACAATGACATAATCTTATCGTTTTTTTTACATATCGTCGCCTTTTAAGTCTTTTAACATATAATGTATTGATTATACTTTTTGCAATGTTAATTTTCTCAAGGAAAAGTGTTTGATTGATCTAAATTTTTAAAATTACAAGTGATGTGGTTATTTTGTATTTTTCTGGCATGCTTTTCTACTTTTTGGTATGCCAAAGATTCCATTATTCATGAAATTATCAAGAACAAACTTCTGACAACAATGATTTTTGTTTATGCGTTGTCTGTAGGCATGTGAGGTTTATAGTGAAGCAGGAGTTACTGGATTCTGGAAAGGCATAATCCCTACACTTATCATGGTTAGCCTCATCTTTATAATTATATGATGTCTGAATTCAATATTAAGTTACTTATTGATGTAATATTGATTTCGGCATACTAGGTGTGCAATCCCTCTATCCAGTTCATGATTTATGAGAGCTCGCTGAAGCATTTAAGGGCAAAACGTGCTGCTAGCAAGGTGGGATTGAAAAGTGTATCAGCTTTGGAGGTACAAGGCATAATATGTGTAATACGTAGTCTTTTTGGGTACCCCGGTTTTTAGTAAAGCAAAACTGCACTTAGACAAGAAACTGGAAGTCTGGAACATTGTGTTTGAGTTTTCTATGTTCCTCCCATCCTCTTGGCCTCAGATAGAGTTGGTGCACCTGTATAAGCCAGAATGTTTTTATCTTGGCTTGAACAGGTTTTTTTACTGGGGGCCTTGGCAAAATTGGGAGCAACTGTGTCAACTTACCCCTTGTTGGTTGTCAAGGTAAAGGTCATCCCTATTTTGCTTATGCCTATGGTGATCAAGTCATTTACATTGATGGTTAGTAAATTTATAAATTGTTATTAAAAATTATATACATTTAAAACGTTAACTAAAAATATTAAAAAGCAATCCCTTGAGAAGTTATTAATCTGGAGGAGGCTGTTGCATACTCCATTTATTATTATTATTTGTTGTTGTTGTTGTTGTTGTTGTTGTTGTTGTTTGTTGTTATTTTTGTTATTTTTGTTATTTTTGTTATTGTTGTTGTTATTGTTGTTATTGTTGTTATTGTTATTATTGTTGTTATTGTTGTTATTTTTGTTATTTTTGTTGTTGTTGTTATTGTTGTTATTGTTGTTATTGTTGTTATTGTTGTTATTGTTATTGTTGTTATTGTTGTTATTGTTGTTATTGTTGTTCTTGTTGTTCTTGTTGTTATTGTTGTTCTTGTTCTTGTTCTTGTTCTTGTTCTTGTCTTGTTATTGTTATTGTTATTGTTATTGTTATTGTTATTGTTATTGTTATTGTTATTTTTTCCATTCCGGCCTTTTTTGGGATTTTTTTATTTCTTATTTTTTTTTATCTAAAATTGAATATTAAATTAACAAAATAGTCATGTTGTTAGATTTGACGAAAGTCCATAAATATTGTAACAATTGTAGGGGGATCTTCGTCAATTCCATAACTAGTTAGAGTGAATTGTAAATTGGCCAATTATTAGGAGTTGACATCTTTATTATTTTAATTTTTCACTTTCATTATTTTTAAATCTGGTGTAATATGTTTAACCGGTTGTAATTAGGACAAATATAGTAGAGTAGAGATTTGAATCCTATTATTATTATTATTATTATTTTTTTTTTGAAATATTACAATAGTTCGGGGTTTGGGGGAGGGGACATTATCCGAATCCACAACCTCGCAGGGGTTTTAGAAATTTTCCCTACAGAAATTTAGACTTGTTTCTTGTTTTGTGAATTGTTGTTAACTTCTTACACTGTCTTAACAAAAACACGTATTTGACGCTAGGTGTACGCACTTAAAAAGTTTCTTGATTGTTATCATTAATTCCTATGCAGTCGAGGCTCCAAGCAAAACAGGAGATTGGTGGGAATATCTCATTAAGATACTCAGGTTACATTTTAGATGAATTCAGCCATATATCATTTTCAACATATTTCTGAAATATATCATCATTATCCTTATTATTGTCATAATCATTGCATTTGTTGATTTCATATTATAACAAGTTAATAACATCAGGTTTTTTGATCACCAGTCTTCCTAATTTTGGACAACTATATATATATATATATCAACTTTCTAGTGCGGGATCCTATGAATTTTTCGTGTAGCTTCACTGATTCCAACCGGTTGGAATCAATGAATTGCACAATTTTTTTGTGCTGGATTTTGCGGTTGATAATTTAAATAAATAAATAAATAAATATATATACACACACACTAATGTGTTTTGTTTTTTGGAGAAAATCTTGGGTGGGACATGTGCCGCCCACTCAAAACACATCACATAGCTTGAAGTCATATATGATTAGATGATTTGCTGTTCTATATATATATAGACAAAAAACTAACTCCATGCCACTTAGCGTGTTCCAAGTGGGCGAGCACATGTGCACCCATCCAACTCAAGCATTTATACTGTTTTTGATGTCATCACTTATAAATGCCATCTTACTGTTTTGAATTTCTCTTTGTTTCTTCACATTGCCATTCATGCACATTGCATTGATAATTCTCTCTGTATTATAGCTTGGTATGTGTTACCTTGTTCTTCTGTTCCAGTTTTGTTTGCTTTGTCTTAAATAAAGGAATATATCCTCTTTTTTTTTATGTGTTAAGGCTGTGATGACTATCCTATGGTAGGTGAGAATGATAACTGATATTTTGCAGAACAGGTACTATTGATGCGATAATTAAAATGATCCGATATGAGGGATTTCCTGGTTTTTACAAGGGGATGAGCACAAAGATTGTACAGAGTGTTTTTGCAGCTTCTGTACTGTTCATGGTAAAGGAGGAGCTTGTTAAAGCGTATACGAAACTGGCAGTTAAAAGCCAGAAACTTCTATCACATGTAATAAATTGATTCTTCATTGTGTACAAGGGATACCTGTGTTCCCTTTTAATTTATACATAATTGTAGCTTAAATTCAGTGACAGGCTATCATATGACATTGTTGTGGTTACGAGTCACTAAAAGATTGGCAACACAGGCCTGGATAACAAGTTCCTTGGACTTAAAAGAGTTCTGTGGGGAGCTTCTTATGTCGTATCGCAATTCTGTAATTTACTCATTGCCTGATGTCACCTTACTGCTATTCAAAATTCAAGGTGCAATATTCTGATATGAGACATTGCTCTCATAACTTTTTCTGAGGTCTGGACTGCTCTGCAACATTGCTTTAGGTTCTATTTTGGGCTGTATGCTTTTTATGGTTTGTGTTTGTTTTGCTTACAGGTTTGGACAATTTCTATACGTTGTTTAAAGCATCAGTGTTAGGAGAAAGAAGTATGTCTAAAGACTCCTTTTCAGAGTAAATGGAAAATGAATTTTGGAATTTACAAAAGTGGCTACTGGGAAATTTTGTGCTTGAATTATATATTTTCCGTTCTCATGTTTTTATGGTTCTTTCCTTAGCTTTCTTAAATTTTATAAGTTAGGAAATGGAAAACTGTGTATGAATGTAATTCATGTAGTTCTGCTTTTATAACCTTTTTCCTCAGCTTTTGAGTATGTATAACAAAGTGAACTGAATTGATGATAGTGTTCAATTAGATGTTACTGATATATACTTTTCATTAGTAATTGCAATGTTAGTGTTTGTGAACCTAAGAAAAGAAAAAACTGTATACATATTTTAATTGATTGAAACTACTAATGTCTTGTAGAACCTGAAAGCTCCATTACGTTTCGTCGTTTTGACTTTCCATCATGCTTATATGTTACGATTGATTTACTTACTGTTTAGCTGTTTAATTCAATTAGTAGTTTAGCACCTTTATGATTTTGAATCATTTTGCCATTGTTAGAGTTCTTACTATATTTCAGTGTCAATGGTACCATCATGCAGCCTTGTGCAAAACAATTGCAGCTTTGAAGACACAGGGATGGTGCACTTTCTTTTCTTAGAAGTTCAGTGGATGAGAAAGGTAATTCATAAGAGTACAGAAATTTTGCAGGTGCAACTTATACCTTATGAAACCATGTATTACTGTTTTACCCAAGTCAATTCGTGATCTACAAGTTTGCTTGTATGAAGGTAGATTTCAGAATTTTTTTTTTCTTATCTTTTATTCTTTTAATAAGTTCTTCATCAAATAGAAGTAATTTTAATAAAATCACACTCCAGAAATTTATTTTATTGCCAAATGCTCTGAAGTCGTACTGATTTTAATCCAATACGCCATTAAGCCATCAGTTGTAGGCTTGCAGGTACATGAGAGAAAGGCCATAACTTTTGGGAAAGATGTATGCCAATGCCATTGATGTGTTGGGGACTCTTTGAGTCCATTTTGCTGCGTAACCATCTGGATTGCTCTATGCTCCATGTTAGTTAATTGTCTTAAGCTCATGTAGTTAAGGATTATGTCGCACGTGTCTTAATTTTGGTTTCCCCTGACACAGAATTTCCTTGCAACTCCAGGAATGATATAATCTACAGATGAAAAGTAAGATTGAGTTAGTCCTATTGCCAGTTTTATAAACTGATTGATATCTTTCAGTACTTACATGTTTCTTGCACTGTATTGTGAATGATGATCGTCATAAGCTTTGAAAGAGCTACATCGGAGCTTAAGATTCTTTCTAGCTCTGCTTTCTTTCTCTTTATTTGCATTTTCAAACAATATATCTTGACTGTATGGTTCGACACTTGCATCACTCTGCTGAATAGAGGACAGTGACAACCACCTGTGTTTGGCCTTCTCTGGTTTTATTATGCAGTCCTTGTCTGATGGGGAGGTTGGGTTTTGATGTGTATGGTGCATTGGGGCTTTAGAATTTCTGTTATACACAAATTCAGGTGGAAATAGCGTTCTCTCCTGTTGTCCGGAATGACCATGTCCTGCGATCAAGTTTTTACTGGTGGAGACTGTATCTTGAATGGTTTCCAAGTCTACTGGTTCTATGCTCATATTTATTGTAACAGGGCATCCAATGGCGTCTGTCAGAGCTCTTGATATGCTTTCTTCGGACATTTGGGCTGCCAGCTTGTCTTCAGGTCTTTTGAACATCAAATGCACGATGAACTTAGCTGTGAAAAGTGAACAATCAATGGAAAAAAGGAGAATTTACCTAAATGAACAAAATAACAGTTGAAACAAATTTTATTATATGCTGCATAATAGTAAAAAGGGCATTACCACTAGATACGGTTAATGATGCAAGCTTCACTTGGCAATACAAGAACTCTTTCATATATTTACTTTGTATTTTCCCCAGCATATTATGCCAAGTGTTTTCCATGTCTCTAATGCTGTCTAAGTTACTGATTGTGTCTGTTTTGTTATGGGATAAATTTTGACATAGTATGCATTCTGATTGTGTGTTGGACTTTTCACCTGCAAGCAAAAATGATAACTAGCCATGTTGCTGGCTGAATAGAATATATTTTACTTGCATACAGAATATTCTGTTATGGCCAAAGGTACCTGGGGGTAGCATAATGTCTCTTGGCAGGGCCGTTCCTGTAGATGCTCTGTCAGCAACATCTTGCCTAGTCATGTGTAGAAGGGCCATAAATATCCATGTTGTCTGGCTAATTGATGACCTGGGCTCTTTCTCTATTTCAACTAATATCTTTAAGGCATACCTCAATCTCTCTGAATGATTGTTTGCTGCAGAATATGCAGCAGAGAATTAGAAGGTAATATGCAAATGTAAGAAAAAAAGTGCACAATTTAAAGATAGCTTAGGAGAAAAAAAAGTGTATCTTACTGAGTTGTGATCTACTATTCAACAGTTTGTTGTACTTGGATGTACAGGGTAATGAAGGGGACTCAGGAGTAAGGCTAACCGTATTTGAGAGCAAGTCTGTGATGAGAGACACCAGCTGGGATACAAGGGCATGTGCTTCAACTCCTGTTGCAATCAGTTGTCTTGTAGATATGATAGTCCCCTCAATGTCTCCGGAAAGTGCTACTGAGAGCAAGTTGACCAGCTTATCTTGTGGAGCTAGACCTACCTGTATGGATAAGTGTTAATAAAAAATGGTCGTTATTAACTTGTTGAATAGAAGACAAAAGTGGTGGGCGTCCTTTTGTTCAAAAGGGCCAAAGAAGCATAAAAGAAAGGCACCTACAATCTGTTGGACCATGGAACTAGTGATTCTTGCACCCAGCAAGGTTAACTGGTCTAGTATGTTCTCTGCTTCTCTCAAGGATCCCGCCGCCTTAGCAACTATCAGTTTCAGTGCTTCTGTCTCAATTTCAATATCTTCCTGGGCAATGATTTTTGCTAATTTCAGCGTGACATCCATGTCTTTGAGTTTTGGGAAGCAGAATTTCAGGCATCTGGATGATACTATTTTGGGTATGGTGGTGGCATCTTCAGTGATCAGGACAAATACCAAAGTGGAACCATAGCACCCTTCTATCATGCACAGAAGTTCGTACCATGCTTCTGCAGTGAGCAAGTGACATTCCTCGATGATAAATACCTTAAAGCCAGGTACTGCTGGCATAAATGATGTGTTCTGGAGGAGTGTTCTGATTTTTTGAAATCCAGTGGTCCTGCTTCCCGAGCATAAGTCCGTGATATAAAGGCTTCTGGAGCAACCTCTGCAACTCCAGCATGGTTTGCTGGGTAAAACAGAATCACAGTGCAATGCCATGGAAAATATTCTGGCTGTAGATGTCTTCCCATTGCCACTAGAGCCATAGAAAAGATAAAGATTTGCAACTTTCTTTATCTGGGCAGCTTTAGAGACGGCCTTCACAATGAGTTCATGACCAAAGATGTCTTGGAAAGCCTTTGGTTGATATTTGTGACCGAGGCTTGTGTTGGAATTGCAGTAATCTCTGGTATTGTCAAGTTGGGTATAATGTCTGCTCAGATCAGAATCATAGATATCGTCTTCCTGGACCCTTGGATTGTCTTCAGTTGAAAAACCTTGATCATGTGACCAACCGGCTGTCATCTCATTATGGTCATTGATAGACCTCCTGCGTACTAAGCTGCTCGCCTTTCTTGTTCCGATGTCTTTTCGCATTCTGGACCAGTGCCAGGGAATGCTCCAGCCATTCCGCTTGGTATTACCACCATTCGGCATTACGGGGACCTTTTTACTTGAAGATGGAGTATGGAAAGACTGTTCTGTCGCTGCTGAGTAGAAACTCTGGCGAAATTTGTCTTTATCTGCAAGATATCTTGGTATCCTTTTTTGAAGTTGTGGCCGGCCATTCAATTTATAATTAATCAAAATATTATTGTTAAACATGCCTGGTCCGTTTACTTGAGAGGTTTAGCCGGCTGTCTTCTGAACCATTTAATACTAGTATACTACTACTATAAATAAATTTATCACGTCATCAACAAGATGCTGGAAAGCCTAGTTAAAAATGGACAATTGCCTGGTTTGTCATGTAGTATTAGTCTGATCGAACCCAAAATGAACACAAGCGGCAGCATTTGCCTGCGACTCAACGGTTTGGACCGTTCTGCATCGTAATCAACTGGGATGTGATGCGTGGGCTGGGCATTATTTTGTTTTACCAGAGAGACCTCAGATTGCATAGGCATTATGTCGCTTCTTGCATGTCTTGAAATATATTGGGGTGCTTTACCCAAATGAAATACAAAACAACCTTAATAGATTTTATTTTACTACTCTCAACTTTATTATAAATTGTTTTATCTAATCAAAAGACTCAAAATCAAAACCTTCTGTAGTATAACAACCCAACTAACCGCCCATCCTGGCTTGATGGTAAAGGAAGAAAACTAAATTCTAAAGTAACCGTCTTGTTGTATCTTAAAACTTAAATAAATAAATAATAAATAATAAATATGCAGCTATCTCAATTTTTAATATTAAGACTAATATACACAAAAAATGGATTCTGTTATGAAAATATAATATAAGTGAATCTCCATCCAATCTCACAATGTAACTTGTGATTCTTCACCTTCCCTATTTTATTCTCAACTTCATGGTATCATTTACTCTCAAGTTTATAGCTCTATTGATTCTCAAAATTATTGCTATTGTTTTTTCATTTTGTAACCATTATATTGTCATTAAATTGTAATGCTATAAAATGAGCCTTCACATGTTGTATTGAGAACTTGAGAACTATTGAGGAATAAAAGAATCTTTTTTCTTGGACTACTATTTTCTCTCTTTTCTTATTTTATATTTATGCTATTGTGTTCTTGTTTATTTATTTATTTCATAACATGTTATCAGCACGAGTTTCTAACTAATATTGTTGTTTCAATTTCCAGATTTGAAAGCTCTATGCCTGAAGACAAAATTCATATGATCCAAATTCGATAAGGGCTAAGAGATAATACTTTCTTGATGAGATCAAGAGATCCAAGCAATTGTAAAGCATTTCTATCTCTAATTTTGGGCTTAAAAAAATGGTTGATATTATTTCTCTTCTTAATTCTATGCTTAGTATTCATTGGGTTGCAATAAAAAAACATAGATTAATTGATTATATTGTAACCAAAAGATTGCAATAATGAAAATAATTATATTGCAACCCAAAGATCGCAAATCAAAGAGCCTGAAGCTCGATTTGATGTATATTTGTTAATTGTTAAATCAAAAAGCCCGAAGCTTAATCTGGTGTGTGAAGATTGTAAAATCGAAAAGCCTGAAGCTCAATTTAGTGTTTGGAAATTGCAAATTCAAAAAGCTTGACGTTTTGAACTGCAATACAAATAAACATATAAGATTCTGAATTATAGAATCAGAATCTGAAGTTCTCAATTTCGATAGATGTGGTTAGTTTTGGAGCCCGAAATTCTCAATTTATGGTTTTCAATGATAAACAAGAAGTTTATTTATGAACTTAAAATTCTGATAAAACAACATTTTCAGTAACTATGAATTTTGTTTGGAACCTAGAGTTCTAAAATTACAAATCATAACTATAAAGTTATGATATAATAGAACATCAAATTTCGATATTAATAGGACCAAAAAGTGCAAAAGTAATTTGCATTTTGTTTTCGATATTTTTGATATATCTATCTATAATTGGTTGTTTATATTTCACATGAATCTGATATTTTTTGATATATTTTTTATTGGTTATTTATATTTCACATAAAGAGACTCAAACACTGTGAATGAAATATTATTTCTTCTTTATTTCTTCCTCCTTATCAAGATATGTAAGGTGTGAAATCTTATATTTTCTTATACTAGAAAAATATAATTTTTATATTTCACACATCTATCAACCATGAAATGTCTCTATTGTTTTTCAATGACATTTGAATTTATTCACTATGTTATATGTAGTTTTATAGTCCATTAGATTTTGTGACAATTAAAACTGTTAGTTTTATTTTGAATTGATTTACATTCATGTCTTCTTAATAATATAATATTTCTATCTCATTATTCTTTCAAAAACAAGATTTCCCATGTTGTTTTGATTTATATTAGCATTAAACTTGTAATTGTAAATTGCAACAAATCATGAAAACAATTTCATGTCATGCTAGGTATTTGTTGTTGTTTTCAATAAATTGTATGAATTATCGTGAATTATATTTTATCTTATTTGTTAAAAAAGTTTGGTTGTTCATTTCTAATAGGAATACCTTATGATCAACGAATTATTTTTCCTCATCTATATTTGTTTGAAAGAAAGATTTGATCACCTAATAAATGAAAGGACATGATCGAATTAAGCTCAAATATTGTTCCAGAAGTAGCAATATATATTTCAATATTTTATGCTTTAAATTTGCTCCAGAAGTGGCAATACTAATATCATATATTTCAGCAAATTGTTAGTTGATATCATACCTTTTATAGATGAACAAAACAATTAGTTTTGATTAGAAAACCATTGATATCAATCCAATTTGATCAACATCATTCCCTGAAGTGATTGTTAAAATCATTTACATCACCCAATATGATTAATATCATTCCTTAAAGTGAATATTATATATAGTCAAGGTGATGATTGTGATTATTGTTATAATTAAGTAATTAATGACGCCAAGATGATCATTATAAAGAAATTCAAATTGATCCACCAGATGTGGAATATCAAGACAAAACAAGAAAATTGGAAGGACGTAAAATACAATTTTCAATAATTATAAAAGTTTTCTTGTTATATAGTTGCTAAATAGAATGATAATAATTGTGTATATTTTGTATATCTAAAATATTTTATTGATTTTAGCATGATAATGAAAGCTCTAGAAGAGCTAACATATGATATAAAGTGAAAACAAATTACATGAAAAAATTGACACTTTGTATTTAAAGATCCGGGAAATCTACTATATAAGAAATTGTCACTAGATAATCAAGATCATTATATCCAAGTAAGTATTTCAATATAACTTACTCATTGTTATTTTGATTTAATTTTTTCTACACAACTAATTTTATGAGTATGCTTTGTGGTTGCCACTACGTTGGATCTTCCACATCAAAATATAATTTTAGTTTATTTTTGTGGTTCTTAATGTTATTGGAGTTGATTGATATAATTAGAACCAGAAGTTTCAAAATCAAATCCAATTAAGAACTTGTGTTTTAAATTTGAATAAATTGGTTGAATATTAACCCGGAGTTGTGGCATTTGAACATGAAGTTTTGAATCAAAAAAGGATCTAAATTTTCATTTTTTGATGAATATTTGGCTACTTAAATATTTGAAAAGAAAAATACAAAGGAATAAAGCTTGTAATATTAATACAATTCAGAATCTAAAGTTCTGAATATTTATCTTACTAGAATCTGATGTTATCAAATTTAATTTGAACTAGAAGTTCTAAATTTGATATAATAATAGATCTTTTCATTTGAAAAGTAAAATTGTGATTTTATTAAAAACCCGAAACTTTAAACATATGATTTTTCATTTATGAACCAACAGTTCCTGCACGAACTGGAAGTTTAAAAAATATATGAGTTATTAAGAACTTGACATAAGAACATGAAATATGAGGAATTGAAGTTCTTATAATATTCTTTTAATTAAGGATATTCCATCTCATTTATTTTGTCTCATGCTAAAAGAATTTATCATATTTCTTATATTATACGATTACATGTTAGTGAATGTTTCTGAAGGACAATAAGCTTTACTAAAAGTAAACGATGTATCGAAATATTGAAATATTTTATATGGATATCCATTTGATAATTAATTATTTTTTGCTAGTGAATTTTCTTGAAGGACAATAAGATCATGTAAATGAATTTTCCTGAAGGACAAAAAGATCATGTAAATTAGTCCTTAAAGGACAATGTGACAAAATAAATGAGTTTATATAGAAATTTATTATGATGAATATAATTCTTTGAAGTAAATTTTACGTCGTTACGGGGAGAATTATCATAAGTTGATAAACGACGTAAAATTACAATGTATGTATCATCTTGTGAATTGTATGATATGTATATAAATTTTAAGATGATTCAAATAAAATAATAGAATTATATTTTACCAATATATAAACCCGAGTGATTGCTTCTGCAGAACAATTTATTAAATGACAGCAAAAATCATCTGTTAGACAGTAAAGTCGTAAAAAACGATTTTGCTTCAAAAGATATGGTTTATAGAGCTGGGATTTAAAAGTTCATGATCATATTTGAAAATAATACTCGAGTGATGGATAAATCCTCATCATATAAGGCTCTGGAAGAGCTAGTTTCATAAGTGAAAACAAAATTCTGAAGAGTCATTTAGAAATGTTAATCTCCCCTATGAGACCGTTGCAGAAAATAAATGAATCTCAATTGTCTCAGTAGAGACATATGTACTAAATTTAATGTTATTATACTTCTTCTGGAGAGATATTTGTATATAAAGTCACGTATAATGTATATTTAACATTAAAGTTATTAGAATAAGCCCTTGAAGAGGTACAAAAATTACATAATCATAATGAAATATATTGGTATAGAAATTGAGATCATATATTATTTGCTTTGCATATTATGAAAAATGGTGAGTGACTTGTATTATAAATTATAGAAATGTCGACATATAAATTATTATCAAATAACAGACAAAGCTATATTCATATAAAATTTGAAAGCTTTGGACCTGTAGTCCACATGTTTGATGACATTAAACTTATTGAATATTTTTCGTACAAATTAAGATAAAAGGTTTATTACAGAAACCTAGTTTAACAATAAATAAAAATCCTCGAAAGATTTAAATGTCTGAAGCAAGTTATTCAAAACTACATGCTAGAAGTTTTGTATAGTGAAAATTAAATTAATCGGAATGCATGTAATGTATTCATCATGGTGAATATTTATTAAAAGAATTATATACTGTGTTACTGAACAAGACGGAACCCTTAGCATATCCTTCAGAAGAGGCCTGTCCCTTAGAGATGATGACAGTAACCACTCCAGGTCACTAATGACTTCCAATCAGCTAGAAATTCCCTATCAAGTATGTCTAAACAAAACATAGCCAGACAAATACCCAGTCTAGCCCCAAGACAGCCCAGACAAATAACTAACCTCATACCAAGCATTGTGACTCCTAGCCCAGCTGCCAATTATGACCCAGAAGAAGACTCTAGCAAACCAATTATTAACTTGATCCCCAGAAGAAGAAGGCCCAGGCCCAAACCAGAAAACCCAACACATGTGACCCATGTTCAAAAAACCCCGGAACAAGTAGCCCAACCAATACACACTTATGACCAAGGCCAGACCTCACCCACTCCCTCGCAAGTTCTAACAGAGATCAATGACCTTGAACCACCTGTCCGTTTCATTAACGTTATTAACACCAAATCCAGTATTGATTTTGACCTTTTAATTACTGATTACTATTCCCCCAAGAATCAGCAATTACGAGAAAAATACGAAAGAAACTACTCTGAGAACAAGAGAAAACAATTTTACAAAAGATGGACAGAAAACATTGGAATTCTTAACCAAAAAATACCCTTTTTCGAATGGTACACAAATAGAAAAAACTTTGAACAAAAAATGCTCTGTTATTGACCAATCAAAAATTAGAACATACAAAACTAAGAAGGGAGAAGAAAAACAAATTCATCCTCCTCCAAGACACTTCGAAATTGAAATGCATAATGATGACATTGAGGGTGGTACTAACACAACTCTCTGTACGCCTTTCATATTATTAGACGAGGGACTGTCCACTACCATACCTTCGTCCTCACATCAAATATGAGTAGTTATGAGACAGAACAATTATACCAATTTCTTTCTGAATTCTATAGGAGAACAACTAGAGAAAATTGACCTAAACCTTTCCCAAACCACTATTTCCCCTACAAAAGAAAGTATTCCTCCACAAGTTTTCGTTCCTTATGAAACATCTACCTCATCCTCCAGAAATTCCAGAAAGGCAAAAGGAAAAATGCCCGTACAAAATGTTGGACCTATCCTGTTCCCGGACCTTACTGGCATTGAAAAATGCTTTGACAATCTCGTTGATGAAAAAGAGCTCCTAACGGCCCTTGAGGAAAGACTAAGAAACCTACCAAAAGAAGAACCCATCCATTATCCTGAAGTCCAAACCCTTGACAAAAAATATTCCAGAATCCTCCAGTGAGAAAGATGGAGAAACCATGGACTTCCAAAACATGGTCCAAAAAATAACTTATAATAACAAAGCTGACAGTTACAATCAGACCAGATATTACCAAAATACCAAACCATATTACCCAAAACCCACTCCTCCTGACTTATAATATGAATAAACTGTTCCCTATCGTGCCTATACTGGTAATGCCTGTTATCAATTCAATATTGATGGCTTATCAGAATACCAAATTATCACTGTCCTTAGACAAATGCATACCATCGGGTATATTTATATCAAAAAATAAAACATGTCTCATACTGACGTAGTCACATCCTTGGCCACTGGATTTGAAGGACAATTATTTGGATGGTGGACTCATACCCTGAGCCTAAGTGCCAGAAGCACTATCATTAGCCATACCAAAATTGTAACTACTACATTACCGACCAGACCCACTACTGATCCAGCCTCTTTTATACCATCTTCTTCAGCACAAACTACTACTACTACATATGAACCTGATGGGATAGATGTCTTATGTTACACTATTTTAATGCACTTCGTTGGAAACCCCAACATTAACCAAGGAAAAGACTTTTCAAAACTTTAAAATTTAAAATGTAAAAAACTTAGCGATTTCAAATGGTATAAAGATATTTTCTTGACCAGAGTTTTACAAAAACCTGACAATGCCAACCCTTATTGGAAAGAAAAATTTATTGCTGGTTTACCAAAACTCTTTTCCAATAAAGTTAGAGACGAAATGGTTAGACAAATGGGATGGTCCGACTGGTCACAGATGGACCTAAATGACTGGACTTATGGTGAAATCATTGCCACTATCAATGTTGTTGCAATGATCTTCGACTCAGAAGTCAACTCAAACAACAAAAATTGACAACCAGAAAAGAACTAGGATCGTGGTGCGAACAATTTGGCTTTGACAAACTCCCCACTCCTAGAAAGAAAACATCCAGCAAATTTTATAAAGGCAAAGGTATCCATCGATACAAAAGAGACAAATACGGCAACAAAAAGTATCATTGGTCTGCATACATTCGTGGCAAAACTCCTAACTACTGGCCCTCCAAATCAAAAACCCTATTCCAAAAACAAAACAATTTTTTTTTTAAAATCAAATAAATGTTTTAAATGTGGCAAGAAAGACCATTATGCTAACAAATGCTCGAACCAGAAAAACAAGATTAAAAGCCTTGATCTTGATGATGAGGTTAAAGACAAAGTCCTTCAAGTTTTATATGCTGAATCCGAAGCAGAAACTGAATCGTCATCTTCCCCTGAAGAAGTTCTAGTTTTAGGAGGATCTTCTGGCGATTCTATCTCTGACTCATCTTCAGTCTCAGAACCAGATACACAACCCTGCTTCTACAAAGAAATAAATGTTCTCGACCAATATGATTATTCTCTAATAATTAGTATGATTGACAACATTGAGGATCCCCTGCAGAAAGCAAAACACATCCGACAATTACAACAAAAAATTGCCAGTGAAGCTGCCCCCTAGTAGCAGTAACACCCCCTCCACTGACAATAAACCTTTTAACCCTTTCCAAACACCCGATTTTGAACAAAATGTTTTAAACAAATTCCATAGCAAATCCAGAAAAGTTCCTGCCACTGATTTACATAAAGAAATCCAGAACATTAAAGAAGAAATAAAAGTTTAAAAAAAGAATGTCCATGATTTGCAAATCAAAAGTAGTTTGGTAAAACAATTTCCTAAAATACCTCCGAGAAATTCCCTTGAAAAGCAGTCCAGTTTTAACAGCTCTGACGAATCTGACAAAGAACAACCCGACCAAAATGACATACCCGACCAAGATGACATTTATAATTTTGCTCAAATCAATGCCATACATGAGATTAGAATCCAAAAATGGTATGTTGAAGTTGACATTAGAATTACCTCAAACTATAATATAAGAGCCAGCGCCCTTGTTGATACAGGAGCTGACTTAAACTGTATAAAAGAATTTATGGTACCCACCAAATACCTGAATTCTACTATAGAAACCCTTTACGGTGCTAATAGAATCCAATTAGACATCAAATACAAACTCACTAATGCTAAAGTTTGTTATAGTGGAGTTTGTTACAATAATGATTTTCTTGTAGTTAAAACTCTTTCTCATAATATGATTCTAGGATTACCATTTCTTTATTTGATTTCTCCCTTCAAAGTTATTGCTGAAGGAATTGTTACTGAATACTTAGGAAAAGAAATTATATTTCCCTTTATCTTTCATGGTTTAGTAAGGGATCTAAATGTTTTAAAAGGCAAAAATATTTGGAATGAAACTCCGGACGCTCTTAGCAATTGCATTGCTACCCTAAACCAAAAACAGACCCAATTGAATTTTTTAAAAGATGACTTAGTTTTCCAAAGACAAGAGGCCAAGTTAGAAGGCTCTAGTCTTCAAGAAAGAATAAAAGTTTTTAAAGAAAAATTAGAAAAAGAAGTTTGTTCGACAATTCCGAATACTTTCTGGGATAGGAAGAAACACATTATTACTCTTCCATATACCAAAGATTTAAATGAAAATGGAATACCGACAAAAGCTAGACCAATTCAAATGTCAGTCGATTTAATTGAGTATTGTAAGAAAGAAATTCAGGACTTGCTTGACAAAAAACTTATCAGGCCGTCTAAATCCCCTTGGAGTTGTCATGCTTTCTATGTTCAAAAGAATGCTGAAATAGAAAGAGGAGTTCCTAGGCTTATTATTAATTACAAGTCTTTGAACGATGCTTTACAGTGGATTAGATACCCTATGCCTAATAAGTCTGATTTATTAAAAAGACTTTATGACTATCATTTTCTCAAAATTTGACATGAAATCAGGTTTTTGGCAAATTCAGGTCGCCGAACATGACAGTTACAAAACAACTTTCACAGTCCCTTTTCGGCAATATGAATGGAATGTTATGCCATTTGGTCTTAAAAATGCTCCATTGCAATGCTCCTAGTGAATTCCAATGCATCATGAATAACAATTTTAATTATTTCACTGAATTTTCCATTGTTTATATAGATGATGTTTTAATATTTTCAAAGAATATTGACCTGCATTGGAAACATCTGGAAATATTCCTCAAAATCGTCAAACATCATGGACTGGTTATTTCGGATCCAAAAATTACCCTTTTCCAAACCAATATCAGATTTCTAGGCCATAATATCAAAAGAGGAACAATTGTTCCCATTCAAAGGAGTTTAGATTTTGCTGACAAATTTTCGGATGAGATAAAAGACAAAAAACAATTAAAAAGGTTCTTAGGGTATCTGAATTATATTTCAAATTTCTACAACGAACTTAGCATCATTTGTAAATCCCTTTTTCAAAGATTAAAAACCAATCATCTCCCTTGGACAGAAGAACATACTAAGGCAGTCCAACATGTAAAAAGGGATGTTAAGAAACTCCCTTGTATGTCTATTTGTCATCCTACTGCCCCCAAAACTGTTGAAACAGATGTTTCAGAAATAGGATTTGGTGGCATTTTGAAACAAACCATTAATAACAGAGAACGTTTGGTTAGGTATGTTTCAGGATCCTGGAATGATACCCAACAGAAGTATTCGACAGTTAAAAAAGAAATTTTAGCTATCGTCCTGACAATTCAAAAATTACAAGAAGATTTGATTAATCAAAAATTTATTTTAAGAGTTGATTGCCAATCGGCAAAATTTATTTTGAAAAAAGATGTAAAAAATCTTGCCTCTAAACAAATTTTTGCAAGATGGCAAGTCATTTTATCTGCTTTTGATTTTGACATTGAATATATTAAAGGATCAGAAAATAGTCTCCCAGATTTTCTGACCAGAGAATTTTTACAGGGTGACAAATGACTAGCTCAAACCGAGGTCGTGGAAGTGGCCGAAGCCCTAGTGGCAGAGGCTCCATAAGATCTGACTTATCAGACAAAGCCATGGACTTATCGTTATCGACTTATCATACTTCCCCCAAAGGAAGTCATAAAAACAAGTATGCTATTTCACTAATATCTCAGCCCAAATCCCCCCACACATCACCTATACAGCCTCCACATTTGCCCCCTGCTGGGCCTTCATCAAGCAGAAGCCCAAGACAAAGCCCAGTACACATGACAAATACTTTTTCACCTTTAACCGTAGACAACAGTCCGTTCAAGACAGTAGCCTCCTCAAAAATAAGCCCGCATTCAAATAAAGAGGAAAAAAATTTAGCCCAAACCTCACAATCGGCCTTTCCTAGGGTCAATCAACCAACTTATTCATATATCAATAAACATTTCTTTGATGGGTTTTTTGCCATGGAACAACATTTTTTGCATGACTATTATTTTAGGGAACCTAAAAAACTAACGGATGATATCATCAATCCCTTGTTTGGAAGGACCCCAGAGGACTTATTAAAAAGACATATATTCTATGAATTTATTCTTGTAGACACAGATTCGATTTCCATTTCAGATGTTTTCGACAAAATCGATAAAGAAAGACTAATTTTTAGAAAAATAAAGATTTGCAAGATTATTTCCCTTGAGCAGTGGGGAGGTGATCCCAACTCAACATGGAATTTTAGTAGAATTTTTAGTAGAATTTTCCATATCTCAGATTTCTCCTACTGGGACTATATTGAAGCTTGGATAAAATTTTTATATGGACAAAACCCAGGAAATTCACTCTCCTGGTTTATTTATTTTGACAAAAATTTCAAAATTGACCTACCAATCTGGTTCTTGGAATGGTGGGACAAATTTGGTCACATAATTGATTTTCTCCCCAGTCAGGTAAAGGAAGGGTATTCCTTCTGAGTTTCCAACCTTGTCAAACCAGATGATTGGGATATTTGCCCAGACTTATTTTTATTTTTTGTTCATTTCAACTTAACATGGATTATAATGCTCGAATATGCTATCCAAGACAAAATTGTGGGAAATGTTAAAGTTCTCTATTTTGGAAGACAAATCAATATTAAATGGTGGAGTGATATGAATCTTGCTAATCATGGAAAAGAAAGAGTTTCCAAATGGTTCAGTGAGAATCCAACTCTCCGCAACAAAATTTCGAACCAATCAGGCATTCTCATGGTAAAATCTCAGAATCAGGCTAGAATTGTGGCTGCAACTACTCATGATGAACTCATGAAGATTGCCGAAGAAATGAAGAACTCAATAGCTGGACAAAAGTGATAGAGACAAAGATGATGACTCAGATAACTATGTATATGACAGTGATGACCCAACTACTTTCTTCGGGCAAGACCCTTAGTGCTTATCTCTTCTAGGAAGCCGACAATATAGTTAATGAAAAACAGTCTTGTGGCAGACAAGATAAAAAGAAGATGCTCCGACATTTTCAAGACAAGTCAAAAATCAAACAGTAAACAACCACATGAAGACTTATCTTATCCTTTGTAAAGTAACTCGACTAGAGTTTACGCTCAACTATAGTTTAATCTTAGTACTATAAATTTTAAAAAGGCTCCCAGGCTTACCAGGTTCAGTTTTTCAGTTTATTTTAATTTCCCTCTGAAAGCTCTACGAAGCTTTACTATTTTCCTTTTCTTCCTACCTTGTAAATTTCTGAACTTCCACATAAATAAAGTTTGAGACTTATTTCTATAAATCTATTTTGCTGTCAGACATATTTTGCTTAAGCACTGTAAGCGACTATTTCTTTATATTTTTTATGACTTATTATTTTATTCTGGTCTAGAGTATATCGGCTGGAATACCTTGACATATTCGTATCCAGAGTGGTGCTGACCAGGATAAACTGAGGTTTAACAAAGTCACGTACTTGACCTATACCTGTATTTATACTGTATTATTGAACAAATAATTACTTGTTTATTTTATCTTTGATTCTCTGTATGTTTCTAGAATTACTATATATTGTCTTGTGTTTTTTATTCTATATTGTCCTGCTCTGTTATATCAGTGGAATAATTTCTAAGATAAAAGTCTTGAAAATAATATTTAGCATCGACTAATGAGTTTGGTATTAACATTAATCATTATATATATGTATATATTAGTGGAATAATTTCTAAGATAAAAGTCTTGAAAATAATATTTAGCTTCGGCTAATGAGTTTGGTATTAACATTAATCATTATATATAAGGAAAATGTCATGAAGTACTTTTCCATGGATAAAACACATTGAATGGATTCCTCAATGTTTATTTGATAAATTAACGTGATGTATTATCTTCTCTCGTTATTGAAGAACTTTCGGTCCTGAAATATCAAATATAGGTTCAACTAGTGTTTTTATAAAACAACATGATATCGTATTTAACAAGTTGGACCAATTTAAAAAGCTATTTTATTAAAATTCTTTACATCTGATCTCCAAAGGTGGTGATAAAAAATACGTTCAAGTTTAAATCTGCAGATTTATTTATAAATACACTACCAATTGTAAATCTTGGTACATAATATTGTGATGCGATATCTATGTAAAATATTGAAGCATCCATATCAGAATGAGGGGGAGCGTATTTACCAGTGGGAGTTACTGATTTTAGAGAAAATATTACATAATGTACTCTTTTTCCTTCACTAGATTTTTATCCTATAGGGTTTTCCTAGTAAGGTTTTAACGAGTCAATTTTGTACTCCAAATACCCTTAGAGATTAATTTAATATGTAGATGAATATTTTACTCTTTTTCCCCTGTTAGTTTTTTTTCCATTGGGTTTGTACTAGTAAAGGTTTTAATGAAGTATATTCTCTATACGATGGATATCCAAAGGGGAGTGTTATGAATATATTATTTAAGTGGATGTCCACATTCATATATTTTATACAAGTAAATTACAAATTCTTCCTCTCCCCAACATCTCATTAACTCCCAAATGAGATAATGATGAGATATGCATCATCTTAGCATAAATTGTTTTGGAGGAAAATCTATCTACTGTACTCTTTTTCCTTCACCGAATTTTTATCCCACATGGTTTTTCTCAGCAAGGTTTTAATGAGACAGTTGTTGCCACCTCCAATATTATTTTTCAGATTCATATGAATAATGTACTATTTTTCATTCACTAGTATTTTTTTCCCACATGGTTTTTACTAGTAAAGGTTTTAACGAGGCATATTCTATGTAAAATAGACATTCAAAGGGGAGTATTATGAAAATATAATATAAGTGAATGTCCATCCAATATCACAATGTAACTTGTGATTCTTCACATTCTCTATTTTATTCTCAACTTTATGGTATCATTTACTCTCAAGTTTATGGCTCTATTGATTCTTAAAATTATTGTTATTGTCTTTTCATTTTGTAACCATTATATTGTCATTAAATTGTAAGGCTATAAAAGGAGTCTTCACATGTTGTATTGGGAACTTGAGAACTATTAAAGAATAAAAGAATCTTTTTTCTTGGGCTACTACTTTCTCTCTTTTCTTATTTTATATTTATGCTATTATATTCTTGTTTATTTATTTATTTCATACGGGGTGAATCTCATTCATCCCTTGTCTTAAAGATATGAAAAGAAATTATTAATTGACCACTACAGATTTACATGTTATTTATAAGATCGAAGGAACTTACATGTTTTCACCTCCATAATAAACAAAATATAAATAACATGTAATGAAGAAGGCTGCATGAATTCCATATATGAAATAGAACAAATTACACCGAACATTCTTGAGGGTTGTTTTTTTAAATACGGAAACAATTTTACTGTTAATTGACACTCACCTCCCTTACCGTTGGAGTCTGACCATTAAGTATGAGAGTTGACCGTTATAAAATAAAAAAAGACAGAAATACCCCTTATTCACTAAAAATTTAAAATAACTAATTATACAAAACTCCCATCAGAAACAATTTTATTGATACTTGACACTCACCTCCCCTACCGTTAGTTAAAGTTGGTCAAATTAAACCGTAGACAAATTTTAACTATAAAAAATAATGATAGTTTAGTCATTTGAAAAAATATATATATATAATTGAATAAATATTTTAAAATAAAGATTTTTTTTAAGGTATTTTAAAATGATGATTAAGTGAAAAAAAAACTGTTTTTAGAATTAAGATTTTTTTTGAAAAGAGAATTAAGATTAACCCCTGTAACATTTCACCAGTTCTATCAACAACACAAATCACAATCCCTTCTAATTTATTTGATCTTCTCCATAAGAGATTGAGCTAGTTCCACCAACACAAATCACAATTCCTATATAATTTGTTTTTAATTTTTTTCTATTTATTAAAAAACGTAAAATGTTTAACTCTATTTCCTTGGAAAACATTTTTTTTAATTATAAATATATTTTGAGCTTTTTTCCTTTTTAATTTTTTTTTAAACAAATTGCACTGTCTTAGGAAGGGATTATGATTTGTATTGTCGGTGGAACAAACGAACTAACTCCATTTTGGGATGAAATCTGACACAATCTCTCAAGGAGGAGAGATCGAACAAATTCTGAGGGGATTGTGATTTGTGTTGTTGATGGAACTGACGAACTGTTAAATGGATTACGATTTTTTTTAATTATTTTTTATTTGAATTTTTTTAAATTAGATTGGACTGTCCGTTTTATTTGATGAAACATAATTTTCAATTAATCTTATTTTTCTTTCCTAAAATAATATTTTAATTTTAAATCAGTTTTGTTTTGTTCACTTAATCTTTATTTTAAAATACATTAAAAAAAATCTCTATTTAAAAATATTTATTCAATTTTTTTTTTAAATTATATAATTAAAACGCTTCAAACGACTAAACTATCCTTAGTTTTGATAGTCAAAATTGATCTACGATTTCAAATGACTAAAATCTTGATTTTAAAAATAGTTTTCTTTGGTTCACTTGATCTTCATTTAAAATACCTTATAAAAATCTCCATTTAAAAATATTTATTCAATTCTTTTAAAAATTATATATTTAATGCTTCAAATGACTAAACTATCCTTAGTTTTGATAGATAAAATTAATCTACAATTTAATTTGACCAACTTTGACTAACAACAAGAGAGGTCAGTGTCATTTATTAATAAAGTTGTTTCTGTGTATAAAAGAGCAAACCTCAAGGGAGTTTGATGTAATTATTTATTTTAGATTTTTTGGTGAATCAAGAGTATTTTTATATTTTATCATTTTTTAAAGGTCAACTCTCATACTTAACGGTCAAACCTAACAGCAGGAGAGGTTATGATCAATTAACGATAAAGTTGTTTCCGTATGTAGAAGAGCAAACCTTAGGTGAGTTTGTCAGTTTGGTGTAATTTGTTATATGAAATAACTAGCAACATGAAAGATATCAGGTGTGAAATCCCACACTAACCTTTTGTACAAAATCATTAATTCTAACTAGGGATGGGCATTTTCCCATAATATGAGTGAGAGAGAGAGAGAGTTTTTATTTATAACTACATTTTTAACAATTAAAAAAAACTAATATTATAATATTAACTTAAATTGGTAGTTACTAGTTAGTACTTAGCACATGAGTATGAGTATTGATAGAAGATGTAACTTAAGATTTGATTTGTTTTGACTTTTTTTTGTGTAATACTCTATTAGAAGTATTTATATTTTTTGGATTTCTTTAAACCGATTATATATTTTAGAACGAATATTTTGATTACATTTTGGATTGAATATTTTTAATCGGGTCAAGGTAGAGATTGCAATGGCTGGATTTCAAATTTCGAATTCCAATTTTCGGATTGAGAATTGAAAAATTAAAATAAGAAATGAAAAGCAATGGAGGAAATGGGGGTATGGGGTTGGAGGTGGGAGATGCCCTCCCCAAAATGCCCCCACCCCAATCCCCCCAAATGGGTTTTGGGGGAGGTGGTGGGGGAAGGGTTGAGGAATGGGGGTAAGGGAGGGTAGGGGTGCATTGGACCCCACGCCCATCCCTAATTCTAACCGGTGGGAAATTGTTTTATACTAAGGAATCGGTGATTCCGTATAAAAACTTTATACTGGATCCCTAACTTGATAATTCCTATATATAGTTGACTCAACCCTCTTTGCCACCAAACCACATAAGGGTGTAGCATGGAAGGCTTAAGAAACGATATTTTCCACAAAATCTTCTACACCTGAGATAACCTCCCCATCCGGATGAAAAGCCTTACAAGCATATCAAAAAGCTAATGTTACAGAATCATGCACTCCTAAATCCTAAATGGCATTTGACGCAATATCTGCATCTCTATTAGAAAAGCCTCTACACCGTTTGCTATTAGTATATCTATATACGGATGTAGTGACGTACTACTTTGAAGATCATAAGTTTTTAACAGTGCCCAAAGAGCATAATGGTATAGTATTTCTCCAGAAGAAAATCTGCTAGTTTGTTGGGAAAGTCTGTCAGACTGTAGAGGATGAGAATTAGAAATCAAATTGCTGGATTAAATAAGGAAAGAGCTATTAGATGTATTGAACACTTCTTCGAAAGCTGAAAGGAAAGTTTAAGTAAACAACTCCAACCCCATAGGAAGTTTTAAGTAAACAATGACATCAAAGAATAGCTAAGCACGTAGGTGTAGCACAAACTTGAAGCTTATCCTCAAGCTCATAATAACCACCATCCACAATGTGTATTGTTTTTGTTAGAAATTCTTTATCCTGTTATTCTTTTCAGTTAAACAATTAATAGATCAAAGAATGATAAGAAATTGCATAATATACATGTATTAGCTCACCAAAAGTTGTTAACAATGCCTAAGAAATTGAAGCAGAACCTGTTGCTGGATTTCGGAGCACCTGTTGCAGTAACCGTGCTGCGAGACGTTGAGTGATCCCACCAATAACACGACCTCCAAGACTGCGTGCTTCAGGTTGTTGAAGGACCTGATCAATTAGAATCCAGCATTAACAATGTTATTAAATACTAGTTTTTGTCGAGGAAAGATACAATCAGTATACAATCCTTCCAATAGATTAGTCAATACTCAATAACTTCAAAATTGTTGGATTTCTTCCCAGACTTCAAAATAGATTCGATTACAATGTCCTCCATGTCTTAATAAATTTTGTTTTAATGAATTTAAGCGATTCACACAAGCTTTAAAGTTGTCTTCAGATAAAATGTTTTTGTAGCCAATTAGGACATAAACTTTTGGCCTACTCAAACTGAAAAATGACAAATACTTCTTCAAATGGTGTCAGAGCAAGGAAATATCTTCTGATGTTGCACCAGGGTTGGTGTCAGAGATCTCATCCTATTCTAGCTTCAGATAACATGACATCAAAAAAATTTCAAAATCATAACATGCTTCTCAGCTTATTCTATATGAACTATTTTGGACCATAATAGTCAAACATTTGTTCAAATAGAGTGACAACAAAATCCTTATCTTAGTTTGCTGTGCACTTATAATGACATTAACCAATTTTTATATTTATTGTCCATTGGGTACAGATTTATAAAGCTTCAATTATGTTTAACAGTAAATAACAAAAATTAGGTCTGACAAAAAAGTACAACGGCTTAATATTCAACCCATTTATTTCCAAGCAAAATTAATCACGAATTAAAAGCAAAGATAGCACATATAATGGTTCTTACCTGTAATACTGGCTGCAACAGGGCTGGATCAAAGTTTTCAGAGGATTGAAGGAGCCCCCATATCCTAAAAACTTGTTCACGAAGCTGTAATATAATTTCCAATTCAGTATCACTCATAACAAGCGGCCCCCTTGCGTTGCCATTGAAAATTAGACTCCTCATAAAATCTGGGATATATTTATATGTGTCAACGACAGTTCCCAGAACAACAGCTTCAGTGACACGAACAGACTCTTTAATAACTAAAATCTTGAGCTCTTCACCCTCGGGATCCAGTAATAGCTTCAGAACAGGTTGTAAAGCATCTTTGGCAGAGAAATCTCTATCTTTTCTTCCCTGAAGAAGCAGGTTTTCAAGTCTATTCCACCTGCACCAAACCAAAATACAGTGTTTTTTAAATGTATCCATCACCACCGCAAACAGAATATTTATGAAGTTGTAATTTGTTAGCAGTTACATGCCTAAACCTCCCATCCTTGAAAAGCAACTCAATAAGAGCATCTCTGAGGTACGGATTTGGATCTGTGAGAAGCCTTTTAGCAAAATATGGATATGAAGCAGCCAGCACCTTGAAGTTGGGATCAGCATAAAGCGCCAAACCTTCTAGTACGGTAAGCGACCTCAGTATCAATGCATAATATGCTGGGACTGCAAATAAATTCACAAGCCAAACCGACATGCTTCATAAGAATGTAAACTGCAGTTTTCTACATTGTCACAACTATACTATTAGAAAATTTATCAAATTAAGAGTTGTGCAATAAATATAGTCAATAAAGTTAAAAAAAATTAAATACTACAAGCAACAAGGTCATAAGACTCAGCACATCCATTGGATATTTCATAATGCATAAAATTAGGGCCTGTTTACTGTAACCCAAACTAATGTACTCAAACCAAGAGAATAGGGCATAAAAGTCACAAGTCAACTTAAACTCACCATTAAATGGATATTGATATAAAACAGCACCCAACCCATCTACAATTGTTTTGAAGTTTAGTTCGCTCACAGTGGAATTAAGTGCGTCATCAAAGAAATTTCGAAGAGCTGGTACAATTGGGGAAATATCTACATCAGGTGACAAGAAATCTAGAGCATAGTAATCACGGGCCATAGCTTCGTAATCCCGATTAACCATGTGAACAACATGACCAATGATAGCAAATCTTGCTTCTTCTGGGGTCTCACTCATCATCCCAAAATCAAGAAAAGCAAGCTTTCCCTCAGGTGTTGCCAAGAGATTTCCAGGATGAGGATCTGCATGAAAATATCCGTACTCAAGTAGCTGTCTGAGGCTGCACTGGATACCTGTATTGACCAAATCCAGAACCTTTAAACCCTGTCTTTCGATTGCATCTTGCTCATTCAACTTGACTCCATCAACCCAGTCCATTGTCAATACTTTGCCACTTGTATAATCCCAGAAGATATCTGGGACAAGGACGTCCTCCTTATCAGCATACAACATTTTGAACCTCCTTGCATTTTGTCCCTCCTGCATGGACCTGTCAAAATTAAGATCCAAATCGAAAAGAATCTTATACAAATTACAACAGCTTTATTTATTTTGGAAAGTCCCAAGAGGAGACACACATGACACAACAGCTAATAGTTTTATTGATAAAAAAAGAAGGAAGCTGAAGGCATCAGCATCGATAAATTTATTTTCTAAACAAACAGTTGGTGAGAAAACTAACCTGCACATAGTTGAGTTCTTGATAAACTCTACGTGCAAATTCATCAATAAGGGCAACAACATCACTGGTGATTATGTCGACATACTCATTAATGAGAAATCCTAGACCTCTTACGAGGTAAAAGTCGAGACCAATGGCTTCTTCAATACCAGGGCGTTGAACTTTGACAGCAACAATCTGGGCAGAGTATTTAAGCTGAGCTTTGTAAACTTGGCCTAAACTAGCAGCGGCAATTGGGGAAGAGGAAACGGAAGAGAAAATAGTGTCGAGTGGTAGTCCCAACTCTGTCTCGATGCAGGAAAATGCTTCGGCATCAGGGAATGTCGGCAGAGCATCCTGGTCAGTTATAATCATAATTAGTATCTAAGTCTTGCCACAACATAAGATGAGGCATTCATCGGGCTAATTGAATTAGTGTATATAGAGAAAACTGAAAAGCAGACCAATCTTTTGAAACTAAAAGAAAGAAGGATAAATATTGTAAGGGTGGACAGAAAGAGAGATACCTGAAGCTCAGAGAGCTCGTCAAGATACTCTGGAGGGCAGAGATCGGGTCTGGTGGACAAACCCTGACCAAGTTTGACAAAAGTGGGACCCAATCGGGTGAAGATCCTCCGGAGCTCAGCGGCACGCTTTCTCTTGTTTTGGTCGAGCACTCCACTCCTTTGGTCTAGAAATAATTTGAGGCCAAACGAACCCAATGCTATCAGAATTTCAAGAGTCCTCCCCAACACCTGAAACATCAAAAGCCATCAATCATTGATGGAAATTGGATGAGCAATATAAATGAAGAATTGCCCTCGTACCTGGATTGGCCGTGAGCTGTATTTGCGGGAGATGATTTCGGGGTTATAAACGGAGGCATTGGCGGCACGTGCCATGGCCCTTGCCTCTGCTTGAAGATCATCCGTTCGATCGCTTCCCAACACCTTTACCGTTTGCACATCTCTATCTCTCACCGCGGGCACTGCTCTAGGTCTGGCTTCTACCAAAGCTGCTCTCGCTCGTGCTCTCGATCTCGCTTTGCAGTTCTTTGACCTTGAAATGGAAACCGCCCCACGTGGCCATGAACCAAGCGAGCAACCGCCGGCCGATACAATACTCATAGTCATGTCTATGGTAATTACACGGATGGTCGGGTCTTTCTTTCGAATTTTGATTTTCTTGCAATCAAATTATTGTGACTCCCTGATTTTCGGTTACGGTTCAGCCACGTTCTCGTAGCGTGACGTGCTTATTAACTCTGCTCTTCGGTG